>OX638144.1:32500-632500 GCA_951805005.1 Othius punctulatus | reverse complement strand
TATATTCAAAAAGGATTAAAAACAACACTCCAACTTTAAACGAGCCTCAAATTACGCTCGGGATTAGACACTTTATTACATATAAATTAAATTACCTAAATTACATGTACTGACTAGTACACAGAATCTTAATAATATCATTTAGGACCGTCTTAATGGGTTCATTGGAATGCTCATCAAAGTATGTGACGCCGGTAATGCTGGCGCGCACTTGCTCCACCTGTTTGAGGTACTCCGGCCAGACGCATTGCTCAAAGTATCCGGGGCAATCCGGGGGATAGTAGACGCGCAGCTCCCTCCGCTTCCGGCACTCCTCGTACCTCAGCTCGAAGTAGTACTTGGCGTCTAACAGGTCGGCTATCGGGGCGTAGTTGAATATGCTGAAGCCCTCGACGATGAGCACCGCGATCCCCTTCTGCTTCACACTCGCCGCCGCCAGCCTCTGCAGGTCCTCCATCGAAGAAATTGGCGGACCGTCCTTCCCACCACCGCCGTCAAGTCTGTCTCCGACGGTCGCCACCACGTCCTCGTGCATCTTCTGCATGTCCAGGCTGGTGAGGATGTCGAAGTTGATGTGGTCCAGCTCGGGGATCCAGGTGTGCCTCTCGTCGTCCTCCCCGAGGAAGTAGTCGTCTTGGGAGATCACCCGGCTTCCCGGCAGGATCTTGCTGAGGGCATTGGCAAGGGTGGTCTTTCCTCCGCAGGTCACCCCGCTGATGCCGATCACCAGCCATTTCTCACACATCTTAACGATTTTGCGCACCTTGACCTACTTCCATATTGGGTTGAGCAATTATAATACACCATAATTACATCTAATGGAGGAGAGTCGTCTGGGAAGCAGATTAACCTTGCAGGTTATGTTAAAGCCACGCGGGGCGTAGAAGGGCTCATCTCGAGAGTAATCCATGGGGTAGGCTTTATTAATCAGTTCACTAATGATGGCACTAAACGCTTATTAGGGTAATAATAAGTTCGATTGTCTGAGTAGTAGGAAGTCATAGGATTTCTTTTGGAATATGACTTTATTACAATAAATTGATCGGGGCATGGCGTATAATGCCTGTAAATATCTTCAAATGAATGAATGAAACTGCAGATGCAGGAATAAGGGAATCAAGCACAGATTAGATTATACAATTAATTGCGTAGATAATTATGTACATACAGCACATATAAATAATTGCTTAAGTCTAGGCAACCAAATGTACATTTGCATTACTAAGATGGGTCAAAATGTACATTTGGTTGCCTAGATTTAAGCGAACATTTAATTAGGCTATATATCAATAACTGAGCAATATTTTTGACTACAAATGGAGCTATACGTAATTAAAAACGTGCCCCCGAATTCGTAGGACGTCGGTTTGTCGATATATCACACTTTAAATCATACGTATAAAGTTCACCGGTTTCTGCGCTGTCGTCGCTTTCCACTTTAACTATAGGCAACCAAGTAAACTAATTTGAGCTGTGTTGGTTGCATCTAGTTAATGTACATTATTTGAATTCAGTTAATTTTAAGTAATCTATTTACTAAATTAGATGAGAGAGTATGATTAGTTATTGTTGGGCTTTTTACTGGGCATATTTACAAATATACTGCAGTACATATAGATGGGGAAAAATAAATTTCTATAAATAAGCAAAACTAAAGTTCGTGTATATTTACATAGAATGTATTCTTTCTCCACATATAATTACATATTGGAAATAAATATATTAGGCTTTCTCTTATCAACAAATAATCTTTCTTATTACAATATAATTTCATTTGTGTACCCTTCTGTTAGTTTATAATAATAATTAATCATATTATATCAACAACTATTACTTTGCTTCTATTCCTCTGTATTGTGTTTATATCCACACGATATACATGTTGTTTTTGTATTAAATATGAAAACATACAACTATACAAACTATGTACATAAATGTACATAGTGCAAGCAAGACAAAGTAATTGTTGTTTAACTAATATGGTTCTATGGAATGTGATCCCATATACTTACATATAATATAACATATGTGTATGTTCATGTAACATATGTAATGTATATGTAATATAACATGTACATATAATCTCATTTTGAATTAATAAAACGTATTATTGTCAAATAAAAACATCCAATTCAAATTTGACGGTGCTTGGTTCTAAGAATACATAATGCCCTCCACCCACATATCTACGTAATCTGTGCCCAGTAGCCAACACTAACAAGTCACCTGCATTAATTTTACAATCACATTCATTGCTATAAAAAATAAAATGCTGTAAGGTTTTCCTTAAGGTACGTTCTCGTCCTCCTCGCCTATGATTGCATTCCTCTCGCACGAGGAGGACGATTTCCTCCTGGTCAGCACTCCTTTAATGTTAGTCCTGGTGGTAGCACCCCATTTCTCTTTAACAGCCTCGGAGGACGTCATCAGCATCGAATACGAAGACATCGTCTCCCCTTCCTTGCTATTGTGAATTCCGTAGAGGAAGTAAACTAGCATACCTGAACAGAAACAATGTCTGGAGGAAAAGAGTTTGGTCATGATATTAGGAATACAAAAATCATCTGTATTTTTTTAGTACATCTATAAAAGAAAGCTTTGTAAGCTCGGTTCTGATAATTGTTATTTTTTTCAGTGGTGCTCTCGTCATCATTAAAAAAATTATAAGTCGAAAATCACTACACAAATCGTAATAAACCAGTGATGAAATGAAAGCCAGATAAATATTTTACTTGTAAAAAAATCAAGCAGTATTAGAAGTAATAATTACAGCATTCATGGGCTGCCAAAGTCAAAATTTGTTTCTGTGTTGAAATATTCAGATACATGCAGATGCTTTCGTCATCTTTAAAAAATCATAAGTCGAAAATCACTGAACAAATCGGAATAAACCAGTATTCAAATGAAAGCCAGATACATATTTTACTTGTAAAAAAATCAAGCAGTATTAGAAGTAATAATTACAGCCTTCATGGGCTGCCAAAGTCAAAATTTGTTTCTGAGTTTAAATATTCAGATCCATGCAGATGCTCTCGTCATCTTTAAAAAATCATAAGTCGAAAATTACTGAACGAATCGTAATAAACCAGTAATCAAATGAAAGCCAGATACATATTTTACTTGTAAAAAAATCAAGCAGTATTAGAAGTAATAATTACAGCCTTCATGGGCTGCCAAAGTCAAAATTTGTTTCTGAGTTGAAATATCCATATACATGCAGATGCTCCTGTTGTCTTAAAAAAATTATAAGTCGAAAGTCAGTGAACGAATCGTGATAAACCAATATTCAAATGAAAGCCAGATAAATATTTTACTTGTAAAAAAATCGAGCAGTATTAGAAGTAATAATTACAGCCTTAATGGGCTGCCAAAGTCAAAATTTGTTTCTGAGTTTAAATATCCAGATGCATGCAGATGCTCTCGTTGTCTTTAAAAAATCATAAGTCAAAAATCACTGAACGAATCGCAATAAACCAGTAATCAAATGAAAGCCAGATACACATTTTACTTGTAAAAAATCAAGCAGTATTAGAAGTAATAATTACAGCCTTCATGGGCTGCCAAAGTCAAAATTTGTTTCCGAGTTTAATTATCCAGAAGCATGCAGATGCTTTCGCCATCTTTAAAAATTCATAAGTCGAAAATCGCTGAACGAATAGTAATCAACCAGTGTTCAAATGAAAGCCAGATACATATTTTACTTGTAAAAAAATCAAGCAGTATTAGAAGTAATAATTACAGCCTTCATGGGCTGCCAAAGTCAAAATTTGTTTCTGAGTTTAAATATCCAGATACATGCAGATGCTTTTGTGATCTTTAAAAAATCATAAGTCGAAAATTACTGAACGAATCGTAATAAACCAGTAATCAAATGAAAGCCAGATAAATATTTTACTTGTAAAAAAATCAAGCAGTACTAGAAGTAATAATTACAGCCTTCATGGACTGCCAAAGTCAAAATTTGTTTCCGATTTTAAATATTCAGATGCATGCAGATGCTCTCGTTGTCTTTAAAAAATCATAAGTCGAAAATCACTGAACGAATCGTAATAAACCAGTAATTAAATGAAAGCCAGATAAATATTTTACTTGTAAAAAAATCAAGCAGTATAAGAAGTAATAATTACAGCCTTCATGGGCTGCCAAAGTCAAAATTTGTTTCTGTGTTGAAATATCCAGATACATGCAAATGCTCTCGTTATCTTTAAAAAATCATAAGTCGAAAATCACTGAACGAATCGTAATATACCAGTGTTCAAATGAAAGCCAGATAAATATTCTACTTGTAAAAAAATCAAGCAGTATTTGAAGTAATAATTACAGCCTTCATGGGCTGCCAAAGTCAAAATTTGTTTCTGAGTTGAAATATCTAGATACATGCAGATGCTCTCGTCATATTTAAAAAGTCATAAGTCGAAAATCACTGAACGAATCGTAATAAACCAGTAATCAAATGAAAGCCAGATACATATTTTACTTGTGAAAAAATCAAGCAGTAGTACAAGTAATAATTACAGCCTTCATGGGCTGCCAAAGTCAAAATTTGTTTCTGAGTTTAAATATCCAGATACATGCAGATGCTTTCGTCATCTTTAAAAAATCAGAAGTCGAAAGTCACTGAACGTATCGTAATAAACCAGTAATCAAATGAAAGGCAGATATATATTTTGGTTATTTTTTTCAGTGGATCTACATAATTATGTAGATAATGGTAGATGTACAATCTATGTAGATGTAGAATGAAAAATTTGGAAGCTTACCTCAAGAGATGCTTACCTAATATCATCCAGACGAAGAACCTTAGCCACGTCAAAACGTTCAGGTGCACCATGAATTCCAGGTTGCACAAAATACTGAGGGCAGGCAGGAAGGGCACCATTGGTACTTTGAATCTGAGCCCCTCGTTATTCTGGTGATGGGCAACGATGACCAGCATACCTGAAAATTATACCATTATACCACTCTATAAGAAATTGGGAAAAACTAAAACTACCCCATCGCGAGTTTTCCCACAATTTCCATCTGAACATTTATGGAGAAACTGCTACCTTACAATACTGTTTTTTGTTACAAATGCGAACACTCCCAAGTTTTAGATGAGTAACCTATACAATGTTCTCTGTAAGAAAATGAAGAAACTACTAGAGTACTTACATCCTCCCATGATCATAATGAAGAACACCGCAAGAAATATCGTCCACCAGATGCCGTTCCTCAGGTCCTTCGAAGAGACTTGCAGCAGGATGCAGAGGGCCGTCGCGAACGTGGTGAAGATGAAGACCGAGCCTGTCACCGCGCACCCGGGCTCGCAGTGCCCCAGAATGGGGCCCAGCCAGCTGTACTTCAGCCTCAAGGTGCCTGCCATGTTGACCACCTCCGAGGGAGTCGTCGGTTCAGAGGTGGACACGGACATCTCCGATCCTAGGGTCAGGATGGACCTTGATGGTGATAGCGTGGGTCGGTATCTTAAGATGATGACCGAGGCGCTGACGATTGTGTAAGCCAACAGTGTGCCTATTGACATGAACTCTACCAGCTTTTCCAGGTCGAAGATTAGGGCTATGATTGCGGAGAAAAGACCGGAGATGATTAGGTTGGTTAGTGGGACTTGGGTTTTGGAGTTGACATCGCCTAAGAATCCGAAGAGCAGGCCATCACTAGCCATTGCGTACATACATCTTGGCAAGGAGAACAACGATCCGAAGAGGGTTGTGGTCATCCCACAAAGAGCTCCTAAAGATACGACGTACTTCACCCAATGCATGCCAACTCCTGCAAAAGCTTCAGGGAGAGCAGCACTTGGGTTGATGTCATAATAGGGTACAAGAAGTGTTAATGCTGCACATACAAGAATATACCCCAAGGTTACTATTCCCATTGATAGCACAGTGGCCATTGGTATTGAGAAGCTCGGATTCTTAGCTTCTTCGCCGGAAGTTGCTATACTATCAAAACCAACGAAAGCATAAAAACAAGTGGCTGCTCCTGCCAGTACACCACCAAACCCATAGGGCAGGAACCCTCCACGCTGAGTCGTCCAGTTTTCCTCGTTTGCGTAGTAAAAACCCACGACAATCACCAAACCCATAACGCTCAGGTTTATGATGGTCAAGACACTGTTAACTATTGCAGAACCTTTAACACCAATGCCCAAAAGCAGGGCGTACATCACGCACACCAGAAACGCCAGTATATCTGGGTATTTGCCCAATAGCTGTTCGTGCATTTCTCCGGTCAATGCTAGAGTTGTGTTACTTATAATCCCACCGAAGAGGAAGTCCACGTATCCACTCCAAGCTCTTGCCACAGATGCTGCACCTGAAAGGTTTAATTATTTTGTGAGGAATACGATTTGTGGGGAAAGCCGAAGTAACTTTCAACTAAAAATTCGCAGGTTCCATCAATACTTGATGTTTATTCAAATTTTGGGTATTTATGATAAAAAAAATCTAAAGACAATTTTGTAATTTCCAATAGAAATGCAACATTTGTTGTAATTTACTATAGAAATGGTAATTTCAATGAGAATTTTGTGGTTTGGTGCATTTTGAAATCAAATTTCGTAATTGGCAAGGAAAATGTAAAAAATTGCAAAAAAAAATTATCACTTGCAACGAAAATATCGTGATTTATAAATAAATCAAGTAGAAAAACCTTTTTCACAATAAACATTTATTACAGTAAATGTACATTTCGATTGCAAATCAATCATCATCAGTAGACAGACAAATACTGAATTTGTCTGTATATGTTGGCATTCGGTATTTTTCTGTCTACTGATGATAATTGCTTTGCAATCGAAATGTACATTAATCAGCAATCATCATCAGCAGACAGGCAAATACTGAATTTGTCTGTACATGTTGACATTCAGTATTGTCTGTCTACTGGTGATGATTACTTTGTAATCAAAATATACATTTATCAGCAAAAATCATCAGTACACAGACAAATAATGAATTTGTCTGTACATGTTGACATTCAGTATTTGTCTGTCTACTGATGATGATGGATTTGCAATCAAAATGTACATTGATCAGCAATCATCATCAGTAGACAGACAAATACTGAATTTGTCTGTACATGTTGACATTCAGTATTGTCTGTCTACTGGTGATGATTGATTTGTAATCGAAATATACATTTATCAGCAAAAATCATCAGTACACAGACAAATAATGAACTTGTATGTACATCTTGACATTCAGTACTTGTCTGTCTATTGATGATGATGGATTTGCAATAAAAATGTGCATTGATCAGCAGTCATCATCAGCAGACAGACAAATACTGAATTTGTCTGTACATGTTGACATTCAGTATTTGGCTGTCTACTGATGATGATTGCTTTGCAATCGAAATGTACATTGATCAGCAATCATCGTCAGTAGACAGACAAATACTGAATTTGTCTGTACATGTTGACATTCAGTAGTTGGCTGTCTACTGATGATGATTGCTTTGTAATCGAAATGTACATTTATCAGTAGTCATCATCAGTATACTGAATTTGAGATACTGAATTTGTCTGTTGACATTCAGTATTTGTCTGTCTACTGTAGATGATTGCTTTACAGTCGAAAATGTACATTAATCAGCAATCATCATCAGTTGACAGACAAATGCTGCATTTGCCTGTACATGTTGACTTTCAGTATTTGTCTGTCCACTGATGATGATCCCGTCTACTGAAGATTACGTCCTTAATAAGTGAGAAAATCGAATATCTATATCTCCGAGTTGAACTCTGGAGTTTCTGAAAATTTATCTTATGGATATCTTGAAAATATTATGCCAGATTTGTATACAGTATGGCTGAAGATAATTCGTCTGAAAATTTGATGAAGATTATATCCTTAATAAGTGAGAAAATCGAATATTTAACTTTCCGAGTTGAACTCCAGTTACCGGAGTTTCTGAAAATTTATCTTACGGATATTTTGAAAATATTATGCCTGATTTGTATACAGTATGCCTAAAGATAACTCCTCTGCAAATTTGACAAAGATTATATCCTTAATAAGTGAGAAAATCTTATATTTAACTTTCCGAGTTTAACTCCAGTTACCGGAGTTTCTGAAAATTTATCTTACGGATATTTTGGAAATATTATGCCAGATTTGTATACAGTATGCCTGAAGATCATTCCTATGCAAATTTGACAAAGATTATGTCCTCAATAAGTGAGAAAATCGAATATTTAACTTTCCGAGTTGAACTTCAGTTACTGGAGTTTCTGAAAATGTATCTTATAGATATTTTGAAAATATTATGCCAGATTGGTATACAGTATGCCTAAAGATAATTCCTCTGCAAATTTGAAGAAGATTATATCCTTAATAAGTGAGAAAATTGTATATCTAACTTTCCGAGTTGAACTCCAGTTACTGAAGTCTCTGAAAATTTATCTTATGGATACTTTGAAAATATTATGTCAGATATGTGTAGAGTATGCCTGAAGATAATTCCTCTGAAAATTTGAAGAAGATTATATCCTTAATAAGTGAGAAAATCGAATAGTTAACATTCCGAGTTGAACTCCAGTTACTGGAGTTTCTGAAAATTTATCTTAAGGATATTTTGAAAATATTATTGTAGATATGTGTACAGTTGGTCTAAAGATAATTCCTCTGTAAATTTGACGAAGGTTACATCCTTAATAAATGAGAAAATCGTAAATTTAACCTTTCCTAGTTGAACTCCAGTTACTGGAGTTTCTAAAAATTTATCTCATGGATATTTTGAAAATATGATGCCAGATATGTATACAGTATGCCTAAAGATAATTCCTCTGCAAAATTGCAGAAGATTCTATCCTTGATAAGTGAGAAAATCGTATATTTAACTTTCCTAGTTGAACTCCAGTTACTGGAGTTTCTGAAAATTTATCTTATGGATATTTTGAAAATATTATGCCAGATTTGTATACAGTATGCCTGAAGGCAATTCCTCTGCAAATTTGAAGAAGATTATATCCATAATAAGTGAGAAAATCGTATATTTAACTTTCCGAGTTTAACTACAGTTACTGGAGTGTCTGAAAATTTATCTTATGGATATTTTGAAAATATTATACCAGATTTGTATACAGTATACCTGAAGATAAATCCTCTGCAAATTTGAAGAAGATTATATCCTTAATAAGTGAGAAAATCGTATATTTAACATTTCAAGTTGAACTCCAGTTAGCCGAGTTTATGAAAATTTATCTTATGGATATTTTGGCAATATTACGCCAGATTTATATACAGTATGCCTGAAGATAATTCCTCTGCAAATTTTAAAAATATTTAAGCCTTAATAGGTGAGAAAATCGTATATTTAACTTTCCGAGTTAAACTCTAATTACTGGAGTTTCTGAAAGTTTATCTTATGGATATTTTGAAAATATTGTGCCAGATTTGTATACAATATGCCTAAAGATAATTCCTCTGCAAATTTGAAGAAGACTATAGCCTTAATAGGTGAGAAAATCGTATATTTAACTTTCCGAGTTGAACTCCAGTTACCGGAGTTTCTGAAAATATATCTTATGGATATTTCGAAAATATTATGCCATATTTGTATACAGTGTGCCTGAAGATAGTTTCTCTGCAGATAATTTGAATGATTGCGTTATAATCGAAAAGTTCATTTAGTGTGATAAATATTTATTGTGAAAAAGGTTTTTCTCCTTGTTTTATTTAGAAAAATTTATAAGCTCCAATACTTTGATAATAATTTCTTTATAAATGTTTAATTTATAGTACAATTTTTGTATTTTCCAGTAAAATTTTTGCAAATTCTAATAAAATATTAATAACTTAGTGAGTGGTATGCTTTGTGGATAAATTGATTATAATTTCTACTAATAATTTCAGGTTTCAATCAAACATTGTAATTTATTATTAAAATTTAGGTATTTGAGGTAATAATTTCATAATTTCTAACGAAAATTTTGCAGTGTTTAATGAAAATTTCGTAATTTTCGACTAAATTCCGTAATTTCTTATGACTTCTTTGTTAGTTTCTTTGAATTTTGGAATTTATAATACAAATTTTGTAGGTTCAATAAAAAAATTGCTAAAATACTATGATTATTGCAAAAAATTGCAATAATCATAGTATTTTAGCAATTTTTCGTTATTTTTGTGTATATTGTGTAGCTTTTCCTGCTACTAACAATTTGTAATTTCTTTGTTGGTTCCTCATGTTAAAGTTTTAGTATTTAATAATTAAGACGAATGTACTTCTTTAACTTTGTGTTTGTTGTTCACAAAGTTAACTATTATTACTAGTATTATTATTATTAAAGAAGTACAGTCATGCTCACATACATCTATACCTTTTCAAGTTCAAATTGAGACCAATCAAGTTCAAATTGAGACCAATCAATTTCAAATTGAGGCCAATCAAGTTCAATTGAGACCAATCAATTTCAAATTGATACCAATCAATTTCAAATTGAGACTAAACAAAATCAAGTTGACACTAAACAATATCAAGTTGAAAGTAAACAAATAAAATTTATTATGACAACTTGACATTGTTTAATTTTTAATTTAAATTCAACTTGATTTTGTTTAGTCTCAATTTGAAATTGATTGGTATCAATTTGAACTTGATTGGCCTCAATTTGAAATTGATTGGTCTCAATTTGAACTTGAAAAGATATAGTACAAACATATTGACATTACTATATAAAATTGATATTGTAACTTAAATTTTTAGATTTATATATGAGCATGATTGCATATTTGTCTTATTTATTAAATAATTTGTAATTTGTAAGGAAGATATCAAAAGTTTCCGTTTAAATTTTGTTGTTTGGAATGATTTTTTTTTGTTGAAATTCATTAGAGCACTATTCTAGTTGCAGATTTTCTTCATTTTCTCACCTATCATGTGCTCCAAGAGGATGTTCCAGCCTATGACGAAGGCCCAGAACTCCCCAATGCTTATGTACGTGTAGACGTAGGCAGATCCGGCCTTAGGGAGGCGCGTGCCAAATTCTGCATAGCAAAGGGCAGAAAGCAGGGACGCCAGGCCGGCCAACAGGAAGGAAATTATTATCCCTGGTCCGGCGATGTCGCGCGCCACTGTTCCCGTCAAAACATAAATCCCTGCGCCGACCATGTGACCAACACCTGCGAGCAGATTAAATATTTCATGCGAAAGTGCGTCTATAATCAATAATGAAGCAATCACAGACATTTACAGGCACAGCTTATGATTTTTTTTAGACACTTTAACTCAATAAATGTGTTGTTTAAAGTTGGCAAATCAATAAGTGTGTGGTTTAATGTTGGCAAATCACTGTTATAATAATTTCCGTTTAAAGAAATAAGAAAAAAAAATATTCGGTCTCATTTGAAGTAAAAATTGATCAATGCAAGCTGTTAAGTAGCTGTTTATGATACAAGTGAATAAAGACGAATTTTGTTCACGAGGAAGAAGTTTAGCACACGAGCCGGAGCCGAGTGTTTTACAGTTTTTGGGTAAAATATTGTTGGATTATGTATGTACACTTATGTATTAGAACAAGAGCTGAAAATGGGAAATTGTATATACTTCTGATTATTTGCATTGTTTCTTTAATTTCTTAAATGTCAGCTTGTATGTGGTTTTAAGTTTACGTTATTTACTTGGAAAAGGCCATGCCAACATTTATTTGGTCATCCTGATGTATGTATTTTAATCTTGCCAGCATCTGCTATTTCATATCAAAATTTATTTGAATATCCTGAAGTATGTATTTTACTAATGTATGAAATAAAGTTACGCACTTTTTTAAAATTTTCAAAATTGTTTTTTATTGTTCACGACAATTGTTTCGCCACACTGTGGCTTCTTCAGGTGAAGAAATGATCATCATTTCATCATCATCATTTCTTCACCTGAAGAAGCCACAGTGTGGCGAAGCAATTGTCGTGAACAATAAAAAACAATTTTGAAAATTTTAAAAAAGTGCGTAACTTTATTTCATACATTAGTAATTATGAATTTTCAACAAATAAAAGCCACATCGATCAATCTATTGTATGTATTTTAACCTGTCAGGATTTGCTATTTCATATCACAATTTATTTGATTCTCCTGAAGTGTATTTTAATCCTGCAGGATTTGCTGTAACATCCCATTTTACCATCCCATAATATTTCATAAAAACATTTATTTGGTCATCCTGAAGTATGCATTTTAATCCTGCCAAGATCTGCTATTTCATATCAAAATTGATTTGATTATCCTGAAGTGTATTTTAATCCTGCCTTTAATGCCTTTAATCCTTAATTGTGTATTTTTGCTATGACATCCCACATTGTATCTGTGTAAACCTTACCCAATAAAGTGATATGAAAAGTGTTCAAGCATCTGTTCAACGGCGTTTCCATCACGTCTGCTGGGAGCTGCTTGGTCCTGTTCATTTTCGTGCAGAGCCCAGACATCACGTGCCCCAGGATCATTTTCCTGGACCCAGGCATTTTCGAGGATGGTCCTTACCGTGGACAAACAGGCAGCGTTAACATGCAGCACACGAGCCCACCATATCGATCCTGTTCGTGTGGCAGCTCTGCCTGATATCGGTGGCAGGTTTACCTGGAAAACTGGAGAAAAACCGCCACGATTTTCACAGGTTTTCCAGGACGAAAGTGCTTGGGCGCTCGGAAAAGTGGCGACGAACTGTGCCTTGGAGGTCTTATATTGCGCACGTGCTGCGTGAAATCGATACATAAAATACACTCCGCGAACGTAAAATGGTCGGTCTGATCAAATTATTATATATTTTTTTATGCCAGGATGCGATATATTTAATATTTTATAACTTCGCGGGCTTATTTTAGTTAACATTTAATCGTTTATTGTTATCAAATATCCCCTTGGGAAATAATCATGATGGCGTGGATCTGGTGACCTAGTAATCTACTTCAGTGCTTCTCAAAATGTGATGAAATTGATAAAAGTCCAATTATGTTGTGATCTTTTTCTTACTATACCATTTCAACTTCAACTTGGCACTAATCACAGTCCAGTTGGCATTAATCATCATCAATTTGGCATTAAACAAAACAATGTTGACATTAAACAATAACAACATTGATTTGTTTAAGTTGGCATTAATCATCATCAATTTGGCATTAAACAAAACCATGTTGGCATTAAACAATGACAACATGAATTTGTTTAAGTTGGTATTAATCATCATCAATTTGGTATTAAACAAAATCATGTTGGCATTAAACAATGACAACATGAATTTGTTTAAGTTGGTATTAATCATCATCAATTTGGCAATAAATGGTAATAATAATCCGTACTAGTCCTCCACATTAAACAAATTAAATTATTATTAAACAAAGCATTAAACAAAATCATGTTGGCATTAAACAATGACAACATGAATTTGTTTAAGTTGGCATTAATAATCATCAATATGGCATTAAACAATGACAACATGAATTTGTTTAAGTTGGCAGTAATCATCATCAATTTGGCATTAAACAATAACAACATGAGTTTGTATAAGTTGGCATTACTCGTCATCAATGTGGCATTAAACAAAACCATGTTGGCATTAAACAATAACAACATGAATTTGTTTAAGTTGGCATTAATCATCATCAATTTGGCATTAAATGATAATAATAATCCGTACTACTCCTCCACATTAAACAAATTAAATTATTATTAAACAAAGCATTAAACAAAACCATGTTGGCATTAAACAATAACAACATTAATATGTTTAAGTTGGCATTAATAATCATCAATATGGCATTAAACAATGACAACATGAATTTGTTTAAGTTGGCATTAATAATCATCAATTTGGCATTAAACAATAACAACATGAGTTTGTATAAGTTGGCATTAAACGTCATCAATGTGGCATTAAACAAAACCATATTGGCATTAAACAATAACAACATTAATTTGTTTAAGTTGGCATTAATAATCATCAATATGGCATTAAATAATAACAACATGAGTTTGTATAAGTTGGCATTAATCGTCATCAATGTGGCATTAAACAAAACCATGTTGGCATTAAACAATAACAACATTAATTTGTTTAAGTTGGCATTAATAATCATCAATATGGCATTAAACAATGACAACATGAATTTGTTTAAGTTGGCATTAATAATCATCAATATGGCATTAAACAATAACAACATGAGTTTGTATAAGTTGGTATTAATCATCATCAATTTGGCATTAAACAAAACCATGTTGGCATTAAACAATAACAACATGAATTTCTTTAAGTTGGCATTAATCATCTTCAATTGGCAGATTTAGTGACTTAGTAGTCTACTTCAGTGGTTCTCAAAATGTCATGAAATTGATAAAAGTCCAATTATGTTGTGATCTTTTTGTTACTATACCATTTCAACTTCAACTTGGCTCTAATAACAGTCAAGTTGGCATTAATCATCATCAATTTGACAGTACACAAAGTTATGTTGGCATTAAACAATGATAACATTAATTTGTTTAAGTTGGCATTAATCATCATCAATTTGGCAGATCTGGTGACCTAGTAGTCTACGTCAGTGGTTCTCAAAATGTGATGAAAATGATGAAAGTCCAATTATGTTGTGATCTTTTTGTTACTATACCATTTCAACTTCAACTTGGCACTAATCACATTAAAGTTGGCATTAATCATCATCAATTTGGTAATAAACAAAATTATGTTGGCTTTAAACAATGATAATATGCATTTGTTTAAGTTGGCATTAATCATCATCAATTTGACATTAAATAATGACAACATGAATTTGTTTAAGTTGGCATCAATCATCATCAATTTGGCATTAAACAAAACCATATTGGCATTAAACAATGACAACATGAATTTGTTTAAGTTGGCATTAATCATCATCAATTTGGCATTAAACAAAACTATGTTGGCATTAAACAATTACATGAACTTGTTTAATGCCAACATGGTTTTGATTAATGCCTAATTGACGATGATTAATGCCAACTTGTATGTGATTAGTGCCAAGTTGAAGTTGAAATGGCATAGTTGTTTAATTATGTAGTATTATGTAGACGTTTTCCTTAAAACAAAAAAAAATAATTTACGGAAAACTGATTAGCCGTCCTTTTAATTTGCAAAAATCATTGGTAAGTATTTTTTTTTTTAATTTGTAATTTCTATGAATTATATTTTATTGTTTTCTTCTTAATTGGAGTACTTACTGGTATCCAAAATGGATTAAATCATAACAAAAATGGATGAAACCATAACAAAAATGGATGAAACCATAACAAAAATGGATGAAACCATAACAATATTATTATGAATTATTTTTCATATTAATAAATGGTGGAGGCGCCGGGCTAAGCGGGCTAATAAATTTATGTTTGTAATTTCGTACCCGATAGAGTTAATTTTGAGCTTAAAAATGTTAAGGGAGTGGGGTAAAGAATATTTCGGGCCATGGGTAAAGGGTTTACCCATGCACTGTTTTCAAATAGTACAAAAATGACCCATATATTACTCATTACCGAAATCTAACAACTCGACTTACATATTTAGAACAGAATCCTCGTCAAATCTTCAAAAAAACTATTTTCAAGTGCAAATACCTTCAAATCTGATACTAAATAACTCGACTTAATTATTCAAGACCGGATCCTTGCTAAATCTTCAAAAGGACTGTTACAAATACCTGCAAATCTTGTACAAAATAACTCGACTTACCTATTCAGAAAAGGATCCTTGCCAAATTTTCAGCACAACTTTTTTCAAGTGCATATACCTGAAAATCTGGTAGTAAATAACTCGACATACCTATTCAGAACAGGATCCTTGTCAAATCTTCAAAAGAACTATTACAAATACCTGCAAATCTGGTACAAAATAACTCGACTTACCTATTCAGAACTGGATCCTTTACAAATTTTCAGCAGAACTCTTTTCAAGTGCAAATACATGCAAATCTGCTCATAAATTTGTAACTTCCTCAATTTTTTTTGTACAAAACAAACATAAATGGGGCTACATCACTTTATTACATACAGAAAATATAAGCAGGATCCTCCAACAGCCTAAGCTACATTACAAAAATAGTAGGACATTCATTGCAGCTCTGATCAACCTTTCCCTACATCCCTCAACATTAATTCAGCTACATTTCAGCAGACAGTCTTGAGTATATTATATTTTATATTGCATCTATTTGCACATCGAAGTCACAAAGAGCATCATCATCGCCATGTTCCGCTTCTGGAGGACCATTTGGATAGTACCTGTGGAGCAGCTCCTTGGGAGAAATCTGGAAATCAAATAATACAAAGCGAATAAGAGCCAGAACACCTTTTTTCATTAAAAAAAAAACCTCAGAAAAAGAAAGAAAGTTAAACGTTCGATTTTCTCACTTATTGAAGACATATTCCTCGTCAAATTACAACAACAAATTATCCTTAGCATGCCTAAGGATAATTTGCTTGAAAATTCAAAGTTTCAGAACAATTACCTTCAAGTGTACTGTATACAAATTTGATATAATATTTTCAAAATATCCTTTAGATATATTTTCAGAAATTTCAGTGACTGATAACCGGCCAACTCGGAAAGTTAAACATTCAGAATATTTAAAAATATCATAAAAAGTGTGCATCAAACTGTGCCTCAATGAATCTTATGCATGTTAGTCCTGAAGGGTTTGTGAATAGACCCTGTAAGTAACACTTTCCAATTTGCGGTTGAAGGGTAGTAAATCTACCCTGAATATGTATAAAAACCCCATAAAATGGGAAAGTTAAACATTCGATTTTCTCATTTATTGAAGACATATTCGTCGTCAAATTTTCAGACGAATTATCCTTAAGAACGATTTCCTATATCCTATATCCATAAGATAAATTTTCAGAAACTCCAGTAACTTGAGTTCAACTCGGAAAGTTAACTATTCGATTTTCTTACATATTAAGGACATACCCATCATCAAATTTGCAGAGGAATTATCTTCAGGCACATTAGTATACAAATCTGGTATAAAATTATCAAAATATCCTTTAAAATTACAGTAAAAGTTAATCCTACACAATCATAACCTGACCAAGAGGAAATACATTTTCAACGTTTATTGCAGTAACGCAAAAGAATCGTTTGCGTTTGTTAAACTTGTACCTTTTTGTTCCTAACATCTTCAATGCGGAAGTCCTTGTAAAACGCGATGGTCAGCAGAGTCCTTAGGGATTTTATGCGCCTCGAAGGGTCCACCTCCAGGAGCCTAAGCAGCAAGTCCTTGGAAGGAACGTCCAGTTCCACGTCTGTAGGAAGCCGAGATTTTCGGCGGACTGCTTCCGTTAATAACGGAGGTTCAATCTCCGGATACTGTAAAGTATCAATAATTACACTATTTAGTAGTATATTATAAATGTAAAATCCATAATTCATAGGATTATGGTAGGAGCGAATTCAATTGGGTATTCAATATGGTAGTGAATTATTTGATAATTACTCTCTCTTTATATTCATATTTCATATTCATATTCATTTCATATTCATTTATTTCCACCTAGCCACAATATATATGCCACATGTAGGTAATTGGGTCAGATATATCTGTTGATGACGATATTAACGAAGTAAGCCATAGGTAGCTAAGCAGTACCTATTATTATTATTATTATTATCATTATTATTAATTTAAATGTTTAGTAATGCATAGTTGAGAAAACTTGCACTGTGTTAATTTGGTTGCCTATATTCGATTGTAATACTACAATATTTTACATTGCATTTTCATGAGATTGTTTTATTTTATCTATATCAGATCCTTATTCTACCCGTAAGAGATTGTATTAACTGAAGTGATTCTGTGCAATGATTTTTGCAATAAAAAATCTGATCTGACCAAGATATACGTAAACCGCCAAATCGGTTCTGATTTTGCGTTATAAATGTCGAGTTAAATTGTTTATCCTCTGTAATAATGGTCTATTTAAAACTTAAAATAATTATAAGAAAACTGCTGAAATTTTAAATGATTATGAAAATTTTGAATACTTACTCGAAAATACTTATAAGTTATAAATATACTTATACGTTATAAATGTCGATTTCAATTTTTACTCTTCTGTAATAATGGTCTAATTAAAACATAAAATCATTCTGAGAAAACTTTAATGTCGAGTTAAATTGTTTCTCCTATGTAATAAAGTTAGAAAAATTAGAAAAGTTACAATATCACTGCTCTAATTTCAGATTAAAATTCTAAAAAAACTAAGGTGGCGTCTAATCTGATTTCTTCATTTTCTAAAGAAAAATCTAAAAATCTAAAGATGGGGTATATTCTGATTTTTGCATTTTCCAACAGTTTCATGTCTGCTTAATAATGTTGTAAAATATCAATGTCATTAAACTACCAAAAGTATGTTAAAAAATCATTGTGTAATTGTAATTGTAATAGTAATTTTGATAATAATAATTGAAATTTTGCCATAATAATTGAAATCTTGACAAAATAATTTGAAAAATACTGCAATTTTTTCAGTAATCACTGAAAATGAACCATATAATTGAAATGTTGGTACAATAATTGAAATAATTGAGAAATTGATAGGAAACTTTTGATAGTGATTAATAAAATTTGGTAAATTTACTAACAGCCACACATTAATCAATAAAATGTTGACTGTCCTAATTGAAATTCTGACATAATAATTGAAATTTTGATAAAATGTTCAAAAAGTTGCTGTAAATTTGCCAGTAATAATTGAAATTGATGCATATAATTAAAATATTGGTACAATAATGGAAATATTTAAAAAAACTGACGAAAATATTTGAAATTTTTATATTAAATTACGATTTTATGAATATTTATTCATTAAACATTAATATTTTGACTGTAATTATTGAAATTTTGACAAAATAAATTAACAAAATACTGCAATTTTCCCAGTAATCATTGAAAATGATGCATTTAATTGAAATGTAGGTACAATAATTGAAATAATTGAGAAATTAACATAAAACTTGAAATTTATACATAATAATTGAAATTTTGATAGAATATTTACAGTAATCATAGAAATATTAATATAGATACATGAAATTTTGACATCAATTATTAAAATTTGGACAGTAATAATTTAATTTTTTTATAGAATAATTCTTAAAAATACTGTATTTTTGCCAGTAATCATCGAAAATGGGACATATAATTGAAATGTTGGTGCAATAATTGAAATAATTGAGAAATTGGCAAGAAACTTTGAAATTTTGATAATGATTAATCAAATTTTGCAAATTTATGCTCAATAAGTTTTCCACGGATTATTTTAAGCATTACTACTACTAAACTGCAACCAAATTATTAACACAACATTAATAAGCTCTAAATATAAAAAATGTACGATAATAAAGAAGCAATGATTTTAATGCCAAGCCCCTTTTAATAGGGCCATTAATTAGATTCAGGGAGACGTTCCCAAGTCGGTTGTAAGGTGCCATTTTTCGCATTCTCTGCAGCAGAGTTCAAGGTGAATCTAAATATAGATACAGTTTTGGTCAGTGGGTAAAACTGGTCAAAATTAAGCATCCAAACAAAGGCGGCTGTGCTTATTAATTCCGAAGGGTCGCGGATTCTTTATGACCAGAATTCTTTATGACTACATAAATCAATTAAAATTATTATATTGATTTTTTTCTTCGTTGAAACAATAATGGATGAAAATTGATGAATGCATTAATGAAGTGCATTAATGAAGATTAAAATTTTGTTTCTTTTTTCTCTTTTTGATAATAAATGTAGACATATTTGTTTATTTGCGTATTTGTTAAGGGCAAAGCCCTTCTAATATAATACATACATGCAGGGGAGGATGGGGAACATACAAGCGGCCCGGGAACAAACTTTTATCGGCCCATTTTGCATTCACATAAAATTGCAATAATACCATATAATCAAAATAATAATCATACTTCAAAATTTGACAAATATGTAAAAATCAAAAATACTTTACAATAAATAATTTATCATTGAATATATTATTTTTATTTTTAAAATATATTAAAATGTATTATCAGAGACATAACACCTCTGAGGATGGCTAATAAAAGCCGAAACAAGTTGGGTGAAGAACATCAAATAAAAAGATTGCATAACTAAGAGAAAGTACTCCCCATAAAGAAAAAATCAATATAAAATTTAATACCGTAAGTTTTTCATAATACTTATTTATTTATTAATACAGAGGTTCCTAAAGTGTGCGATTACTGTACTGCTTTCAATCATATTAAATAAAATATGAAAGATTAGGTAATTAGAATTCATGCTTTGACTAAGAAAATTTAATTGTAATTATAAAATCCTCATTAAAATTACAAAGTTTTATTAGACCCAGCATTTTTTTTTTTATTATTGGAGTTTTATCCCGAAAGCATATCCCTCACAAAGTTGTTAAAATGTTATTTGCAGAAAATTTTTGAACATGAAAGAAAAAAATTAATAATTAAAAAAATTTAAATGTAATTTTCAACATTATTACTTTTACAAATTTTACAGTACAAATTATAATTTAAATTGTAAAATATTAATCAAAACACAAAATCGTCATTTGCATTATACAATTTATATTGAAAATTATAATAATAATAATAATATTTACTAGCGGGAGAACCTGCATAATATACACATAAAAATTAAAAATTAAAACTTACTAAATGAAAATGAACTTGAAACTTGATTTGAATTTTTACATGAAAGTAAAAAATGTATATTATAAATTCCAAAACTCAAATGAAATAACAAAGTTATCGTGATAAATGATAAAATTTAGTTGGAAATTATAAAATTCTTATAGTAAATTCGAAAATATTAATTATAAATTCCAATGTTAAATTAAAATTTGACATTTTTAGTATAAATTATAAAAAAACTTTATGCTTAAAACATATAACTCACTAAGTTATTAATATTCTGACAGAAATTTGCAAAAATATTAATGCAAAATACAAAATTATGTACAGAATTACAAAGAGAAGCTATGAAGTTTTCATTGCAAATGACAAATTTTGATATTTTATTACAAATTGCAGGTTCACCAAACCATAAAATTCTCATTGAAATATCTCGCTTGTAAACTGCAATGAATTGGAAATTACAAAATTTTCATTAGAATTGTTTAATATAATTACTAGACTTTTCATAAATTGTAAAGATCAATGGAATCTGCGAGTTTTTTTATTCTAATTTATAACGTCTTTCCCCAGAAATCATATTCCTTGCACATGTATTAACAACCATTTCATAGAAATTCGCAAAAAATATAACGGATGGTGTAAAATGTTGATTAAAATGTTTTTAAATTCAAAATGGTGAATGTTACGAAATTTTGATGATGGATTTCAGTATTTCAATAGAAATTATGGAGAATTAATTCTGAATATCAAAAGTTTTAGAATTTGTAAACGTTGAATATAAATTGGAACATTGTAGTGAAAATTGCAAAGTTTTTATTATGAATACAATATTTCAATGGAATTAGAAAACAATCATAAAGTATAAATAAGTTTACATTGTCACTATAACAAATACAATAATAAATAAGCAAATAAGTAAATGAAGAAATAAATCAGTTTTATTGGAATAATGTAATTTTCTTTGTGACTTTCATCGTTCATCATTCTAAATTACCAAATTGCAATAACTTTATGAAAATTTCATTGTTAATTGATAAATTTTAAAGTATAAATATGTTTACATTAACACTATAACAAATACAATAATAAAGAAGTAAATAAGTAAATAAAGAAATAAATCAGTTTTATTGGAATTATGTAATTTTCTTTGTGACTTTCATCACTCATCATTCTAAATTACAAAATTGTAATAACTTTATGAAAATTTTATTGTTAATTGATAAATTTGACTGTAAAATGTAAAATATTCAACATTCTTATTATAAATTACAACATTTCAGCAGCGATTATGAAATTTTTATTGTAAATTGCGCCAAAATTTCACTATAAAATGCAAAATGTCATTGGCATTTCCAAAATTTGTCTGGAGTTGTTAAAATGTTTGTAGTTATTTGTAGAAAATTAATAAACTTAGGTGGAAATTACGAACTTTTCATTAGAGATTACAAAATGTTTATTAGATATTATGAAATTCTTATTATAAATACTAACATATTACTACATATACATTTTCCTTACAAATTAGAAAATTTTATTAAAAATTGCAAAAAGCTAATCAAACCACAGCATATTAAAATTAAATCACGTCGATTGTAAATTAAATTTACAAAAGGTTCAAAATTTTCAATACATGTTTTATTAGAAATACCATTTTTTTTATAAATTACAAAGATTAATGGAACCTGCCCATTTTTAGTTGAAAATTATAACGGCTATCTACACAATTTATATTCCTCGACAAATTATTTCATATTTCATAAAAATTTGCAAAAAATATGATGGAAACGGAATGGATCCATGGAAAATCCTAGTTCAAAAAGGGAGCTGCGAGGCGAAAAAGTTTGGGAACCACTGTGTTAATACATATATAAACAATCTTCATTGGGCTATCGACCACATGGGGTCTTTCCGCCTTGTGTTAATACATTAAATCAAAATTATTAATAAACTTGTCCTCGGATCTGGGAAAATTCTGGGGCTTCCGGCCCAACATTCGGGATGGCTACCGGCCCACCGGGAAATTTCCCATTTTCCCGTATGGCCCATCCGCCCCTGCATACATGCGGTTTATCTAAGTTTTAAATGTGATACATAAAAATGTTAGTTAATGTTAATTTACCTCTACACGAACGATATATCTTATAATTTTTCTTTTTCTTTGACACATCCATTAATTTTGTTTTATGGAATAAATAATTATTTTAACTTACTGTTACTGTAGAAGAGCAGTGCTTTTTTAACTCAGTAACTAAACTATAAAACATGTTGAATAATTCTTTAGCAAAAGTAAGTCGAGACAAACTAATTATCTCGCCAGAAAGAAAAACCAATCACGGTTTAATTTAAACCTAATTCCGCATGTCATGCTTTATCATTACACACGGACTAGCGGTATATTTTCTCTCGCGTGCTAAATTATTTGCGCTATTTCTATTATTCTAGGTCATCGGCGATTTCAATGATTATAATTGCCTGCGTTAAAAAAATCAAGTTCAGCAATGATAATCACAATGACTATTTTAGTAATAATAATTATTATTACCTCATACGTCCAATTAATCTGGACAGAGCTTATAAGCATTCAATAATGAACAGTAAAACTAATCCTATGCTATAACTATAGAAAACGCTGTAAAAAAATGTGCGTTCTAAAATATAAAGTTATTATAAAACAGAATTAACAGTAAAACTAATCCTAAGGTATAGCTATAGAAAAGGCTGTATAAAAGCATTTACGTTCGAAAAATAAAATAATAATTTCAATCTTATTTCAGAAAATGTTATCTGGTGGCTGCTTTAATTCTTTTCTTCGAAAATGCGCTCAGCTGCTCGTTCAATAGATGCCATTGGTATCTTATCATTAACAACTTTCACATCTTTGGATTGGCTCTCCTCTTGATTTTCTATTCAATTTATCACATCCAGTTAATCTACATTGTTATTTTCAATCGGCCGTTTGATTGACAACTGCTTCGTGTTCGTTAGTTCTAATTGCGTACTCGTACATTGATGTATGATCGTGCACAGATGGACGAAGAACTCCCGTTAAAGTTAGAAATTAGATTCAATGCTAAGTATTTAATAGCCAATCTTCATAAAGCTGCATTAGAGCTGGAATTACTCAATATTTTCCCAATCAATTCTTCTTGCATTAACCCATTAAGTTGGTTCATGAAAAAGGTTTATTTATACCTTGCTACTTACCCAAAAACGACGATAATATCAGGTGTCGCTCATAATGCCATTTTAGGTAAGTAACAATAGTTACAATAGTTAGTAAGTAAGTTATATATAAGTAACAATATATAAAACCACATTAAAAAAATGTTTAAAGCAACGAGATTTGATTGGGCAAATATTGAATTTACCCAATCAATTTTTATAGCATTAACTATTAAAGTTGATCCATGAATAAAGTCTATTTATACTTTGATGCTTACCCAAAACGATGCTAATATCAGGTGTGGCTCATAAATGTTACCTCGATTAATTAATTGAAATGACGTGAGTACCATTGAAGTAATTTTTGTGGTTTTCAATTCACCAATGCAAGACTATTCTTTTATAGTGAAGTGGGTAAAGGCTGTTATGTGTAAATAACCTGTCTAGCAAGAATTCTTTATCAAGTTATTATCTGCAACGATCCTTAAGCACGTCACTTGTATTTTAGAAATAACATGCAAACAAATCTGGCCACTTTTAGGTTTTGAAACGTAGTGCCTACAATTAAGTGCAATTTATTTTCATATTTATATGCAGATATCTCAAGAACTACCCTATCAAAATAAATCAAATTTGTTATTGATATTAAGAGATATACTAGTAGTCATAGCGTATAATTAAATTAATATCCAATGAGTGATTCGTAAAATATATAAATTTTCATATGAACTTCGATATTTTGGGCTATGTTTATCCAGTTAGCATGATATTTAAATTAAATCAATTTAAAAAAAATAGGGGGGACCACAATGGTCCCCCCTTATGGTTTTGAACTTTTTTTCAGGAGTATTAGCTTCAAGTATACCAAACAGATATCTGATAATAAATATGCAATAAATAAATTTTCAGAAATTTCAGTAGTAGCTAACCGATACTTGTCATTGTAGAAAGTTAAGTGTTTGATTTTCTCACTTATTTATTACTGAAACTTTGTTAAATTTTCAGGAGTATTAGCGTCAAGTATACCAAACAGATATCTGATAATAAATATGCAATAAATAAATTTTCAGAAATTTCAGTAGTAGCTAACCGATACTTGTCATTGCAGAAAGTTAAGTGTTTGATTTTCTCACTTATTTAATACTGAAACTTTGTCAAATTTTCAGGAGTATTAGCTTCAAGTATACCAAACAGATATCTGATAATAAATATGCAATAAATACATTTTCAGAAATTTCAGTAGTGGCTAACTGATACTTGTCATTGCAGAAAGTTAAGTGTTTGATTTTCTCACTTATTTATTACTGAAACTTTGTCAACTTTTCAGGAGTATTAGCTTCAAGTATACCAAATAGATATCTGATAATAAATATACACTAAATACATTTTCAGAAATTTCAGTAGTAGCTAACTGATACTTGTCATTGCAGAAAGTTAAGTGTTTGATTTTCTCACTTATTTTATACTTTAACTTTGTCAACTTTTCAGGAGTACTAGCTTCAAGTATACCAAACAGATATCTGATAATAAATATGCAATAAATACATATTCAGAAATTTCAGTAGTAGCTAACTGATACTTGTCATTGCAGACAGTTAAGTGTTTGATTTTCTCACTTATTTATTACTGAAACTTTGTCAAATTTTCAGGAGTATTAGCTTCAAGTATACCAAACAGATATCTGATAATAAATATGCAATAAATAAATTTTCAGATATTTCAGTAGTAGCTAACTGATACTTGTCATTGCAGACAGTTAAGTGTTTGATTTTCTCACTTATTTATTACTGAAACTTTGTCAAATTTTCAGGAGTATTAGCTTCAAGTATACCAAACAGATATCTGATAATAAATATGCAAAGAATAAATTTTCAGAAATTTCAGTAGTAACTAACCGATACTTGTCATTGCAGAAAGTTAAGTGTTTGATTTTCTCACTTATTTATTACTGAAACTTTGTCAAATTTTCAGGAGTATTAGCTTCAAGTATACCAAAGAGATATCTGATAATAAATATGCAATAAATACATATTCTGAAATTTCAGTAGTAGCTAACCGATACTTGTCATTGCAGAAAGTTAAGTGTTTGATTTTCTCACTTATTTAATACTGAAACTTTGTCAAATTTTCAGGAGTATTAGCTTCAAGTATACCAAACAGATATCTGATAATAAATATGCAAAGAATAAATTTTCAGAAATTTCAGTAGTAACTAACCGATACTTGTCATTGCAGAAAGTTAAGTGTTTGATTTTCTCACTTATTTATTACTGAAACTTTGTCAAATTTTCAGGAGTATTAGCTTCAAGTATACCAAAGAGATATCTGATAATAAATATGCAATAAATACATATTCAGAAATTTCAGTAGTAGCTAACCGATACTTGTCATTGCAGAAAGTTAAGTGTTTGATTTTCTCACTTATTTAATACTGAAACTTTGTCAAATTTTCAGGAGTATTAGCTTCAAGTATACCAAACAGATATCTGATAATAAATATGCAATAAATACATATTCAGAAATTCCAGTAGTAGCTAACCGATACTTGTCATTGCAGAAAGTTAAGTGTTTGATTTTCTCACTTATTTAATACTGAAACTTTGTCAAATTTTCAGGAGTATTAGCTTCAAGTATACCAAACAGATATCTGATAATAAATATGCAATAAATAAATTTTCAGATATTTCAGTAATAGCTAACTGATACTTGTCATTGCAGACAGTTAAGTGTTTGATTTTCTCACTTATTTATTACTGAAACTTTGTTAAATTTTCAGGAGTATTAGCTTCAAGTGTACCAAATAGAAATCTGATAATAAATATGCAATAAATACATATTCAGAAATTTCAGTAGTAGCTAACTGATACTTGTCATTGCAGAAAGTTAAGTGTTTGATTTTCTCACTTATTTTATACTGAAACTTTGTCAAATTTTCAGGAGTATTAACTTCAAGTATTCTAAACAGATATCTGATAATAAATATGCAATAAATAAATTTTCAGAAATTTCAGTAGTAGCTAACCGATACTTGTCATTGCAGAAAGTTAAGTGTTTGATTTTCTCACTTATTTAATACTGAAACTTTGTCAAATTTTCAGGAGTATTAACTTCAAGTATACTAAACAGATATCTGATAATAAATATGCAATAAATAAATTTTCAGAAATTTCAGTAGTAGCTAACCGATACTTGTCATTGCAGAAAGTTAAGTGTTTGATTTTCTCACTTATTTAATACTGAAACTTTGTCAAATTTTCAGGAGTATTAACTTCAAGTATACTAAACAGATATCTGATAATAAATATGCAATAAATAAATTTTCAGAAATTTCAGTAGTAGCTAACCGATACTTGTCATTGCAGAAAGTTAAGTGTTTGATTTTCTCACTTATTTTATACTGAAACTTTGTCATATTTTCAGGAGTACTAGCTTCAAGTATACCAAACAGATATCTCATAATAAATATGTAATACATACATTTTCAAAAATTCCAGTCGTAGCTAACCTATACTTGTCATTGCAGAAAGTTAAGTGTTTGATTTTCTCACTTATTTAATACTGAAACTTTGTCAAATTTTCAGGAGTATTAGCTTCAAGTATACTAAACAGATATCTGATAATAAATATGCAATAAATAAATTTTCAGAAATTTCAGTAGTAGCTAACCGATACTTGTCATTGCAGAAAGTTAAGTGTTTGATTTTCTCACCTATTTAATACTGAAACTTTGTCAACTTTTCAGGAGTATTAGCTTCAAGTGTACCAAACAGATATCTGATAATAAATATGCAATAAATACATATTCAGAAATTTCAGTAGTAGCTAACCGATACTTGTCATTGCAGACAGTTAAGTGTTTGATTTTCTCACTTATTTATTACTGAAACTTTGTCAAATTTTCAGGAGTATTAGCTTCAAGTATACCAAACAGATATCTGATAATAAATATGCAAAGAATAAATTTTCAGAAATTTCAGTAGTAACTAACCGATACTTGTCATTGCAGAAAGTTAAGTGTTTGATTTTCTCACTTATTTATTACTGAAACTTTGTCAAATTTTCAGGAGTATTAGCTTCAAGTATACCAAAGAGATATCTGATAATAAATATGCAATAAATACATATTCAGAAATTTCAGTAGTAGCTAACCGATACTTGTCATTGCAGAAAGTTAAGTGTTTGATTTTCTCACTTATTTAATACTGAAACTTTGTCAAATTTTCAGGAGTATTAGCTTCAAGTATACCAAACAGATATCTGATAATAAATATGAAAAGAATAAATTTTCAGAAATTTCAGTAGTAACTAACCGATACTTGTCATTGCAGAAAGTTAAGTGTTTGATTTTCTCACTTATTTATTACTGAAACTTTGTCAAATTTTCAGGAGTATTAGCTTCAAGTATACCAAAGAGATATCTGATAATAAATATGCAATAAATACATATTCAGAAATTTCAGTAGTAGCTAACCGATACTTGTCATTGCAGAAAGTTAAGTGTTTGATTTTCTCACTTATTTAATACTGAAACTTTGTCAAATTTTCAGGAGTATTAGCTTCAAGTATACCAAACAGATATCTGATAATAAATATGCAATAAATAAATTTTCAGATATTTCAGTAATAGCTAACTGATACTTGTCATTGCAGACAGTTAAGTGTTTGATTTTCTCACTTATTTATTACTGAAACTTTGTTAAATTTTCAGGAGTATTAGCTTCAAGTGTACCAAATAGAAATCTGATAATAAATATGCAATAAATACATATTCAGAAATTTCAGTAGTAGCTAACTGATACTTGTCATTGCAGAAAGTTAAGTGTTTGATTTTCTCACTTATTTTATACTGAAACTTTGTCAAATTTTCAGGAGTATTAGCTTCAAGTATACCAAACAGATATCTGATAATAAATATGCAATAAATACATATTCAGAAATTTCAGTAGTAGCTAACTGATACTTGTCATTGCAGAAAGTTAAGTGTTTGATTTTTTCATTTATTTAATACTGAAACTTTGTCAAATTTTCAGGAGTATTAGCTTCAAGTATACCTAAGAGATATCTGATAATAAATATGCCATAAATACATATTCAGAAATTTCAGTAGTAGCTAACTGATACTTGTCATTGCAGAAAGTTAAGTGTTTGATTTTCTCACTTATTTAATACTGAAACTTTGTCAAATTTTCAGGAGTATTAGCTTCAAGTATACCAAACAGATATCTGATAATAAATATGCAATAAATACATTTTCAGAATTATCAGTAGTAGCTAACCGATACTTGTCATTGCAGAAAGTTAAGTGTTTGATTTTCTCACTTATTTAATACTGAAACTTTGTCAAATTTTCAGGAGTATTAGCTTCAAGTATACCAAACAGATATCTGATAATAAATATGCAATAAATACATATTCAGAAATTTCAGTAGTAGCTAACTGATACTTGTCATAGCAGAAAGTTAAGTGTTTGATTTTCTCACTTATTTATTACTGAAACTTTGGCAAATTTTCAGGAGTATTAGCTTCAAGTATACCAAAGAGATATCTGATAATAAATATGCCATAAATACATATTCAGAAATTTCAGTAGTAGCTAACTGATACTTGTCATTGCAGAAAGTTAAGTGTTTGATTTTCTCACTTATTTATTACTGAAACTTTGGCAAATTTTCAGGAGTATTAGCTTCAAGTATACCAAAGAGATATCTGATAATAAATATGCCATAAATACATATTCAGAAATTTCAGTAGTAGCTAACTGATACTTGTCATTGCAGAAAGTTAAGTGTTTGATTTTCTCACTTATTTTATACTGAAACTTTGTCAAATTTTCAGGAGTATTAGCTTCAAGTATACCAAACAGATATCTGATAATAAATATGCAATAAATACATATTCAGAAATTTCAGTAGTAGCTAACTGATACTTGTCATTGCAGAAAGTTAAGTGTTTGATTTTCTCACTTATTTTATACTGAAACTTTGTCAAATTTTCAGGAGTATTAGCTTCAAGTATACCAAACAGATATCTGATAATAAATATGCAATAAATACATATTCAGAAATTTCAGTAGTAGCTAACCGATACTTGTCATTGCAGAAAGTTAAGTGTTTGATTTTCTCACTTATTTAATACTGAAACTTTGTCAAATTTTCAGGAGTATTAGCTTCAAGTATACCAAAGAGATATCTGATAATAAATATGCAATAAATACATATTCAGAAATTTCAGTAGTAGCTAACCGATACTTGTCATTGCAGAAAGTTAAGTGTTTGATTTTCTCACTTATTTAATACTGAAACTTTGTCAAATTTTCAGGAGTATTAGCTTCAAGTATACCAAACAGATATCTGATAATAAATATGCAAAGAATAAATTTTCAGAAATTTCAGTAGTAACTAACCGATACTTGTCATTGCAGAAAGTTAAGTGTTTGATTTTCTCACTTATTTATTACTGAAACTTTGTCAAATTTTCAGGAGTATTAGCTTCAAGTATACCAAAGAGATATCTGATAATAAATATGCAATAAATACATATTCAGAAATTCCAGTAGTAGCTAACCGATACTTGTCATTGCAGAAAGTTAAGTGTTTGATTTTCTCACTTATTTAATACTGAAACTTTGTCAAATTTTCAGGAGTATTAGCTTCAAGTATACCAAACAGATATCTGATAATAAATATGCAAAGAATAAATTTTCAGAAATTTCAGTAGTAACTAACCGATACTTGTCATTGCAGAAAGTTAAGTGTTTGATTTTCTCACTTATTTATTACTGAAACTTTGTCAAATTTTCAGGAGTATTAGCTTCAAGTATACCAAAGAGATATCTGATAATAAATATGCAATAAATACATATTCAGAAATTCCAGTAGTAGCTAACCGATACTTGTCATTGCAGAAAGTTAAGTGTTTGATTTTCTCACTTATTTAATACTGAAACTTTGTCAAATTTTCAGGAGTATTAGCTTCAAGTATACCAAACAGATATCTGATAATAAATATGCAAAGAATAAATTTTCAGAAATTTCAGTAGTAACTAACCGATACTTGTCATTGCAGAAAGTTAAGTGTTTGATTTTCTCACTTATTTATTACTGAAACTTTGTCAAATTTTCAGGAGTATTAGCTTCAAGTATACCAAAGAGATATCTGATAATAAATATGCAATAAATACATATTCAGAAATTCCAGTAGTAGCTAACCGATACTTGTCATTGCAGAAAGTTAAGTGTTTGATTTTCTCACTTATTTAATACTGAAACTTTGTCAAATTTTCAGGAGTATTAGCTTCAAGTATACCAAACAGATATCTGATAATAAATATGCAAAGAATAAATTTTCAGAAATTTCAGTAGTAACTAACCGATACTTGTCATTGCAGAAAGTTAAGTGTTTGATTTTCTCACTTATTTATTACTGAAACTTTGTCAAATTTTCAGGAGTATTAGCTTCAAGTATACCAAAGAGATATCTGATAATAAATATGCAATAAATACATATTCAGAAATTCCAGTAGTAGCTAACCGATACTTGTCATTGCAGAAAGTTAAGTGTTTGATTTTCTCACTTATTTATTACTGAAACTTTGTCAAATTTTCAGGAGTATTAGCTTCAAGTATACCAAAGAGATATCTGATAATAAATATGCAATAAATACATATTCAGAAATTCCAGTAGTAGCTAACCGATACTTGTCATTGCAGAAAGTTAAGTGTTTGATTTTCTCACTTATTTAATACTGAAACTTTGTCAAATTTTCAGGAGTATTAGCTTCAAGTATACCTAAGAGATATCTGATAATAAATATGCCATAAATACATATTCAGAAATTTCAGTAGTAGCTAACTGATACTTGTCATTGCAGAAAGTTAAGTGTTTGATTTTCTCACTTATTTAATACTGAAACTTTGTCAAATTTTCAGGAGTATTAGCTTCAAGTATACCAAAGAGATATCTGATAATAAATATGCAATAAATACATATTCAGAAATTTCAGTAGTAGCTAACCGATACTTGTCATTGCAGAAAGTTAAGTGTTTGATTTTCTCACTTATTTAATACTGAAACTTTGTCAAATTTTCAGGAGTATTAGCTTCAAGTATACCAAACAGATATCTGATAATAAATATGCAAAGAATAAATTTTCAGAAATTTCAGTAGTAACTAACCGATACTTGTCATTGCAGAAAGTTAAGTGTTTGATTTTCTCACTTATTTATTACTGAAACTTTGTCAAATTTTCAGGAGTATTAGCTTCAAGTATACCAAAGAGATATCTGATAATAAATATGCAATAAATACATATTCAGAAATTCCAGTAGTAGCTAACCGATACTTGTCATTGCAGAAAGTTAAGTGTTTGATTTTCTCACTTATTTAATACTGAAACTTTGTCAAATTTTCAGGAGTATTAGCTTCAAGTATACCAAACAGATATCTGATAATAAATATGCAATAAATAAATTTTCAGATATTTCAGTAATAGCTAACTGATACTTGTCATTGCAGACAGTTAAGTGTTTGATTTTCTCACTTATTTTATACTGAAACTTTGTCAAATTTTCAGGAGTATTAGCTTCAAGTATACCAAACAGATATCTGATAATAAATATGCAATAAATACATATTCAGAAATTTCAGTAGTAGCTAACTGATACTTGTCATTGCAGAAAGTTAAGTGTTTGATTTTCTCACTTATTTTATACTGAAACTTTGTCAAATTTTCAGGAGTATTAGCTTCAAGTATACCAAACAGATATCTGATAATAAATATGCAATAAATACATATTCAGAAATTTCAGTAGTAGCTAACTGATACTTGTCATAGCAGAAAGTTAAGTGTTTGATTTTCTCACTTATTTATTACTGAAACTTTGGCAAATTTTCAGGAGTATTAGCTTCAAGTATACCAAAGAGATATCTGATAATAAATATGCCATAAATACATATTCAGAAATTTCAGTAGTAGCTAACTGATACTTGTCATTGCAGAAAGTTAAGTGTTTGATTTTTTCATTTATTTAATACTGAAACTTTGTCAAATTTTCAGGAGTATTAGCTTCAAGTATACCAAACAGATATCTGATAATAAATATGCAATAAATACATATTCAGAAATTTCAGTAGTAGCTAACTGATACTTGTCATAGCAGAAAGTTAAGTGTTTGATTTTCTCACTTATTTATTACTGAAACTTTGGCAAATTTTCAGGAGTATTAGCTTCAAGTATACCAAAGAGATATCTGATAATAAATATGCCATAAATACATATTCAGAAATTTCAGTAGTAGCTAACTGATACTTGTCATTGCAGAAAGTTAAGTGTTTGATTTTCTCACTTATTTATTACTGAAACTTTGGCAAATTTTCAGGAGTATTAGCTTCAAGTATACCAAAGAGATATCTGATAATAAATATGCAATAAATACATATTCAGAAATTTCAGTAGTAGCTAACTGATACTTGTCATTGCAGAAAGTTAAGTGTTTGATTTTCTCACTTATTTTATACTGAAACTTTGTCAAATTTTCAGGAGTATTAGCTTCAAGTATACCAAACAGATATCTGATAATAAATATGCAATAAATACATATTCAGAAATTTCAGTAGTAGCTAACTGATACTTGTCATTGTAGAAAGTTAAGTGTTTGATTTTCTCACTTATTTTATACTGAAACTTTGTCAAATTTTCAGGAGTATTAGCTTCAAGTATACCAAACAGATATCTGATAATAAATATGCAATAAATACATATTCAGAAATTTCAGTAGTAGCTAACTGATACTTGTCATTGCAGAAAGTTAAGTGTTTGATTTTCTCACTTATTTTATACTGAAACTTTGTCAAATTTTCAGGAGTATTAGCTTCAAGTATACCAAACAGATATCTGATAATAAATATGCAATAAATACATATTCAGAAATTTCAGTAGTAGCTAACTGATACTTGTCATTGCAGAAAGTTAAGTGTTTGATTTTCTCACTTATTTTATACTGAAACTTTGTCAAATTTTCAGGAGTATTAGCTTCAAGTATATCAAACAGATATCTGATAATAAATATGCAATAAATAAATTTTCAGAAATATCAGTAGTAGCTAACCGATACTTGTCATTGAAGAAAGTTAAGTGTTTGATTTTCTCACTTATTTTATACTGAAACTTTGTCAAATTTTCAGGAGTATTCGCTTCAAGTATACCAAACAGATATCTGATAATAAATATGCAATAAATACATATTCAGAAATTTCAGTAGTAGCTAACTGATACTTGTCATTGCAGAAAGTTAAGTGTTTGATTTTCTCACTTATTTTATACTGAAACTTTGTCAAATTTTCAGGAGTATTCGCTTCAAGTATACCAAACAGATATCTGATAATAAATATGCAATAAATACATATTCAGAAATTTCAGTAGTAGCTAACTGATACTTGTCATTGCAGACAGTTAAGTGTTTGATTTTCTCACTTATTTTATACTGAAACTTTGTCAAATTTTCAGGAGTATTCGCTTCAAGTATACCAAACAGATATCTGATAATAAATATGCAATAAATACATATTCAGAAATTACAGTAGTAGCTAACTGATACTTGTCATTGCAGAAAGTTAAGTGTTTGATTTTCTCACCTATATAATACTGAAACTTTGTCATTTTAAAAAAAAATCTAAAATTTACATCTTTGTATGCAAATTATTCGTGGCTATATGGATCTCAGGTAGAATACAACATTAATGCTACAAAACTTCCCAAAGTTCGAATTTGGAAAAATCGTATGAGAGATAAAAAAGTCATTTTGATGTGAAAATTTTGGCTTATTGTGTTCGGAAAAAGTTGTAGCACTGTGCGTCGATATTTGGTTAGCATTGATAAGCGCATCTGCACATTGGCAGTTGAATAATCGCCGGAGACGAGGTGTGGACATCGACCTCTTCGTCGGCCGCTCACATAATATTTACCATTTTAACCTTCGCTGCTGGTGGATGGTGGCCTTGCCAAATACGTAATAATTAGCCGGCTATTAGCCGGCGACTTGTTCATAACGCAACATTTTTCTTGGCAATCCTCGCCGCTGCACGCTTCTTCTGGCTAACGCCGATGGCACGTATTTGGTAAGGAATTCCACGTGCATTATACACGGACCAAATGTAATACGAATCGTAAACTTATTTATAGTCGCAATCAACCGCCGCTTGTGCTGATGAGCGATGAGCCATTTGCGAAGGCAGCGATAATGTGCGTTGTTTATTGTTATTTTATGGGCATCAGGTTTATGGTGATTAAACTTTTTGGTGATCAATAATGATTCGTTGCTTCTTCTGGTGCGTTGAAACGGTTAATGAACACCTGCGAAAATGAGCGTCTGCACAGATTGAAGGCTAAAATTGATTTTTCGTAGTCCTTAGTCACCAATAGTAGTAACAATGGCGATCCTGACGTGTCTAATTTTCTAATGAAAAATTTCAGGATTGCAATTTTTCCTCCAGAAATTACTTCAGAATTTTGGTACACACTGGTTTTGGAAAAAGCTGGTTTCATGCTCCATTTGAGTGAAATAAAGTTTGAGTACACTTACATTAAAAAAAAAGCAGCAATCTGTAATCTGCTATGTGGTTTGTAGATAAATTAGTGTGAACATTGTAAATTGGGTGCAATTTGGGAAATCGGTCTAAATGGACAATAACAAAATTGTAGCTGGCGGATCCTTGAATTACGACACGGAGACTCGCCATTATTTAATTTTAAGTGATCACACGAGAATTGCGCATTCGTTTCGCAGAGATGGGAAAACGGCGAGGACCAATTGAGCGGTGCACTTTCGTCCTGTGGCAGGCGAGAGGCAGAAGAGCGACTTAATTTAAACGCCATCCTTCTTGCTGCCACGAAGCACTGAAATTATTCAGATTATTAGTGATAGTCATGTAATAATATAGTTATTAAATTGATATACGGTCCCGGGCCGAGATGGTCCATTATAGATGCATGCCAGGCGCTGCCTCGGCCTCTGTGGAAGCGTCTTTTAGTGAATGTTGCAGTCTATGCAGTATCATTGACCGTGCAAGGTCACGGATAATAAACCTCTAGGTACTAACTACTTGGGAACATAGCAATTTCTCAGCTCCAATTCCACGCAACGCATCTGCAGCCTATCTTGCTCCATCTTCAATTCAGCAATTCGTATTTTTACAGTGCGTATTATTTCCACAAACGAGTCGCGTAATTGCTTTAATTTATCTCGAATTGCTCAGACGATGCGCGAGCTTCCTCAATAAAAAAAAACTCCAAGTCGCACTTTCGTGCGGCTAATCTTCTGAAATTTTTGGGCCCCCATTCCTCATTGTCGCCGCTATCGCCAGAGATACTGTTTACATCCTTTCGTCCTTCGGCACGACCGCCGCAAAATAAACAACGCCATAATGGATGCGGTTACCACTTCTTCGCAGAACCCTTTCCACCCTGTGATTTGTTCTCGCTCGTCGCAAAATTACGACCCCAATTCTCCGGCCAGCGCTATCAATCAAGATTAGCATCGTTCCTGTGGCTGCCTGACACCCCGCCGAACCCCCCAAAAGTCGATTAGGGGGCCCACTTCGCCGTAGTCCATTAAACCGCGAATTCTTCGGTGGTAACAAGAAAAAGGAACGCGACGAGGGGGACGATTTGGGCAACGCCACGGCTTCGACGAAGCGAGGAATAATCTGCACTTTACTCACGAGGTGGTTCATTACTTCATTATTATTGCACTTTCGTAATGTTGACGAAATTATAAAGGATTTATCCACAAAGCGCAAAGTTACTAATATTTGCATAGAAATCTGCACATTGAAGATAAGCCTCTTCACACAAGAGCACTGTATCAATGTAATCAGGGGCGGATGGCCCATACGGGAAAATGGGAAATTTCCCGGTGGGCCGGTAGCCATCCCGAATGTTGGGCCGGAAGCCCCAGAATTTTCCCAGATCTGACGACAAGTTTATTAATAATTTTGATTTAATGTATTAACACAAGGCGGAAAGACCCCATGTGGTCGATAGCCCAATAAAGATTGTTTATATATGTATTAACACAGTGGTTCCCAAAAATTTTCGCCTCGCAGCTCCCTTTTTGAACTAAGATTTTCCATGGATCCATTCCGTTTCCATAATATTTTTTGCAAATTTTTATGAAATATGATATAATTTGGCGAGGAATATAAATTATGTAGATAGCCGTTATAATTTTCAACTAAAAATTGGCAGGTTCCATTAATCTTTGTAATTTATAAAAATTTTGGTATTTCTAATAAAAAATGAATTGAAAATTTTTAAGCTTTTGTAAATTTAATTTACAATCGACATGATTTAATTTTAATATGCTGTGGTTTGATTAGCTTTTTGCAATCTTTAATAAAATTTTCTAATTTGTAAGGAAAACGTATATGTAGTAAAATTTTAGTATTTATAATAAGAATTTCATAATATCTAATAAACATTTTGTAATCTCTAATGAAAAGTTCGTAATTTCCACCTAAGTTTATTAATTTTCTACACATAACTACAAACATTTTAACAACTCGATACAAATTTTGGAAATGCCAATGACATTTTGCATTTTATAGTGAAATTTTGGCAATTTACAATAAAATTTTCATAATCGCTGCTGAAATGTTGCAATTTATAATACGAATGTTGAATATTTTACATTTTACAGTGAAATTTATCAACTAACAATAAAATTTTCATAAAGTTATTGCAATTTTGTAATTTAGAATGATGAATGATGAAAGTCACAACGAAAATTACATAATTCCAATAAAACTGATTTATTTCCTTATTTACTTATTTGATTATTTATTATTGTATTTGTTATAGTGATAATGTAAACTTATTTATACTTTATGATTGTTTTCTAATTCCATTGAAATATTGTATTCATAATAAAAACTTTGCAATTTTCACTACAATGTTCCAATTTATATTCAACGTTTACAAATTCTAAAACTTTTGAAATTTAGAATTAATTCTCCATAATTTCTATTGAAATACTGAAATCCATCATCAACATTTCGTAACATTCACCATTTTGAATTTAAAAACATTTTAATCAACAAATGGTTGTTAATACATTTGCAAGTTATATGATTTCTGGGGAAAGACGTTATAAATTAGAATAAAAAAACTCGCAGATTCCATTGATCTTTACAATTTATAAAAAGTCTAGTAATTATATTAAACAATTCTAATGAAAATTTTGTAATTTCCAATTCATTGCAGTTTACAAGCGAGATATTTCAATGAAAATTTTATGGTTTGGTGAACCTGCAATTTGTAATAAAATATCAAAATTTGTCATTTGCAATGAAAACTTCATAGCCTCACATTGTAATTTTGTACATAATTTTGTATTTTTACAAATTTCAGTCAGAATATTAATAACTTAGTGAGTTATATATTTTGAGGATAAAGTTTTTTATAATTTATACTAATAATTTCAAATTTTATTTTAACATTGAAATTTATAATTAATACTTTCGTATTTACTATAAAAAAATTATAATTTCCAACTAAATTCTATCATTTTAATCAACATTTTACACCATCCATTATATTTGTTGCGAATTTCTATGAAATGGTTGTTAATACATTTGTAAGGAATATGATTTCTGGAGAAAGACGTTATAAATTAGAATAAAAAAACTCGCAGATTCCATTGATCTTTACAATTTATGAAAAGTCTAGTAATTATATTAAAAAATTCTAACGAAAATTTTGTAATTTCTAATTCATTGCAGTTTACAAGCGAGATGTTTCAATAAGAATTTTATGGTTTGATGAACTTGCAATTTGTAATAAAATATCAAAATTTGTCATTTCCAATGAAAACTTCATAGCTTCTCTTTGTAATTTTGTACATAATTTTGTATTTTGCATTAATATTTTTGCAAATTTCTGTCAGAATATTAATAACTTAGTGAGTTATATGTTTTAAGGATAAAGTTTTTTTATAATTTATACTAAAAATGTCAAATTTTAATTTAACATTGGAATTTATAATTAATATTTTCGAATTTACTATAAGAATTTTATAATTTCCAACTAAATTCTATTATTTATCATGATAACTTTGTTATTTCATTTAAGTTTTGGAATTTATAATATACATTTTTTACTTTCATCTAAAAATTCAAATCAAGTTTCAAGTTCATTTTCATTTAGTAAGTTTTAATTTTTAATTTTTATGTGTATATTATGCAGGTTCTCCCGCTAGTAAATATTATTATTATTATTATAATTTTCAATATAAATTGTATAATGCAAATGACGATTTTGTGTTTTGATTAATATTTTACAATTTAAATTATAATTTGTACTGTAAAATTTGTAAAAGTAGTAATGTTGAAAATTACATTTAAATTTTTTTAAATATATATTTTTTTCATGTTCAAAAATTTTCTGCAAATAACATTTTAACAACTTTGTGAGGGATATGCTTTCGGGATAAAACACGAATAATTAAAAAAAAAAATGCTGGGTCTAATAAAACTTTGTAATTTGAATGAAGATTTTATAATTACAATTAAATTTTCTTAGTCAAAGCATGAATTCTAATTACCTAATATTTTCATATTTTATTTAATATGATTGAAAGCAGTACAGTAATCGCACACTTTAGGAACCTCTGTATTAATAAATAAATAAGTATTATGAAAAACTTACGGTATTAAATTTTATATTGATTATTTCTTTATGGGGAGTACTTTCTCTTAGTTATGCAATCTTTTTATTTGATGTTCTTCACCCAACTTGTTTCGGCTTTTATTAGCCATCCTCAGAGGTGTTATATCTCTGATAATACATTTTAATATATTTTAAAAATAAAAATAATATATTCAATTTGAAATTATTTATTGTAAATTATTTTTGATTTTTACATATTTGTCAAATTTTGAAGTATGATTATTATTTTGATTATATGGTATTATTGCAATTTTATGTGAATGCAAAATGGGCCGATAAAAGTTTGTTCCCGGGCCGCTTGTATGTTCCCCATCCTCCCCTGAATGTAATCAACTCCATGAATCCTATGAAAGGACAATTACACTAACAAATACTTGTTCTGATTTGGCAAGTATTTGCTGATATAAATATCAAATCATTCTGTGTTACTTGATGGCACATTGAAGAGGCTTAACACGAGAGTTTGGGAACCACTGCCTTAAATGATTAGGCACTGCATAAATAGCAAATCCAGACATAATTAATATCCCATCATACAGCTTCAGAGAAGTGCGCTTTTCAGAATCACGTTTCGTGGAATATTTAAGCTGTTGTCAGAGGTCCTGGATTGCCTTGCGGACACCGTGGAGGATGCAAATTTATTGCAGTTCTTCGCGTTAAGCAAATAATGCCCCATTACTTTTATCAGGCACACAATTGTTTTTCTTAGCCTCAGTCGAGGCTAATGGACAAACAACGCGAAATATTAATATGATTAGCAAGACCTCCACGGCGCGGGTGATGTGTCTGCCTCAAGGCGACGCTTTTTTTTTCGCACGAAGGCCATCGGCGATTTTCATCGCTGGAAAAATATAGCCAATTATACACTTGAATAGGTATTGCACGGAATAATATTGAAGCGTCGCTTTGCACGCTTCCCCGATGCATTCGTTTAATTGGAAACGTTTCCAGGAAAATTATTATAATGGCAATTTTAAGGTGAAGTAACGTGAATATTGTTATTAGCGACTGAAGCGGGCAATCAACGAAATTAACGCCACTCATTTCTACGGTGATGAAATCCCATTTGATCGCCCAATAAATAAATTTTTGATTGCGCGCCTTCGAGGATAACTAAAAACCATTACCACGCGTTATTCACAGTGGTGACTTTTCGAATCGACTAATCCAATAAAAAGCCAAATAACTCCGCGAGGAATGTAATTTGAACCGTTACAGCCTTATTTATAACTTTTTTTTTTCGTAATTTTAGTTTTTTTTCCACAAATGGCCGGCAACCTGTTAGTTGTGCGCGGCTTTTGCACACTTTAAGCGTAAATTATTGACGCTCCAAAGCGGATATCGCTTGATTTTCGCTTATAATTTGCAGAAATTTCCATATATTAATAATTGTGAGAGGTTAATCGAAGAAATGCCTTATAAAGTTAGAATTTATGAGGTCCATGTGGATGTTTATTAATTTTATACCGGCGTAAATTTGGAAGTAACGGAACCATTGCCTAGGAATTCCGTGTTAATTGGATTTTTTATTTACGGATCGTCTCCGATGGAAATAACTAGAGACGACAACTTTCGTCTCAACGCAGTCTCATTTTCAATTTCAATTAGAGATAATATGGTAATGAATACAGAATAACGTAACTTAACAACGTAACGTATTCTTATTACCAACAATATTTTGTTTTATCGTGGTAACCAAATAGAAAGAGAATTAAAAAGGTGTGATACAACAAATAGTTCTTATAGTTATCCATGGAGATAATCAGGTGTATGAAGTATAAAAAAAGTTACAATAACGTGTACGTTACTTGATAGCATTACATTCAAATGTCAAATGCATTTATCATATGAATGCATATGACAATCGAATGTGATGCTACCAAGAAACTAAAGTGCAATTTATTTTCATATTTAAATAGCGATATCTCAAGAACTACCGTATCAAAATAAATCAAATTTGTTACTAATATTAAGTGATATATTAGTAGTCATAACGTATAATTCAAACAAAATCCAATGAGTAATTTGGAAGATATTTTAATTTTCACATGAACTTCGATATTTTGGGGCGTTTATCTAGTTAATATTATATTTAAATAACGATAACTCGAAAAGTACCGGATCAATATGAATATAATTTGTTATTGATAGTGCGTGATATACTACCATTATATTGGTATAATTATATTATTATCTAAAGGGCGTATCTACAGATATTTAAAGTTTAGTGCCCACATATTAATGCATTTCCATTTTTTTTTATACTTACATACTGATATCTCAAGAACTAGCGTATCAATATGAATGCAATTTATTACTGATATTAAGTAATGTCCTGATATGCAATGTGCACAATTTAATTAATATACAATGAGCGATTCCCAAGATATTTGAATTTTCTTTTCAACTTCGACATATTGAGGCTTATTTGTGTTTATTTTTAGTAGGTTCATATTTAAATAACGATATCTCAAAAACCACCGCATAAATATCAATATAATTTACTACAGATATTGCATGATATACTCGTATTATATTGGGAAAAATATATAATTATTTAATAAGTATTTTTGAAAATAATTAAACTTCACTGCCAACAATAAAGTACAATTTATTTTCATATTTAAATAGCGATATCTCAAGAACCACCGTATAAAAATTAATAAAATTTGTTACGGATATTAAGTGATATACTAGAAGTCATAATGTATAATTAAAATAAAATCCAATGAGTAATTAGTAAAATATTTTAATTTTCACATGAACATCGATATTTTGGGGTGTTTATCTAGTTAATATGATATTTAAATAATGATAACTCGAAAATTACCGTATCAATATGAATATAATTTGTTACTGATAATGCGTGATATACTACCATTATATTGGAATAATTATATATTTATCTAATGGGCGTATCTACAGATATTTAAATTTTAATTCCCACAAATTAATGCATTTCCATTATTTTTATACTTACATTCTGATATCTCAAGAACCAGCGTATCAATATGAATGCAATTTATTACTGATATTAACTGATATACTGATATGCAATGTGTGCAATTTAATTAATATACAATGAGCGATTCCAAAGATATTTCAATTTTCTTTTCAACTTCGACATATTGGAGCTTATTTGCGTTTATTTTTAGTAGGTTCATATTTAAATAACGATATCTCAAAAACCACCGCATCCATATGAATATAATTTACTATAAATATTGCATGATATACTAGTATTACATTGGTATAATTAATGTATCATCTAATGAGTATTTTTGAAAATAATTAAATTTTAGTGCCAACAATAAAGTACATATTATTTTCATATTTAAATAGCGATATCTCAAGAACTACCGTATCAAAATAAATCAAATTTGTTACTCATATTAAGTGATATACTAGTAGCCATAACGTATAATTAAAATAAAATCCAATGAGTAATTTGGAAGATATTTCAGTTTTCACATGAACTTCGATATTTTAGGGCGTTTATCCAGTTAATATGATATTTAAATAACGATAACTCGAAAATTACCGTATCAATATGATTATAATTTGTTATTGATAGTGCGTGATATACTACCATTATATCGGTATAATTATATTTTTATCTAATGGACGTATCTACAGATATTTAAATTTTAATTCCCACATATTAATGCATTTCCATTTTTTTTTATACTTACATACTGATATCTCAAGAACTAGCGTATAAATATGAATGCAATTTATTACTGATATTAAGTGATATACTGATATGCAATGTGTGCAATTTAATTAAAATACAATGATCGATTCCCCAGATATTTCAATTTTCTTTTCAACTTCGACATATTAGGGCTTATATGTGTTTATTTTTAGTAGGTTCACATTTAAATAACGATATCTCAAAAACCACCGCATCCATATGAATATAATTTACTATAAATATTGCATGATATACTGGTATTACATTGGTATAATTAATTTATCATCTAATGAGTATTTTTGAAAATAATTAAATTTTAGTGCTAACAATAAAGTACAATTTATTTTCATATTTAAATAGCGATATCTCAAGAACCACCGTATAAAAATTAATCAAATTTGTTACTGATATTAGGTGATATACTGGTAGTCATAAAGTATAATTAAAATAAAATCCAATGAGTAATTTGGAAGATATTTTAATTTTCACATGAACTTCGATATTTTGGGGCGTTTATCTAGTTAATATGATATTGAAATCACGATAACTCGAAAATTACCGTATCAATATGATTATAATTTGTTATTGATAGTGCGTGATATACTACCATTATATTTGTATAATTATACTTTTAATCTAATGGGCGTATCTACAGATATTTAGATTTTAGTGCCCACATATTAATGCATTTCCATTTTTTTTATATACTTACATACTGATATCTCAAGAACTAGCGTATCAATATGAATGCAATTTATTACTGATATTAAGTGATATACTGATATACAACGTGCGCAATTTAATTAATATACAATGAGCGATTTCCAAGATATTTCAATTTTCTTTTCAACTTCGACATATTGGGGCTTATTTGTGTTTATTTTTAGTAGGTTCATATTTAAATAACGATATCTCAAAAACCACCGCATCCATATCAATATAATTTACTATAAATATTGCACGATATACTGGTATTACATTGGTATAATTAATTTATTATCTAATGATTATTTTTGAAAATAATTAAATTTTAGTGCCAACAATAAAGTACAATTTATTTTCATATTTAAATAGCGATATCTCAAGAACCACCGTATAAAAATTAATAAAATTTGTTACTGATATTAGGTGATATACTAGTAGTCATAAAGTATAATTAAAATAAAATCCAATGAGTAATTTGGAAGATATTTTAATTTTCACATGACCTTCGGTATTTTGGGGCGTTTATCCAGTTAATATGATATTTAAATAACGATAACTCGAAAATTACCGTATCAATATGAATATAATTTGTTACTGATAATGCGTGATATACTACCATTATATCGGTATAATTATATTTTTATCTAATGGGCGAATCTACAGATATTTATATTTTAATGCCCACATATTAATGCATTTTCATTTTTTTATACTTACATACTGATATCTCAAGAACTAGCGTATGAATATGAATGCAATTTATTACTGATATTAAGTGATATACTGATATGCAATGTGTGCAATTTAATTAATATAACAAAGAGCGATTCCCAAGATATTTCAATTTTCTTTTCAACTTCGACATATTGGGGCTTATTTGTGTTTATTTTTAGTAGGTTCATATTTAAATAACGATATCTCAAAAACCACCGCATACATATCAATATAATTTACTATAGATATTGTAACCCAATATATACCATACTGGTATCACCAGTATATGGTAATACCATATACTGGTATTATTTCATACATTCATACATCATACATTCATATAATACACATTAATGTTAATATACAAAAAAAATTCAGTACATTTTCAGGGGAATTTAAATTTTAAGTATTTTGTGTGCACTTTTTCAAACATTGTCAGGAAAAACAATGTTCAAGCCATCGAAACAAATACCTGGACATGTGTCGATATTATCGGTCTGTAAATGTTCAAAAATCTTGAGATATTTTCTCTGATATTGTTTTGAATTACCAAGTTATAAATGCCAATAAAAAAGGTGAAATTGGTGATCTCGGCTTTCTTATTGGCTGCGAAAATTTCCATGGATAACTAGAGCTGAAATTTAAATGATCACTCGGTATATATGAACTTTTCATGCTGGCAAGTTTAAAAAAGGGCACAGTGTAAGTTAAGATACCCACTACTATATCATCAAAGAAAAACAAGGCGCGGAGCTTAAATTCCTACACAGAAAAAAAAACTCGTTACAATTATTCTCAATTGAAATGCTCCATAAATACAAGTCTCCCTAATATAAACGCAACGTAGGCAATTTTCCATTTACATTGTATGCATTACGGGGAACACGTAAACCAAAACATGTAATTTATACACTTTGTAATGTGCAGCTCGCCCAGATTCCGAAGCGGATGCTGTCTATAATTTTGCCACGAAATTGCACGTGTCCCTACAGATAATTCCGATCCGAGATTCGAAGCCAGGATGGAATTTAAGCGCACAATGGACGCCAAATAATTTGTCACTTTTACCATAAAACCGAAACCCCGCCTGCTGATAGCTTGGACTAACAAGAATGCATCTTTAACTTGCGGCAGCTGATTTGAGATTTTGAGTTTGGCAGCTCATGAAAGTTGTAATTATTACTTCTAATACTGCTAGATTTTTTTACAAGTGAAATGTGTATCTGGCTTTCATTTGATTACTGATTTATTACGATTCGTTCAGTGATTTTCGACTGTCGAGTCCGACAGCAGAGAAGGTGGGATTTCGGTTTTATACGAAAAGTGTATCATAAGCTAAGATTCTCTGAGCGATCTACACTTGTGTTGTCCAGTCCGATAGCATAGAAGGTGGGATTTCAGTTTTGGGGGAAAAGTGGCAAATCATTGTTGCTCGGGTTCAGGCTCGGACCAAAAAAGGTGTGTAATTAAAACGAAGGAGAAGAATTTGGAGCGCGCCTGGACGCATCCGTCGCGATTCCGTTATGTAAACAACAACAAAAAATAAATTACACATATAAACACGCTGGCGTGCCTGCATATTTTAAAATAATTACGGGAAGGAAATTAATCTGCTTTGAATGTGTGCTCGAGACTGGCGCCGGTGTTTTTTTTTTCTGTTTTTTTTTCGTACCGTGAACGCGATTCGCGTCTATCCGCCCCCCCTCGGGGGAGGAGGGGGGAGACGAGGTGTCCATCCACTCACCTGCCCTAGACTGTGCTCATTAGGCGACACAGAAAACACCACCGAGCGAGAGCAAGTCTTGCTGAGAATATGGGAATGTATTTAAGATCTAAGTCAAGAATTGAACGGAAAATTGTGTACAGAATACTTTTAAAGTTAGTGTGAGTAATTTGTATGAATAATTCTATGAGAAAATGTAAAAACAAACCTAAAAATATTTTTTCCCATGATTATTTCGCATATTTGTTAAAAAGCTGTGTTATGACTATAGCCATTTTTTAAGTATTTATGAAATCGGGGTATAAATGATTTCTAATGGAATAAATAAGGCGGATAAAATAATATCTGCCAAGTCTGGAGGCAAAAGCGTGTTTTTTTCTTCTCCTGTACGGCCTGCGCTCATCAATAAAATCACAGAACGCACACTAATTAAAATTCTTGCAGCGCAGAGAAAGACGGAGCCGGGAGAAGATTAAAAAACAATAATTACATCGTCGTCTTCGTCGGGGCAACAGCATTTACATTAGCTTTTAGAGAGTGTAGGAAAAAATGATCGTCCGAAGGAGTAACTGTAGTTTCCACGGCCTCGGGGCCCCCTTTTTTCACGGCCCGTCTTTCATGTCGATAGGCCTGGTCGAAAACTATCGATCAAACGGCTACTCTATGTGCGTTTAATTGAATTGCACAAGAGAGGATGAATAAATTACGCCGCTAACGATCGGCACCAAACATGTTTTGTATGTTCCTCCTATATAGTACGCGCCGTGAACATCCTACGAACACAAAATTACAGAACCACGCTCCAAGAAGTGGATATAAAGGCGGCTGCACAAGAAGACAGAGAAGCGCAATTAACAAAAAACCGATAGAACGTGCCCTTGTAGACCTTGTAGAGGCTGCAAGGGGGCGGCAAAGGGGGCAGCAGAGGTGCACATCCCGTTCGCCGGACGTTATAAAAGAGTAATGAGATAGGTCTGCGTGCAGAGTGCAACCGCTTATAAGTACAAGCGAGAATACATAAAAACACTAAAAAGGATTATTAAAGAGTCTAGTAAATGCTGCCTAGGTATATATTTAGCTAAAACGGCCTCAAGGTGAATCTTAAGCTCACTACTTTGCACTATAAATAGAAATATGCCTTGCCAGCCATCGCCTTCGTGCATTTTCTTTTACTTCTTCAGCAATGCGCGCCTTCGAGCGTGTCTCCTTTGGGGACGACAACGTCTCGCTCCTCTCATGTGTGCTCATGGAAATTCTATCGCGTTTCCACATATTTTAATTCATCCTACGTCCACACTGATTTCAGACATTGATATCTGCATTCTTTGCAAACAACTTCCGATTTCACACAACAATTACACACACAATTAACACAAAAATAATCATTTTTAAGCAACGCCTGCTCACGTGCTAATTAAAGCAGAATTGATGAACACATTAGAAGCAGACTTCCAAATTAGTTTCTACATTTTCAGTTGCCAATTGTGCAGAGCTGTACTGTATACAAATCTGGTATAATATATTCAAAATAACCATAAGATAAATTTCCAGCAACTCTAAGCAATAAATTTCCAGCAAAATTCGGTAATATTTTATAAAAATCGTATTATTAACTAAAACACAATTATCTCTACACTTATACATTTGATATTTTCTCAATTAAAGTACATACATGATGATATATCAATTAATATGAAGAACTAATTTCATTAGTATTGATGCGATGGTTTTTGAGATATAATTATTTAATTATGAGCCACTTAAAGAAAAAAAACTCAATCAAAACCATGTAATCTCGTTAAAAACAAAATAAATCAATAATTACACATTGAATAATAATTAAATTAAATAAATTCAAAATTATCATACTACTAAATATTTACGAATACATAGCATTGATATTGATACGCTACTTTTTTACATACATGATGATATATCAATTAATTTCATTAGTATTGATGCGCTGGTTGTTGAGATATAATCATTTAATTATGAGCCACTTTAGAATAAAAAACTTAACGCAAAATCATGTAATCTCATTAAAAACAAAATAATTCAATAATTACACATTGAATAATAATTAAATTAAATATATTCAATACTATCATACTACTAAATATTTACGAATACAAAGCATTGATATTAATACGCTACTTTTTGAGATATAGTTTTATAACACTTAAGTATGTGTTGTCATGTAATAATCTAAGAAACTTAAGTATTATCAATTTTGAATAAAATTAAAACAATTAAATACTTTGGGTCTACCATAAACTTGTAATGCCCTTGCTCTGCCTAATTGTTTTTTTTTATATTTATTTATATATACAGACATTTCAAAAGGCTGACTTTAAATAATTTGCAATTAACATACACGAGCATCCTTTTTTTTGATATTTAATAGAAGATTGGTGTAATCTAGTTTTCCCGTGCCGTTCATGAAATATGATCGGAATTAGCATGCAAATTGAATCGAATGCGTTTCTCTCAAGAAGCTGCAATTATAAAAACCGACCATAATATATATGCTGCCGTCCCTCGTGATATACAAAACTACATCCAATTACGTCTCCCCTTGACCGTTCCTCAACTCTCAGATAATCACACGTAATAGCGATAGTATTCAAATTCCTTCCATTGTTGCTTCATTAGTGTGTACGCCGTAAGTTCCTATGCGAACAGTTCTTCGAATAAAGGCAGTGTCCAATGCGCTAATTGCCGCGAATATGCTGCATCATTAACGAGGCCAATTTTTGCGGTAATTTCGTAAAAATGTGTGCGAGAATGCGCACGAAAACCTTCCGCGAATCGATCGCGTCAGATCAGAAGTAAACCGTGACCAAACTGGATAAACTCAAAACAAACACATTTTTCTACGATTCCAATTAAAATTCAAGCAGCTAACCATAACGTACCAGGAATTTAGGCAAAAACACGTTGTTGTCAAGTCGACGTGATTATTATTTAATTGGTAATTGCGAAACGAATCAGATAGTAGATGATGTGTTGGCAATAAGAAGGTGTTGATTATTAGTAATGAGAGATTGCAAAGACAATAATGATTTGTCTTGGTTAGCATGAAAACAGTTTAATAGACTTGGAGGTGCTCAGAACGTTTCATTTTGTACTTTATGAAAGAGTTTTGATCATTTAAGAATGATCTTAAATTACAGCCTTCATGGGCTGCCAAAGTCAAAATTTGTTTCTGAATTGAAACATCCAGATACATGCAAATGCTCTCGTCATCTTTAAAAAATCATAAGACGAAAATCACTGAACGAATTGTAATAAACCAGTAATCAAATGAAAGCCAGATAATTGTTTTAATAGTAAAAAAATCAAGCAGTATTAGAAGTAATAATTACAGCCTTCATGGGCTGCCAAAGTCAAAATTTGTTTCTGAGTTGAAATATCCAGCTACATGCAAATGCTCTCGTCATCTTTAAAAATTCATAAGTCGAAAATCACTGAACGAATTGTAATAAACCAGTAATCAAATGAAAGCCAGATAATTTTTTTACTAGTAAAAAAATCAAGCAGTATTAGAAGTAATAATTACAGCCTTTATGGGCTGCCAAAGTCAAAATTTGTTTCTGAGTTGAAATATCCAGATACATGAAGATGATCTCGTCATCTTTAAAAAATCATAAATCGAAAATCACTTAACGAATCGTAATAAACCAGTAATCAAATGAAAGCCAGATACATATTTTACTTGTAAAAAAATCAAGCAGTATTAGAAGTAATAATTACAACCTTCATGGGCTGTCAAAGTCAAAATTTGTTTCTGAGTTGAAATATCCAAATACATGCTGATGCTCTCGTCATATTTAAAAAATCATAAGTCGAAAATCACTGAACGAATTGTAATAAACCAGTAATCAAATGAAAGCCAGATATTTTTTTTACTTGTAAAAAAATCAAGCAGTATTAGAAGTAATAATTACAGCCTTCAGGGGCTGCCAAAGCCAAAATTTGTTTATATCCAGATATATGCAGATGCTCTCGTCATCTTTAAAAAATCATAAGTCGAAAATTACTGAACATATCATAATAAACCAGTAATTAAATGAAAGCCAGATACATGTTTTATTTGTAGAAAAATCAAGCAGTATTAGAAGTAATAATTACAGCCTTCATGGGCTGCCAAAGTCAAAATTTGTATCTGAGTTGAAATATCCAGATACATGCAGATGCTCTCGTCATCTTTAAAAAATCATAAATCGAAAATTACTGAACGAATCGTAATAAACTAGTAATCAAATGAAAGCCAGATAAATATTTTACTTGTAAAAAAATCAAGGTGTAGTAGAAGTAATAATTACAGCCTTCATGGGCTGCCAAAGTCAAAATTTGTTTCCGAATTGAAATATCCAGATACATGCAGATGCTCTCGTCTTCTTTAAAAAATCATAAGTCGAAAATTACTGAACGAATCGTAATAAACTAGTAATCAAATGAAAGCCAGATAAATATTTTACTTGTAAAAAAATCAAGGTGTAGTAGAAGTAATAATTACAGCCTTCATGGGCTGCCAAAGTCAAAATTTGATATTGTACTTTTACAGAAATGTAATTTCGATATTAATTTTTGCGTTTCAGTTAGCAGATTGCTAACAGAAATGTTTTTGTACGAGATGGCATGAAAAATAGGTGCAGCACTAAGTAACTGATTCTGCTTTATCTAAATCGCCAGATATGAGATAAACTTGTAAAGGAAGTTGTAAAGGAAAAATTTTAAATGGTCCGCTTTTTGAGTGGACTTCTACCTGCCCAAAAACCGTTTCGCATGTACTTCCTTATCAGCCCCGGACAATGGCGTTTCCTAGGCCACTCGGTTTCAATGCTACATAGGCGACTTCCTGCATTCCAAAGCGATTGCTAATTACTATCTCTTCGTTTGCAGGTAAATACATTAACATTTTGTGCCTGTTTACTTGGCATTTTTGATAAACCAGCCGCCTGGCGAAAGGTTAGCGAGAAGAGTCCTCCGTGGAAATACCAACAATGACCTGAAGATGGTCGCTTGGAGAAACAATTAAGCGTCCGCTGCTTGTTTACTTTGCGCTTATTACCATTGCTTAAATGATTGGTAAATGCGAGTGTTTGAGCGTGAAAGCCTCGGGGCGAATAATTCTATTACCCTGAGAGAGGAAAAAAGGAGCCGAGGAATCCAGGTGATCCTCGCGTTCGTTTTGCGTGTTTGCGTATCTATTTATACGCGCGCGGCTATCCGATTTTTTCCTCCGGAGGCTCTAAATTATCGCCTTCCTCCAGAAGGCCGAGTCTGCATGTCCGGCATCTGCATCGGCGCGAATTACGTTAATTGCTTGCGGCTCGTTTCGAAAGAACATTCTAGAGGGCCTAATTGTTTGATTCACTCTGCCGTTTGTGCCTAGGCTTGTCCGTGATTCGAGGGGGCGACGTGTAATTCAATTAAAATTTAGTGATGCAAGTGGATATCGGATGTGGCAGCTTCAGCGGACGCTGCGAGATTCACTTCAAGATTTATATGAAGTGCAGGCCGTATTTAATTAAATTCCATCTAATCTCCACTAGTCATCTGATTAATCATACACTTGTAGCGGAGTGAAGAAATTGCACGCGTATCTCAATGTTAATTCCAATTTATATCCTGTTGCAGCGCCGCGTTTTTGATTTATACGCCAAAATACTAATTATTGATTGAAGCTGTTGGAAATGTATTACCCAATCAAACCGAACATAGATACAGTATGCCTTAAGATAATTCCTCTGAAAATTTGATGTAGATTATGTCCTTAATAAGTGAGAAAATCGTATAATTAGTTTTACGAGTTGAACTCCAGTTACTGGAGTTTCTGGAAATTTATCTTATGGATATTTAGAAAATATTAGATTTGAATACAGATACAGATACAGATTTGAATACAGTATACCTGAAGCTAATACTCCTGAAAATTTGACAAAGTTTCAGTATTAAATAAATGAGAAAATCAAACACTTAACTTTCTGCATTGACAAGTATCGGTTAGCTACTACTGAAAATTCTGAAAATTTATTTATTGCATATTTATTATCAGATATCTATTTGGTATACTTGAAGCTAATACTCCTGAATACTGAAACTTTGTCAAATTTTCAGGAGTATTAGCTTCAAGTATACCAAACAGATATCTGATAATAAATATGCAATAAATAAATTTTCAGAAATTTCAGTAGTAGCTAACCGATACTTGTCATTGCAGAAAGTTAAGTGTTTGATTTTCTCACTTAATTAATACTAAAACTTTGTCAAATTTTCAGGAGTATTAGCTTCAAGTATACCAAACAGATATCTGATAATAAATATGCAATAAATAAATTTTCAGAAATTTCAGTAGTAGCTAACCGATACTTGTCATTGCAGAAAGTTAAGTGTTTGATTTTCTCACCTATTTAATACTGAAACTTTGTCAAATTTTCAGGAGTATTAGCTTCAAGTATACCAAACAGATATCTGATAATAAATATGCAATAAATAAATTTTCAGAATTTTCAGTAGTAGCTAACCAATACTTGTCATTACAGAAAGTTAAGTGTTTGATTTTCTCACCTATTTAATACTGAAACTCTGTCAAATTTTCATCAGAATTACCTTCAGATATACTGAACACAAATCTAATATTAAATATTTAAAAAATCTGCAACAGAGACCTAACCTCGCCTTAGTTAACCAAACCTTACCTAACCTCGTTTTGACTTTCTCACTTATTTAATACTGAAACTCTGTCAAATTTTCATCAGAATTACCTTCAGATATACTGAACACAAATCTAATATTAAATATTAAAAATATCTGCAACAGAGACCTAACCTCGCCGAGTTTAACCAAACCTTACCTAACCTCGTTCTTAGTTTCTCACTTATTTAATACTGAAACTCTGTCAAATTTTCATCAGAATTACCTTCAGATATAGTGAACACAAATCTAATATTAAATATTAAAAAAATCTGCAACAGAGACCTAACCTCGCCGAGTTTAACCAAACCTTACCTAACCTCGTTCTTAGTTTCTCACTTATTTAATACTGAAACTCTGTCAAATTTTCATCAGAATTACCTTCAGATATAGTGAACACAAATCTAATATTAAATATTAAAAAAATCTGCAACAGAGACCTAACCTCGCCTAGTTTAACCAAACCTTACCTAACCTCGTTCTTAGTTTCTCACTTATTTAATACTGAAACTCTGTCAAATTTTCATCAGAATTACCTTCAGATATACTGAACACAAATCTAATATTAAATATTAAAAAAATCTGCAACAGAGACCTAACCTCGCCTAGTTTAACCAAACCTTACCTAACCTCGTTCTGACTTTCTCACTTATTTAATACTGAAACTCTGTCAAATTTTCATCAGAATTACCTTCAGATATACTGAACACAAATCTAATATTAAATATTAAAAAAATCTGCAACAGAGACCTAACCTCGCCTAGTTTAACCAAACCTTACCTAACCTCGTTCTTAGTTTCTCACTTATTTAATACTGAAACTCTGTCAAATTTTCATCAGAATTACCTTCAGATATAGTGAACACAAATCTAATATTAAATATTAAAAAAATCTGCAACAGAGACCTAACCTCGCCTAGTTTAACCAAACCTTACCTAACCTCGTTCTTAGTTTCTCACTTATTTAATACTGAAACTCTGTCAAATTTTCATCAGAATTACCTTCAGATATAGTGAACACAAATCTAATATTAAATATTAAAAAAATCTGCAACAGAGACCTAACCTCGCCTAGTTTAACCAAACCTTACCTAACCTCGTTCTTAGTTTCTCACTTATTTAATACTGAAACTCTGTCAAATTTTCATCAGAATTACCTTCAGATATAGTGAACACAAATCTAATATTAAATATTAAAAAAATCTGCAACAGAGACCTAACCTCGCCTAGTTTAACCAAACCTTACCTAACCTCGTTCTTAGTTTCTCACTTATTTAATACTGAAACTCTGTCAAATTTTCATCAGAATTACCTTCAGATATAGTGAACACAAATCTAATATTAAATATTTAAAAAATCTGCAACAGAGACCTAACCTCGCCTAGTTTAACCAAACCTTACCTAACCTCGTTCTTAGTTTCTCACTTATTTAATACTGAAACTCTGTCAAATTTTCATCAGAATTACCTTCAGATATAGTGAACACAAATCTAATATTAAATATTAAAAAAATCTGCAACAGAGACCTAACCTCGCCGAGTTTAACCAAACCTTACCTAACCTCGTTCTTAGTTTCTCACTTATTTAATACTGAAACTCTGTCAAATTTTCATCAGAATTACCTTCAGATATAGTGAACACAAATCTAATATTAAATATTAAAAAAATCTGCAACAGAGACCTAACCTCGCCTAGTTTAACCAAACCTTACCTAACCTCGTTCTGACTTTCTCACTTATTTAATACTGAAACTCTGTCAAATTTTCATCAGAATTACCTTCAGATATACCGAACATAAATCTAATATTAAATATTAAAAAAATCTGCAACAGAGACCTAACCTCGCCTAGTTTAACCAAACCTTACCTAACCTCGTTCTTAGTTTCTCACTTATTTAATACTGAAACTCTGTCAAATTTTCATCAGAATTACCTTCAGATATAGTGAACACAAATCTAATATTAAATATTAAAAAAATCTGCAACAGAGACCTAACCTTGCCTAGTTTAACCAAACCTTACCTAACCTCGTTCTTAGTTTCTCACTTATTTAATACTGAAACTCTGTCAAATTTTCATCAGAATTACCTTCAGATATACTGAACACAAATCTAATATTAAATATTAAAAAAATCTGCAACAGAGACCTAACCTCGCCTAGTTTAACCAAACCTTACCTAACCTCGTTCTGACTTTCTCACTTATTTAATACTGAAACTCTGTCAAATTTTCATCAGAATTACCTTCAGATATACTGAACACAAATCTAATATTAAATATTAAAAAAATCTGCAACAGAGACCTAACCTCGCCTAGTTTAACCAAACCTTACCTAACCTCGTTCTGACTTTCTCACTTATTTAATACTGAAACTCTGTCAAATTTTCATCAGAATTACCTTCAGATATAGTGAACACAAATCTAATATTAAATATTAAAAAAATCTGCAACAGAGACCTAACCTCGCCTAGTTTAACCAAACCTTACCTAACCTCGTTCTGACTTTCTCACGTATTTAATACTGAAACTCTGTCAAATTTTCATCAGAATTACCTTCAGATATACCGAACACAAATCTAATATTAAATATTAAAAAAATCTGCAACAGAGACCTAACCTCGCCTAGTTTAACCAAACCTTACCTAACCTCGTTCTTAGTTTCTCACTTATTTAATACTGAAACTCTGTCAAATTTTCATCAGAATTACCTTCAGATATAGTGAACACAAATCTAATATTAAATATTAAAAAAATCTGCAACAGAGACCTAACCTCGCCTAGTTTAACCAAACCTTACCTAACCTCGTTCTTAGTTTCTCACTTATTTAATACTGAAACTCTGTCAAATTTTCATCAGAATTACCTTCAGATATACTGAACACAAATCTAATATTAAATATTAAAAAAATCTGCAACAGAGACCTAACCTCGCCTAGTTTAACCAAACCTTACCTAACCTCGTTCTTAGTTTCTCACTTATTTAATACTGAAACTCTGTCAAATTTTCATCAGAATTACCTTCAGATATAGTGAACACAAATCTAATATTAAATATTAAAAAAATCTGCAACAGAGACCTAACCTCGCCGAGTTTAACCAAACCTTACCTAACCTCGTTCTTAGTTTCTCACTTATTTAATACTGAAACTCTGTCAAATTTTCATCAGAATTACCTTCAGATATAGTGAACACAAATCTAATATTAAATATTAAAAAAATCTGCAACAGAGACCTAACCTCGCCTAGTTTAACCAAACCTTACCTAACCTCGTTCTTAGTTTCTCACTTATTTAATACTGAAACTCTGTCAAATTTTCATCAGAATTACCTTCAGATATACCGAACACAAATCTAATATTAAATATTAAAAAAATCTGCAACAGAGACCTAACCTCGCCTAGTTTAACCAAACCTTACCTAACCTCGTTCTTAGTTTCTCACTTATTTAATACTGAAACTCTGTCAAATTTTCATCAGAATTACCTTCAGATATAGTGAACACAAATCTAATATTAAATATTAAAAAAATCTGCAACAGAGACCTAACCTCGCCTAGTTTAACCAAACCTTACCTAACCTCGTTCTTAGTTTCTCACTTATTTAATACTGAAACTCTGTCAAATTTTCATCAGAATTACCTTCAGATATACTGAACACAAATCTAATATTAAATATTAAAAAAATCTGCAACAGAGACCTAACCTCGCCTAGTTTAACCAAACCTTACCTAACCTCGTTCTTAGTTTCTCACTTATTTAATACTGAAACTCTGTCAAATTTTCATCAGAATTACCTTCAGATATACTGAACACAAATCTAATATTAAATATTAAAAAAATCTGCAACAGAGACCTAACCTCGCCTAGTTTAACCAAACCTTACCTAACCTCGTTCTGACTTTCTCACTTATTTAATACTGAAACTCTGTCAAATTTTCATCAGAATTACCTTCAGATATAGTGAACACAAATCTAATATTAAATATTAAAAAAATCTGCAACAGAGACCTAACCTCGCCTAGTTTAACCAAACCTTACCTAACCTCGTTCTTAGTTTCTCACTTATTTAATACTGAAACTCTGTCAAATTTTCATCAGAATTACCTTCAGATATAGTGAACACAAATCTAATATTAAATATTAAAAAAATCTGCAACAGAGACCTAACCTCGCCGAGTTTAACCAAACCTTACTTAACCTCGTTCTTAGTTTCTCACTTATTTAATACTGAAACTCTGTCAAATTTTCATCAGAATTACCTTCAGATATAGTGAACACAAATCTAATATTAAATATTAAAAAAATCTGCAACAGAGACCTAACCTCGCCTAGTTTAACCAAACCTTACCTAACCTCGTTCTTAGTTTCTCACTTATTTAATACTGAAACTCTATCAAATTTTCATCAGAATTACCTTCAGATATAGTGAACACAAATCTAATATTAAATATTAAAAAAATCTGCAACAGAGACCTAACCTCGCCTAGTTTAACCAAACCTTACCTAACCTCGTTCTTAGTTTCTCACTTATTTAATACTGAAACTCTGTCAAATTTTCATCAGAATTACCTTCAGATATAGTGAACACAAATCTAATATTAAATATTAAAAAAATCTGCAACAGAGACCTAACCTCGCCTAGTTTAACCAAACCTTACCTAACCTCGTTCTTAGTTTCTCACTTATTTAATACTGAAACTCTGTCAAATTTTCATCAGAATTACCTTCAGATATAGTGAACACAAATCTAATATTAAATATTAAAAAAATCTGCAACAGAGACCTAACCTCGCCGAGTTTAACCAAACCTTACTTAACCTCGTTCTTAGTTTCTCACTTATTTAATACTGAAACTCTGTCAAATTTTCATCAGAATTACCTTCAGATATAGTGAACACAAATCTAATATTAAATATTAAAAAAATCTGCAACAGAGACCTAACCTCGCCTAGTTTAACCAAACCTTACCTAACCTCGTTCTTAGTTTCTCACTTATTTAATACTGAAACTCTATCAAATTTTCATCAGAATTACCTTCAGATATAGTGAACACAAATCTAATATTAAATATTAAAAAAATCTGCAACAGAGACCTAACCTCGCCTAGTTTAACCAAACCTTACCTAACCTCGTTCTTAGTTTCTCACTTATTTAATACTGAAACTCTGTCAAATTTTCATCAGAATTACCTTCAGATATAGTGAACACAAATCTAATATTAAATATTAAAAAAATCTGCAACAGAGACCTAACCTCGCCTAGTTTAACCAAACCTTACCTAACCTCGTTCTTAGTTTCTCACTTATTTAATACTGAAACTCTGTCAAATTTTCATCAGAATTACCTTCAGATATACTGAACACAAATCTAATATTAAATATTAAAAAAATCTGCAACAGAGACCTAACCTCGCCTAGTTTAACCAAACCTTACCTAACCTCGTTCTTAGTTTCTCACTTATTTAATACTGAAACTCTGTCAAATTTTCATCAGAATTACCTTCAGATATAGTGAACACAAATCTAATATTAAATATTAAAAAAATCTGCAACAGAGACCTAACCTCGCCTAGTTTAACCAAACCTTACCTAACCTCGTTCTTAGTTTCTCACTTATTTAATACTGAAACTCTGTCAAATTTTCATCAGAATTACCTTCAGATATACTGAACACAAATCTAATATTAAATATTAAAAAAATCTGCAACAGAGACCTAACCTCGCCTAGCTTAACCCTACCTTACCTAACCTCGTTCTTAGTTTCTCACTTATTTAATACTGAAACTCTGTCAAATTTTCATCAGAATTACCTTCAGATATACTGAACACAAATCTAATATTAAATATTAAAAAAATCTGCAACAGAGACCTAACCTCGCCTAGTTTAACCAAACCTTACCTAACCTCGTTCTTAGTTTCTCACTTATTTAATACTGAAACTCTGTCAAATTTTCATCAGAATTACCTTCAGATATAGTGAACACAAATCTAATATTAAATATTAAAAAAATCTGCAACAGAGACCTAACCTCGCCTAGTTTAACCAAACCTTACCTAACCTCGTTCTTAGTTTCTCACTTATTTAATACTGAAACTCTGTCAAATTTTCATCAGAATTACCTTCAGATATAGTGAACACAAATCTAATATTAAATATTAAAAAAATCTGCAACAGAGACCTAACCTCGCCTAGTTTAACCAAACCTTACCTAACCTCGTTCTTAGTTTCTCACTTATTTAATACTGAAACTCTGTCAAATTTTCATCAGAATTACCTTCAGATATACTGAACACAAATCTAATATTTAATATTAAAAAAATCTGCAACAGAGACCTAACCTCGCCTAGCTTAACCCTACCTTACCTAACCTCGTTCTTAGTTTCTCACTTATTTAATACTGAAACTCTGTCAAATTTTCATCAGAATTACCTTCAGATATACTGAACACAAATCTAATATTAAATATTAAAAAAATCTGCAACAGAGACCTAACCTCGCCTTAGTTTACCAAACCTTACCTAACCTCGTTCTTAGTTTCTCACTTATTTAATACTGAAACTCTGTCAAATTTTCATCAGAATTACCTTCAGATATACTGAACACAAATCTAATATTAAATATTAAAAAAATCTGCAACAGAGACCTAACCTCGCCTTAGTTTACCAAACCTTACCTAACCTCGTTCTTAGTTTCTCACTTATTTAATACTGAAACTCTGTCAAATTTTCATCAGAATTACCTTCAGATATACTGAACACAAATCTAATATTAAATATTAAAAAAATCTGCAACAGAGACCTAACCTCGCCGAGTTTAACCAAACCTTACCTAACCTCGTTCTGACTTTCTCACTTATTTAATACTGAAACTCTGTCAAATTTTCATCAGAATTACCTTCAGATATAGTGAACACAAATCTAATATTAAATATTAAAAAAATCTGCAACAGAGACCTAACCTCGCCTAGTTTAACCAAACCTTACCTAACCTCGTTCTTAGTTTCTCACTTATTTTATACTGAAACTCTGTCAAATTTTCATCAGAATTACCTTCAGATATACTGAACACAAATCTAATATTAAATATTAAAAAAATCTGCAACAGAGACCTAACCTCGCCTAGTTTAACCAAACCTTACCTAACCTCGTTCTTAGTTTCTCACTTATTTAATACTGAAACTCTGTCAAATTTTCATCAGAATTACCTTCAGATATACTGAACACAAATCTAATATTAAATATTTAAAAAATCTGCAACAGAGACCTAACCTCGCCGAGTTTAACCAAACCTTACCTAACCTCGTTCTTAGTTTCTCACTTATTTAATACTGAAACTCTGTCAAATTTTCATCAGAATTACCTTCAGATATAGTGAACACAAATCTAATATTAAATATTAAAAAAATCTGCAACAGGGACCTAACCTCGCCTAGTTTAACCAAACCTTACCTAACCTCGTTCTTAGTTTCTCACTTATTTAATACTGAAACTCTGTCAAATTTTCATCAGAATTACCTTCAGATATACCGAACACAAATCTAATATTTAATATTAAAAAAATCTGCAACAGAGACCTAACCTCGCCTAGTTTAACCAAACCTTACCTAACCTCGTTCTTAGTTTCTCACTTATTTAATACTGAAACTCTGTCAAATTTTCATCAGAATTACCTTCAGATATACTGAACACAAATCTAATATTAAATATTAAAAAAATCTGCAACAGAGACCTAACCTCGCCGAGTTTAACCAAACCTTACCTAACCTCGTTCTTAGTTTCTCACTTATTTAATACTGAAACTCTGTCAAATTTTCATCAGAATTACCTTCAGATATAGTGAACACAAATCTAATATTAAATATTAAAAAAATCTGCAACAGGGACCTAACCTCGCCTAGTTTAACCAAACCTTACCTAACCTCGTTCTTAGTTTCTCACTTATTTAATACTGAAACTCTGTCAAATTTTCATCAGAATTACCTTCAGATATACCGAACACAAATCTAATATTTAATATTAAAAAAATCTGCAACAGAGACCTAACCTCGCCTAGTTTAACCAAACCTTACCTAACCTCGTTCTTAGTTTCTCACTTATTTAATACTGAAACTCTGTCAAATTTTCATCAGAATTACCTTCAGATATACTGAACACAAATCTAATATTAAATATTAAAAAAATCTGCAACAGAGACCTAACCTCGCCGAGTTTAACCAAACCTTACCTAACCTCGTTCTTAGTTTCTCACTTATTTAATACTGAAACTCTGTCAAATTTTCATCAGAATTACCTTCAGATATAGTGAACACAAATCTAATATTAAATATTAAAAAAATCTGCAACAGAGACCTAACCTCGCCTAGTTTAACCAAACCTTACCTAACCTCGTTCTTAGTTTCTCACTTATTTAATACTGAAACTCTGTCAAATTTTCATCAGAATTACCTTCAGATATACCGAACACAAATCTAATATTTAATATTAAAAAAATCTGCAACAGAGACCTAACCTCGCCTAGTTTAACCAAACCTTACCTAACCTCGTTTTGACTTTCTCACTTATTTAATACTGAAACTCTGTCAAATTTTCATCAGAATTACCTTCAGATATACTGAACACAAATCTAATATTTAATATTAAAAAAATCTGCAACAGAGACCTAACCTCGCCTAGTTTAACCAAACCTTACCTAACCTCGTTCTGACTTTCTCACTTATTTAATACTGAAACTCTGTCAAATTTTCATCAGAATTACCTTCAGATATACCGAACACAAATCTAATATTTAATATTAAAAAAATCTGCAACAGAGACCTAACCTCGCCTAGTTTAACCAAACCTTACCTAACCTCGTTCTTAGTTTCTCACTTATTTAATACTGAAACTCTGTCAAATTTTCATCAGAATTACCTTCAGATATACTGAACACAAATCTAATATTAAATATTAAAAAAATCTGCAACAGAGACCTAACCTCGCCGAGTTTAACCAAACCTTACCTAACCTCGTTCTTAGTTTCTCACTTATTTAATACTGAAACTCTGTCAAATTTTCATCAGAATTACCTTCAGATATAGTGAACACAAATCTAATATTAAATATTAAAAAAATCTGCAACAGAGACCTAACCTCGCCTAGTTTAACCAAACCTTACCTAACCTCGTTCTTAGTTTCTCACTTATTTTATACTGAAACTCTGTCAAATTTTCATCAGAATTACCTTCAGATATACTGAACACAAATCTAATATTAAATATTAAAAAAATCTGCAACAGAGACCTAACCTCGCCGAGTTTAACCAAACCTTACCTAACCTCGTTCTTAGTTTCTCACTTATTTTATACTGAAACTCTGTCAAATTTTCATCAGAATTACCTTCAGATATACTGAACACAAATCTAATATTAAATATTAAAAAAATCTGCAACAGAGACCTAACCTCGCCTAGTTTAACCAAACCTTACCTAACCTCGTTCTTAGTTTCTCACTTATTTAATACTGAAACTCTGTCAAATTTTCATCAGAATTACCTTCAGATATACCGAACACAAATCTAATATTTAATATTAAAAAAATCTGCAACAGAGACCTAACCTCGCCTAGTTTAACCAAACCTTACCTAACCTCGTTCTTAGTTTCTCACTTATTTAATACTGAAACTCTGTCAAATTTTCATCAGAATTACCTTCAGATATAGTGAACACAAATCTAATATTAAATATTAAAAAAATCTGCAACAGAGACCTAACCTCGCCTAGTTTAACCAAACCTTACCTAACCTCGTTCTTAGTTTCTCACTTATTTAATACTGAAACTCTGTCAAATTTTCATCAGAATTACCTTCAGATATACTGAACACAAATCTAATATTAAATATTAAAAAAATCTGCAACAGAGACCTAACCTCGCCGAGTTTAACCAAACCTTACCTAACCTCGTTCTTAGTTTCTCACTTATTTAATACTGAAACTCTGTCAAATTTTCATCAGAATTACCTTCAGATATAGTGAACACAAATCTAATATTAAATATTAAAAAAATCTGCAACAGAGACCTAACCTCGCCTAGTTTAACCAAACCTTACCTAACCTCGTTCTTAGTTTCTCACTTATTTAATACTGAAACTCTGTCAAATTTTCATCAGAATTACCTTCAGATATACCGAACACAAATCTAATATTTAATATTAAAAAAATCTGCAACAGAGACCTAACCTCGCCTAGTTTAACCAAACCTTACCTAACCTCGTTTTGACTTTCTCACTTATTTAATACTGAAACTCTGTCAAATTTTCATCAGAATTACCTTCAGATATACTGAACACAAATCTAATATTTAATATTAAAAAAATCTGCAACAGAGACCTAACCTCGCCTAGTTTAACCAAACCTTACCTAACCTCGTTCTGACTTTCTCACTTATTTAATACTGAAACTCTGTCAAATTTTCATCAGAATTACCTTCAGATATACCGAACACAAATCTAATATTTAATATTAAAAAAATCTGCAACAGAGACCTAACCTCGCCTAGTTTAACCAAACCTTACCTAACCTCGTTCTGACTTTCTCACTTATTTAATACTGAAACTCTGTCAAATTTTCATCAGAATTACCTTCAGATATACCGAACACAAATCTAATATTTAATATTAAAAAAATCTGCAACAGAGACCTAACCTCGCCTAGTTTAACCAAACCTTACCTAACCTCGTTCTGACTTTCTCACTTATTTAATACTGAAACTCTGTCAAATTTTCATCAGAATTACCTTCAGATATACCGAACACAAATCTAATATTTAATATTAAAAAAATCTGCAACAGAGACCTAACCTCGCCTAGTTTAACCAAACCTTACCTAACCTCGTTCTGACTTTCTCACTTATTTAATACTGAAACTCTGTCAAATTTTCATCAGAATTACCTTCAGATATACCGAACACAAATCTAATATTTAATATTAAAAAAATCTGCAACAGAGACCTAACCTCGCCTAGTTTAACCAAACCTTACCTAACCTCGTTCTGACTTTCTCACTTATTTAATACTGAAACTCTGTCAAATTTTCATCAGAATTACCTTCAGATATACTGAACACAAATCTAATATTTAATATTAAAAAAATCTGCAACAGAGACCTAACCTCGCCTAGTTTAACCAAACCTTACCTAACCTCGTTCTGACTTTCTCACTTATTTAATACTGAAACTCTGTCAAATTTTCATCAGAATTACCTTCAGATATACCGAACACAAATCTAATATTTAATATTAAAAAAATCTGCAACAGAGACCTAACCTCGCCTAGTTTAACCAAACCTTACCTAACCTCGTTCTGACTTTCTCACTTATTTAATACTGAAACTCTGTCAAATTTTCATCAGAATTACCTTCAGATATACCGAACACAAATCTAATATTTAATATTAAAAAAATCTGCAACAGAGACCTAACCTCGCCTAGTTTAACCAAACCTTACCTAACCTCGTTTTGACTTTCTCACTTATTTAATACTGAAACTCTGTCAAATTTTCATCAGAATTACCTTCAGATATACCGAACACAAATCTAATATTTAATATTAAAAAAATCTGCAACAGAGACCTAACCTCGCCTAGTTTAACCAAACCTTACCTAACCTCGTTTTGACTTTCTCACTTATTTAATACTGAAACTCTGTCAAATTTTCATCAGAATTACCTTCAGATATACTGAACACAAATCTAATATTTAATATTAAAAAAATCTGCAACAGAGACCTAACCTCGCCTAGTTTAACCAAACCTTACCTAACCTCGTTTTGACTTTCTCACTTATTTAATACTGAAACTCTGTCAAATTTTCATCAGAATTACCTTCAGATATACTGAACACAAATCTAATATTTAATATTAAAAAAATCTCCAACAGAGACCTAACCTCGCCTAGTTTAACCAAACCTTACCTAACCTCGTTTTGACTTTCTCACTTATTTAATACTGAAACTCTGTCAAATTTTCATCAGAATTACCTTCAGATATAGTGAACACAAATCTAATATTAAATATTAAAAAAATCTGCAACAGAGACCTAACCTCGCCTAGTTTAACCAAACCTTACCTAACCTCGTTCTTAGTTTCTCACTTATTTAATACTGAAACTCTGTCAAATTTTCATCAGAATTACCTTCAGATATACTGAACACAAATCTAATATTAAATATTAAAAAAATCTGCAACAGAGACCTAACCTCGCCTAGTTTAACCAAACCTTACCTAACCTCGTTCTTAGTTTCTCACTTATTTTATACTGAAACTCTGTCAAATTTTCATCAGAATTACCTTCAGATATACCGAACACAAATCTAATATTTAATATTAAAAAAATCTGCAACAGAGACCTAACCTCGCCTAGTTTAACCAAACCTTACCTAACCTCGTTCTTAGTTTCTCACTTATTTAATACTGAAACTCTGTCAAATTTTCATCAGAATTACCTTCAGATATACCGAACACAAATCTAATATTTAATATTAAAAAAATCTGCAACAGAGACCTAACCTCGCCTAGTTTAACCAAACCTTACCTAACCTCGTTTTGACTTTCTCACTTATTTAATACTGAAACTCTGTCAAATTTTCATCAGAATTACCTTCAGATATACTGAACACAAATCTAATATTTAATATTAAAAAAATCTCCAACAGAGACCTAACCTCGCCTAGTTTAACCAAACCTTACCTAACCTCGTTTTGACTTTCTCACTTATTTAATACTGAAACTCTGTCAAATTTTCATCAGAATTACCTTCAGATATAGTGAACACAAATCTAATATTAAATATTAAAAAAATCTGCAACAGAGACCTAACCTCGCCTAGTTTAACCAAACCTTACCTAACCTCGTTCTTAGTTTCTCACTTATTTAATACTGAAACTCTGTCAAATTTTCATCAGAATTACCTTCAGATATACTGAACACAAATCTAATATTAAATATTAAAAAAATCTGCAACAGAGACCTAACCTCGCCTAGTTTAACCAAACCTTACCTAACCTCGTTCTTAGTTTCTCACTTATTTAATACTGAAACTCTGTCAAATTTTCATCAGAATTACCTTCAGATATACCGAACACAAATCTAATATTTAATATTAAAAAAATCTGCAACAGAGACCTAACCTCGCCTAGTTTAACCAAACCTTACCTAACCTCGTTTTGACTTTCTCACTTATTTAATACTGAAACTCTGTCAAATTTTCATCAGAATTACCTTCAGATATAGTGAACACAAATCTAATATTAAATATTAAAAAAATCTGCAACAGAGACCTAACCTCGCCTAGTTTAACCAAACCTTACCTAACCTCGTTCTTAGTTTCTCACTTATTTAATACTGAAACTCTGTCAAATTTTCATCAGAATTACCTTCAGATATACTGAACACAAATCTAATATTAAATATTAAAAAAATCTGCAACAGAGACCTAACCTCGCCTAGTTTAACCAAACCTTACCTAACCTCGTTCTTAGTTTCTCACTTATTTTATACTGAAACTCTGTCAAATTTTCATCAGAATTACCTTCAGATATACCGAACACAAATCTAATATTTAATATTAAAAAAATCTGCAACAGAGACCTAACCTCGCCTAGTTTAACCAAACCTTACCTAACCTCGTTCTTAGTTTCTCACTTATTTAATACTGAAACTCTGTCAAATTTTCATCAGAATTACCTTCAGATATACCGAACACAAATCTAATATTTAATATTAAAAAAATCTGCAACAGAGACCTAACCTCGCCTAGTTTAACCAAACCTTACCTAACCTCGTTCTGACTTTCTCACTTATTTAATACTGAAACTCTGTCAAATTTTCATCAGAATTACCTTCAGATATACCGAACACAAATCTAATATTTAATATTAAAAAAATCTGCAACAGAGACCTAACCTCGCCTTAGTTAACCAAACCTTACCTAACCTCGTTTTGACTTTCTCACTTATTTAATACTGAAACTCTGTCAAATTTTCATCAGAATTACCTTCAGATATACTGAACACAAATCTAATATTAAATATTAAAAAAATCTGCAACAGAGACCTAACCTCGCCTTAGTTAACCAAACCTTACCTAACCTCGTTTTGACTTTCTCACTTATTTAATACTGAAACTCTGTCAAATTTTCATCAGAATTACCTTCAGATATACTGAACACAAATCTAATATTAAATATTAAAAAAATCTGCAACAGAGACCTAACCTCGCCTTAGTTAACCAAACCTTACCTAACCTCGTTTTGACTTTCTCACTTATTTAATACTGAAACTCTGTCAAATTTTCATCAGAATTACCTTCAGATATACTGAACACAAATCTAATATTAAATATTAAAAAAATCTGCAACAGAGACCTAACCTCGCCTAGTTTAACCAAACCTTACCTAACCTCGTTCTTAGTTTCTCACTTATTTAATACTGAAACTCTGTCAAATTTTCATCAGAATTACCTTCAGATATACTGAACACAAATCTAATATTAAATATTAAAAAAATCTGCAACAGAGACCTAACCTCGCCGAGTTTAACCAAACCTTACCTAACCTCGTTCTGACTTTCTCACTTATTTAATACTGAAACTCTGTCAAATTTTCATCAGAATTACCTTCAGATATACCGAACACAAATCTAATATTTAATATTAAAAAAATCTGCAACAGAGACCTAACCTCGCCTAGTTTAACCAAACCTTACCTAACCTCGTTCTTAGTTTCTCACTTATTTAATACTGAAACTCTGTCAAATTTTCATCAGAATTACCTTCAGATATACTGAACACAAATCTAATATTAAATATTAAAAAAATCTGCAACAGAGACCTAACCTCGCCTAGTTTAACCAAACCTTACCTAACCTCGTTCTTAGTTTCTCACTTATTTAATACTGAAACTCTGTCAAATTTTCATCAGAATTACCTTCAGATATACTGAACACAAATCTAATATTAAATATTAAAAAAATCTGCAACAGAGACCTAACCTCGCCGAGTTTAACCAAACCTTACCTAACCTCGTTCTGACTTTCTCACTTATTTAATACTGAAACTCTGTCAAATTTTCATCAGAATTACCTTCAGATATACTGAACACAAATCTAATATTAAATATTAAAAAAATCTGCAACAGAGACCTAACCTCGCCTAGTTTAACCAAACCTTACCTAACCTCGTTCTTAGTTTCTCACTTATTTAATACTGAAACTCTGTCAAATTTTCATCAGAATTACCTTCAGATATACTGAACACAAATCTAATATTAAATATTAAAAAAATCTGCAACAGAGACCTAACCTCGCCGAGTTTAACCAAACCTTACCTAACCTCGTTCTTAGTTTCTCACTTATTTAATACTGAAACTCTGTCAAATTTTCATCAGAATTACCTTCAGATATACTGAACACAAATCTAATATTAAATATTAAAAAAATCTGCAACAGAGACCTAACCTCGCCGAGTTTAACCAAACCTTACCTAACCTCGTTCTGACTTTCTCACTTATTTAATACTGAAACTCTGTCAAATTTTCATCAGAATTACCTTCAGATATACTGAACACAAATCTAATATTAAATATTAAAAAAATCTGCAACAGAGACCTAACCTCGCCTAGTTTAACCAAACCTTACCTAACCTCGTTCTTAGTTTCTCACTTATTTAATACTGAAACTCTGTCAAATTTTCATCAGAATTACCTTCAGATATACTGAACACAAATCTAATATTAAATATTAAAAAAATCTGCAACAGAGACCTAACCTCGCCTAGTTTAACCAAACCTTACCTAACCTCGTTCTTAGTTTCTCACTTATTTAATACTGAAACTCTGTCAAATTTTCATCAGAATTACCTTCAGATATACTGAACACAAATCTAATATTAAATATTAAAAAAATCTGCAACAGAGACCTAACCTCGCCTAGTTTAACCAAACCTTACCTAACCTCGTTCTTAGTTTCTCACTTATTTAATACTGAAACTCTGTCAAATTTTCATCAGAATTACCTTCAGATATACTGAACACAAATCTAATATTAAATATTAAAAAAATCTGCAACAGAGACCTAACCTCGCCTTAGTTAACCAAACCTTACCTAACCTCGTTTTGACTTTCTCACTTATTTAATACTGAAACTCTGTCAAATTTTCATCAGAATTACCTTCAGATATACTGAACACAAATCTAATATTAAATATTAAAAAAATCTGCAACAGAGACCTAACCTCGCCTTAGTTTACCAAACCTTACCTAACCTCGTTCTTAGTTTCTCACTTATTTAATACTGAAACTCTGTCAAATTTTCATCAGAATTACCTTCAGATATACTGAACACAAATCTAATATTAAATATTAAAAAAATCTGCAACAGAGACCTAACCTCGCCTAGTTTAACCAAACCTTACCTAACCTCGTTCTTAGTTTCTCACTTATTTAATACTGAAACTCTGTCAAATTTTCATCAGAATTACCTTCAGATATACTGAACACAAATCTAATATTAAATATTAAAAAAATCTGCAACAGAGACCTAACCTCGCCTTAGTTAACCAAACCTTACCTAACCTCGTTTTGACTTTCTCACTTATTTAATACTGAAACTCTGTCAAATTTTCATCAGAATTACCTTCAGATATACTGAACACAAATCTAATATTAAATATTAAAAAAATCTGCAACAGAGACCTAACCTCGCCTTAGTTAACCAAACCTTACCTAACCTCGTTTTGACTTTCTCACTTATTTAATACTGAAACTCTGTCAAATTTTCATCAGAATTACCTTCAGATATACTGAACACAAATCTAATATTTAATATTAAAAAAAATCTGCAACAGAGACCTAACCTCGCCTAGTTTAACCAAACCTTACCTAACCTCGTTCTTAGTTTCTCACTTATTTAATACTGAAACTCTGTCAAATTTTCATCAGAATTACCTTCAGATATACTGAACACAAATCTAATATTAAATATTAAAAAAATCTGCAACAGAGACCTAACCTCGCCGAGTTTAACCAAACCTTACCTAACCTCGTTCTTAGTTTCTCACTTATTTAATACTGAAACTCTGTCAAATTTTCATCAGAATTACCTTCAGATATATGAACACAAATCTAATATTAAATATTAAAAAAATCTGCAACAGAGACCTAACCTCGCCTAGTTTAACCAAACCTTACCTAACCTCGTTCTTAGTTTCTCACTTATTTAATACTGAAACTCTGTCAAATTTTCATCAGAATTACCTTCAGATATAGTGAACACAAATCTAATATTAAATATTAAAAAAATCTGCAACAGAGACCTAACCTCGCCTAGTTTAACCAAACCTTACCTAACCTCGTTCTTAGTTTCTCACTTATTTAATACTGAAACTCTGTCAAATTTTCATCAGAATTACCTTCAGATATAGTGAACACAAATCTAATATTAAATATTAAAAAAATCTGCAACAGAGACCTAACCTCGCCTAGTTTAACCAAACCTTACCTAACCTCGTTCTTAGTTTCTCACTTATTTAATACTGAAACTCTGTCAAATTTTCATCAGAATTACCTTCAGATATACTGAACACAAATCTAATATTAAATATTAAAAAAATCTGCAACAGAGACCTAACCTCGCCTAGTTTAACCAAACCTTACCTAACCTCGTTCTTAGTTTCTCACTTATTTAATACTGAAACTCTGTCAAATTTTCATCAGAATTACCTTCAGATATACTGAACACAAATCTAATATTAAATATTAAAAAAATCTGCAACAGAGACCTAACCTCGCCTAGTTTAACCAAACCTTACCTAACCTCGTTTTGACTTTCTCACTTATTTAATACTGAAACTCTGTCAAATTTTCATCAGAATTACCTTCAGATATAGTGAACACAAATCTAATATTAAATATTTAAAAAATCTGCAACAGAGACCTAACCTCGCCTAGTTTAACCAAACCTTACCTAACCTCGTTCTTAGTTTCTCACTTATTTAATACTGAAACTCTGTCAAATTTTCATCAGAATTACCTTCAGATATACTGAACACAAATCTAATATTAAATATTAAAAAAATCTGCAACAGAGACCTAACCTCGCCTAGTTTAACCAAACCTTACCTAACCTCGTTCTTAGTTTCTCACTTATTTAATACTGAAACTCTGTCAAATTTTCATCAGAATTACCTTCAGATATACTGAACACAAATCTAATATTAAATATTAAAAAAATCTGCAACAGAGACCTAACCTCGCCTAGTTTAACCAAACCTTACCTAACCTCGTTCTTAGTTTCTCACTTATTTAATACTGAAACTCTGTCAAATTTTCATCAGAATTACCTTCAGATATACTGAACACAAATCTAATATTAAATATTAAAAAAATCTGCAACAGAGACCTAACCTCGCCTAGTTTAACCAAACCTTACCTAACCTCGTTTTGACTTTCTCACTTATTTAATACTGAAACTCTGTCAAATTTTCATCAGAATTACCTTCAGATATAGTGAACACAAATCTAATATTAAATATTTAAAAAATCTGCAACAGAGACCTAACCTCGCCTAGTTTAACCAAACCTTACCTAACCTCGTTCTTAGTTTCTCACTTATTTAATACTGAAACTCTGTCAAATTTTCATCAGAATTACCTTCAGATATACTGAACACAAATCTAATATTAAATATTAAAAAAATCTGCAACAGAGACCTAACCTCGCCTAGTTTAACCAAACCTTACCTAACCTCGTTTTGACTTTCTCACTTATTTAATACTGAAACTCTGTCAAATTTTCATCAGAATTACCTTCAGATATAGTGAACACAAATCTAATATTAAATATTTAAAAAATCTGCAACAGAGACCTAACCTCGCCTAGTTTAACCAAACCTTACCTAACCTCGTTCTTAGTTTCTCACTTATTTAATACTGAAACTCTGTCAAATTTTCATCAGAATTACCTTCAGATATACTGAACACAAATCTAATATTAAATATTAAAAAAATCTGCAACAGAGACCTAACCTCGCCTAGTTTAACCAAACCTTACCTAACCTCGTTCTTAGTTTCTCACTTATTTAATACTGAAACTCTGTCAAATTTTCATCAGAATTACCTTCAGATATACTGAACACAAATCTAATATTAAATATTAAAAAAATCTGCAACAGAGACCTAACCTCGCCTAGTTTAACCAAACCTTACCTAACCTCGTTCTTAGTTTCTCACTTATTTAATACTGAAACTCTGTCAAATTTTCATCAGAATTACCTTCAGATATAGTGAACACAAATCTAATATTAAATATTAAAAAAATCTGCAACAGAGACCTAACCTCGCCTAGTTTAACCAAACCTTACCTAACCTCGTTCTTAGTTTCTCACTTATTTAATACTGAAACTCTGTCAAATTTTCATCAGAATTACCTTCAGATATAGTGAACACAAATCTAATATTAAATATTAAAAAAATCTGCAACAGAGACCTAACCTCGCCTAGTTTAACCAAACCTTACCTAACCTCGTTCTTAGTTTCTCACTTATTTAATACTGAAACTCTGTCAAATTTTCATCAGAATTACCTTCAGATATACTGAACACAAATCTAATATTAAATATTAAAAAAATCTGCAACAGAGACCTAACCTCGCCTAGTTTAACCAAACCTTACCTAACCTCGTTCTTAGTTTCTCACTTATTTAATACTGAAACTCTGTCAAATTTTCATCAGAATTACCTTCAGATATACTGAACACAAATCTAATATTAAATATTAAAAAAATCTGCAACAGAGACCTAACCTCGCCTAGTTTAACCAAACCTTACCTAACCTCGTTTTGACTTTCTCACTTATTTAATACTGAAACTCTGTCAAATTTTCATCAGAATTACCTTCAGATATACTGAACACAAATCTAATATTAAATATTAAAAAAATCTGCAACAGAGACCTAACCTCGCCTAGTTTAACCAAACCTTACCTAACCTCGTTCTTAGTTTCTCACTTATTTAATACTGAAACTCTGTCAAATTTTCATCAGAATTACCTTCAGATATACTGAACACAAATCTAATATTAAATATTAAAAAAATCTGCAACAGAGACCTAACCTCGCCTAGTTTAACCAAACCTTACCTAACCTCGTTCTTAGTTTCTCACTTATTTAATACTGAAACTCTGTCAAATTTTCATCAGAATTACCTTCAGATATACCTGAACACAAATCTAATATTAAATATTAAAAAAATCTGCAACAGAGACCTAACCTCGCCTTAGTTTACCAAACCTTACCTAACCTCGTTCTTAGTTTCTCACTTATTTAATACTGAAACTCTGTCAAATTTTCATCAGAATTACCTTCAGATATACTGAACACAAATCTAATATTAAATATTAAAAAAATCTGCAACAGAGACCTAACCTCGCCTAGTTTAACCAAACCTTACCTAACCTCGTTCTTAGTTTCTCACTTATTTAATACTGAAACTCTGTCAAATTTTCATCAGAATTACCTTCAGATATACTGAACACAAATCTAATATTAAATATTAAAAAAATCTGCAACAGAGACCTAACCTCGCCTAGTTTAACCAAACCTTACCTAACCTCGTTCTTAGTTTCTCACTTATTTAATACTGAAACTCTGTCAAATTTTCATCAGAATTACCTTCAGATATACTGAACACAAATCTAATATTAAATATTAAAAAAATCTGCAACAGAGACCTAACCTCGCCTAGTTTAACCAAACCTTACCTAACCTCGTTCTTAGTTTCTCACTTATTTAATACTGAAACTCTGTCAAATTTTCATCAGAATTACCTTCAGATATACTGAACACAAATCTAATATTAAATATTAAAAAAATCTGCAACAGAGACCTAACCTCGCCTAGTTTAACCAAACCTTACCTAACCTCGTTCTTAGTTTCTCACTTATTTAATACTGAAACTCTGTCAAATTTTCATCAGAATTACCTTCAGATATACTGAACACAAATCTAATATTAAATATTAAAAAAATCTGCAACAGAGACCTAACCTCGCCTAGTTTAACCAAACCTTACCTAACCTCGTTCTTAGTTTCTCACTTATTTAATACTGAAACTCTGTCAAATTTTCATCAGAATTACCTTCAGATATACTGAACACAAATCTAATATTAAATATTAAAAAAATCTGCAACAGAGACCTAACCTCGCCTAGTTTAACCAAACCTTACCTAACCTCGTTTTGACTTTCTCACTTATTTAATACTGAAACTCTGTCAAATTTTCATCAGAATTACCTTCAGATATAGTGAACACAAATCTAATATTAAATATTAAAAAAATCTGCAACAGAGACCTAACCTCGCCTAGTTTAACCAAACCTTACCTAACCTCGTTTTGACTTTCTCACTTATTTAATACTGAAACTCTGTCAAATTTTCATCAGAATTACCTTCAGATATACTGAACACAAATCTAATATTAAATATTAAAAAAATCTGCAACAGAGACCTAACCTCGCCTAGTTTAACCAAACCTTACCTAACCTCGTTCTTAGTTTCTCACTTATTTAATACTGAAACTCTGTCAAATTTTCATCAGAATTACCTTCAGATATACTGAACACAAATCTAATATTAAATATTAAAAAAATCTGCAACAGAGACCTAACCTCGCCTAGTTTAACCAAACCTTACCTAACCTCGTTCTTAGTTTCTCACTTATTTAATACTGAAACTCTGTCAAATTTTCATCAGAATTACCTTCAGATATACTGAACACAAATCTAATATTAAATATTAAAAAAATCTGCAACAGAGACCTAACCTCGCCTAGTTTAACCAAACCTTACCTAACCTCGTTCTTAGTTTCTCACTTATTTAATACTGAAACTCTGTCAAATTTTCATCAGAATTACCTTCAGATATACTGAACACAAATCTAATATTAAATATTAAAAAAATCTGCAACAGAGACCTAACCTCGCCTAGTTTAACCAAACCTTACCTAACCTCGTTTTGACTTTCTCACTTATTTAATACTGAAACTCTGTCAAATTTTCATCAGAATTACCTTCAGATATACTGAACACAAATCTAATATTAAATATTAAAAAAATCTGCAACAGAGACCTAACCTCGCCTAGTTTAACCAAACCTTACCTAACCTCGTTTTGACTTTCTCACTTATTTAATACTGAAACTCTGTCAAATTTTCATCAGAATTACCTTCAGATATACTGAACACAAATCTAATATTAAATATTAAAAAAATCTGCAACAGAGACCTAACCTCGCCTAGTTTAACCAAACCTTACCTAACCTCGTTTTGACTTTCTCACTTATTTAATACTGAAACTCTGTCAAATTTTCATCAGAATTACCTTCAGATATACTGAACACAAATCTAATATTAAATATTAAAAAAATCTGCAACAGAGACCTAACCTCGCCTAGTTTAACCAAACCTTACCTAACCTCGTTCTTAGTTTCTCACTTATTTAATACTGAAACTCTGTCAAATTTTCATCAGAATTACCTTCAGATATACTGAACACAAATCTAATATTAAATATTAAAAAAATCTGCAACAGAGACCTAACCTCGCCTAGTTTAACCAAACCTTACCTAACCTCGTTTTGACTTTCTCACTTATTTAATACTGAAACTCTGTCAAATTTTCATCAGAATTACCTTCAGATATAGTGAACACAAATCTAATATTAAATATTAAAAAAATCTGCAACAGAGACCTAACCTCGCCTAGTTTAACCAAACCTTACCTAACCTCGTTCTTAGTTTCTCACTTATTTAATACTGAAACTCTGTCAAATTTTCATCAGAATTACCTTCAGATATACTGAACACAAATCTAATATTAAATATTAAAAAAATCTGCAACAGAGACCTAACCTCGCCTAGTTTAACCAAACCTTACCTAACCTCGTTTTGACTTTCTCACTTATTTAATACTGAAACTCTGTCAAATTTTCATCAGAATTACCTTCAGATATAGTGAACACAAATCTAATATTAAATATTAAAAAAATCTGCAACAGAGACCTAACCTCGCCTAGTTTAACCAAACCTTACCTAACCTCGTTCTTAGTTTCTCACTTATTTAATACTGAAACTCTGTCAAATTTTCATCAGAATTACCTTCAGATATACTGAACACAAATCTAATATTAAATATTAAAAAAATCTGCAACAGAGACCTAACCTCGCCTAGTTTAACCAAACCTTACCTAACCTCGTTCTTAGTTTCTCACTTATTTAATACTGAAACTCTGTCAAATTTTCATCAGAATTACCTTCAGATATACTGAACACAAATCTAATATTAAATATTAAAAAAATCTGCAACAGAGACCTAACCTCGCCTAGTTTAACCAAACCTTACCTAACCTCGTTCTTAGTTTCTCACTTATTTAATACTGAAACTCTGTCAAATTTTCATCAGAATTACCTTCAGATATACTGAACACAAATCTAATATTAAATATTAAAAAAATCTGCAACAGAGACCTAATTTCGCCTTAGTTAACCAAACCTTACCTAACCTCGTTCTTACTTTCTCACTTATTTAATACTGAAACTCTGTCAAATTTTCATCAGAATTACCTTCAGATATACTGAACACAAATCTAATATTAAATATTAAAAAAATCTGCAACAGAGACCTAACCTCGCCTAGTTTAACCAAACCTTACCTAACCTCGTTTTGACTTTCTCACTTATTTAATACTGAAACTCTGTCAAATTTTCATCAGAATTACCTTCAGATATACTGAACACAAATCTAATATTAAATATTAAAAAAATCTGCAACAGAGACCTAACCTCGCCTAGTTTAACCAAACCTTACCTAACCTCGTTTTGACTTTCTCACTTATTTAATACTGAAACTCTGTCAAATTTTCATCAGAATTACCTTCAGATATACTGAACACAAATCTAATATTAAATATTAAAAAAATCTGCAACAGAGACCTAACCTCGCCTAGTTTAACCAAACCTTACCTAACCTCGTTTTGACTTTCTCACTTATTTAATACTGAAACTCTGTCAAATTTTCATCAGAATTACCTTCAGATATACTGAACACAAATCTAATATTAAATATTAAAAAAATCTGCAACAGAGACCTAACCTCGCCTAGTTTAACCAAACCTTACCTAACCTCGTTTTGACTTTCTCACTTATTTAATACTGAAACTCTGTCAAATTTTCATCAGAATTACCTTCAGATATACTGAACACAAATCTAATATTAAATATTAAAAAAATCTGCAACAGAGACCTAACCTCGCCTAGTTTAACCAAACCTTACCTAACCTCGTTCTTAGTTTCTCACTTATTTAATACTGAAACTCTGTCAAATTTTCATCAGAATTACCTTCAGATATACTGAACACAAATCTAATATTAAATATTAAAAAAATCTGCAACAGAGACCTAACCTCGCCTAGTTTAACCAAACCTTACCTAACCTCGTTTTGACTTTCTCACTTATTTAATACTGAAACTCTGTCAAATTTTCATCAGAATTACCTTCAGATATACTGAACACAAATCTAATATTAAATATTAAAAAAATCTGCAACAGAGACCTAACCTCGCCTAGTTTAACCAAACCTTACCTAACCTCGTTTTGACTTTCTCACTTATTTAATACTGAAACTCTGTCAAATTTTCATCAGAATTACCTTCAGATATACTGAACACAAATCTAATATTAAATATTAAAAAAATCTGCAACAGAGACCTAACCTCGCCTAGTTTAACCAAACCTTACCTAACCTCGTTCTTAGTTTCTCACTTATTTAATACTGAAACTCTGTCAAATTTTCATCAGAATTACCTTCAGATATACTGAACACAAATCTAATATTAAATATTAAAAAAATCTGCAACAGAGACCTAACCTCGCCTAGTTTAACCAAACCTTACCTAACCTCGTTCTTAGTTTCTCACTTATTTAATACTGAAACTCTGTCAAATTTTCATCAGAATTACCTTCAGATATACTGAACACAAATCTAATATTAAATATTAAAAAAATCTGCAACAGAGACCTAACCTCGCCTAGCTTAACCCTACCTTACCTAACCTCGTTCTGACTTTCTCACTTATTTAATACTGAAACTGTCAAATTTTCAGGAGTATTAGCTTCAAGTATACCAAACAGATATCTGATAATAAATATGCAATAAATAAATTTTCAGAAATTTCAGTAGTAGCTAACCAATACTTGTCATTACAGAAAGTTAAGTGTTTGATTTTCTCACCTATTTAATACTGAAACTTTGTCAAATTTTCAGGAGTATTAGCTTCAAGTATACCAAATAGATATCTGATAATAAATATGCAATAAATACATTTTCAGACATTTCAGTAGTAGCTAACCAATACTTGTCATTACAGAAAGTTAATTGTTTGATTTTTTCCCCTATTTAATACAGAAATTTTGCCAAATTTTCAGGAGAATTAGTTTAAGGTGTATTTTACACGAAACGAATATCAAATTTACAAATATTAAATTTTCAGGAATTTCAGTAATAGGTTACCATTACTAGTCAATGCAGAAAGTTATTTGTTTGATATTCTCCCTTATTTGATACTGAAACTTTGTTAAATATTCAGGAGAATTAGTTTCAGGTATGGTGTACAGGAATCTGATATTAAAATTGCAAATAATAAATTTTCAGAAATTTCAGTAACACCTAACTCATACTTGTCAATGCATAAAGTTATATGTTTGATTTTCTTCCTTATTTGATACTGAAATTTTGCCAAATTTTCAGGAGTATTAGTCTCAGGTGTATTGTACACGAATCTTATATCAAATATGCAATAAATAAATTTTCAGAAATTTCAGTAATAGCTAACCCATACTTGTCAATGCAGAAAGTTATCTGTTTGATTTTCTCGCACAAGTGCGCTAAAAAGTGTCACTTGACGCACTGTTTATTGTTTAAAGTGTGGAAAGTGATACTTTTTAGTACAAGTTCGCAAAAAATAACTTGGTATTCATTCTTATTGTCGTAGAAAAACTACATTGTAATATAAATTATAACTATGGATTTGGTACTGTTGTAAAAAGGGCTATCGACCTTTGGTCTTTGGTCATCAACACAGCGTTTCCTTGATTCCTCAAGAGTCCTGACGTGATTTCGTTCTTTCGTAACGTTATTTATTTCGCATTAATGTGGCCGGCCGATTTAATCCACTTCTGTTTTTTTCCCCGTCCGTTTTGAAGCCCTGTTATTATTAACAATGAGCCGTTTTTGACATTTAAAACGGTATACGCATTTCCTTCGGCGCTGTTGGATGCCTCATTCTCGTTCTTCGGTCTCAGGTTTGATCCCTAGCCGAGATAAGCCAGCGGACAATTTCGAGTTCCAAAGCAGCGTTCTTAATGAATCCTGTTCGCTTTTAATGCCTCCGAACTAACGGATGCTGTTATGAATTATGGCCGTCATTAGATGAGTGGCATATAAAGGAAATGGTAAAATTCCGCGTTGTGAAATGCTGATGGAAGAAAAAAATATATACTGGCGTTAAGATTGATGCTTGTCCTTGCGTACTTGCATTTATAGGTGTGTAATTCACTCGCCGTTAGGAAGACTGCGTTTACTTTTAAGTGACAAATGGGTGTTTGATAAATACTTTTATAGCCTAACTACTCGAATTAAATGTTCTTCGAACGTTACAAGGCGTTTTAACGACGTGCATTGTGAACTCAGTAAATATATTAGGTTTCAATGTTTGTTTTTGATATTCACAGGAAGAATTTTATTACGGGCATCAACTAACAAGGCGCATAAATTTGTTATTGTCGGTTACAAAATTAAATTTGATATACCTACTAACTAAAACTGTGCAAATAACTTTGTATTAAAACCGCTCTAATTGTGGATGGTTTAGATCTTGTATGTTTGTAAGTACATGCAACTATTCTTGGGTATAAAAAAAAACCCCAGTGGTAATACGAATCCGCGTTTTATTATTGTAATTAACTTGCACCGTGTAAGGTGAGAATTCCAGGAGCTAGAGTTTCTAATTTGCGGTTAAATCGATGAATAATGATTTTAATTGTTGTGTTTATGGCATGGCTGAAGTCATTATAAATTGGAAGGAAGTGTAAAATGCGTTATGCAAAGGTGATGATACGTATTGTCTTGGTTAATTGCCGATTCTTGGTAATTGGGCAAATAACCTAGACAATTGGTAATAAATAAGACTACTGCTATCATCACATACTAATACATTTTGTCATCATGATGATTGATCTACAATTGTAGAGTTTTTCTATTAAAAAATTGTGAAACTTTTTTTCATGTTAAAGGTTTTCCAGCCTTACAATTGTCATTACATAATATAATAAAAAATACATATTAAAAAAAGAACCGTTCACAAAACGGTAAATTAACAAAACACATAAAAACATAAAAACTTAACGAAGTGCCTTATTTATACTAACAATTTTTGTTGTTATCCACATAGATATTGTTACGTTTGTTTACTCTGCCTATTTTATTAGTGTTGAATATTTAAGCATTTACTTGTTTTGTAACTTTTTGTTCTTTCTCTTATCTCAGGTTCAATAGTAGGTTCAATCATAACTAAATAGAGTTTTGTTCAAATACTTTAATGAATTGAAAATAACCAAAAATATTAAAACGTCTAATATAAACTGAACTAAACAAACAAATCAAAAACAATAGAAAACAAAACTATTAAATAAATAATAAACTATGGCCAACATTAACAAATTAAATCCTATATACACAAGCCAACTTATGTGATAATATGACTCTTGCACTTTACGCAAACTTTCTACTTGCAGTTTTCTTCTTGTGGTTCCTTGATTAATTCGTCCTCTTGTCCCTGCGTTCTCCTTTTGATCCTTTGTTGATTCCCACAAAAGTAAACAGATACTTTTGTGTATGAAGTTGAGCGGCTTGAAGTCCTGATTTTTGAATATCTCCGTCACGGCTCCTATCTTGTTAAACTCCTCTCCTGGTTGACTGTCTTCTTCCAGTCCTATGTCCAATCGTTGAAACCCCGTTAATATTTTGTAATGTATTCGTATTAGTATCGCAACATCTCCACCCGCGATCCACACGCGTCTCTCCCACTCGTCAATCTCTTTGTTGATTATTTTCGACTTTCCATTATTCAATTCCCCAAGCGTCTATGTACGAAGTCACCTGTCACCCGTGGTAACCGATCAACAACCTTCATCCGCGGATTGCTTTGTATATTTGTGCATACTTGTTCATATTCACATTTACAATATTTACAATAATTTTTGTTAGCTTGTGCCCTAAAGATTATAATTCTATCTAAAACTTATATAATAATAACAATAAATCTATTCTAATTAATCTAAATAAATAATACAAATACCATCACAATATATACAAACAATTCATGGTTTAAATCGCAACTTCTTAAAATGATGTAGGCAAGTTTTCGTGATCATGCAGAAAATGAAGATAATAATAATATTTTTATTTTTCAGAAACCTACATACATATGCCAAAAAATAAATCATATATAAATCTATAAATAGATAAGTATAAAGAGAGAGTAATTATCAGATAATTCACTGCCATATTGAAAATTCTTGCAGGTAAATTAAGTAGGTATAACAATTAATTCAGTGGTTAATGATTAAATCGTTAAATTCTGTTTTTAAATACGTTTTAGGTAATGTTTTGGTAAATATGCTGATGATTTTTTTTTTCAAATTTCCGTTGCATTAATCGGGGCCTTAAGTTAATGCGCCACCAGTTTTATTATTGTCATATATTCATAAAGTGCCATCAGTTTAATGTCCACAATCAACATTCCACGAGATTAAATTTACATATTGCAATGTATCAATGGCTTTGAGCCGCCCAGGAATTCCGAGATAAATTAATACACAATGCGGCTATTCACAAAACAAGTTAAATGTATTTTACCTGTTGAGATAAAGGCATCTGAACCGCTTAATTCCGTTATCGAGGAAAGCAGGACTTTTAAAATGGACAAACAACTGAAGTTCAAAGATACGAAGACGATAGCTGATGCAGCAGGATGTTTTTTTTACAATACTGAATTATATATTTACAATATGTACGTAAAAACGTATATTCACAACTATTGTGCTTAGATAATCGTAAATTTTAAACAATTTTTGCATATTTCATGAATTTTCTATAAATTATAATCACTTTACGAATTGATCTGCTGTTACTGAAACTTCTAACAATTTATCTTATGGATATTTTGAAAATATTATGCCAGATTTATATACAGTATGCCTGAAGGTAATTACTCTGCAAATTTGATAAAGATTATATCCTTAATAGGTGAGAAAATTGTATATTTAGCTTTCCGAGTTGAACTCCAGTTACTGAAGTATCTGAAATTTTTTCTTATTAATATTTTGAAAATATTATGCCAGATTTGTATAGAGTATGCCTGAAGATAATTCCTCTGAAAATTTGATGAAGATTATGTCCTTAATAAGTGAAAACAGCTTATGTTGGCGATATGTTTCACTATTTCGTTTTTTTTTCAACAGTAATAGCATAAATGCGCTCGAGTCGTTTGACGATGTATTATACCAGGTACTTGAGGTACATACAAGCATTTCGATAAAAAGTGCACGGAATGGCAGGCTTCTTGCCTTTCGTTTGCATTTGCAGATAAAATGCGAATCACGCGAATTGTTTCTCGCAATCTCGTGAATCACCGGCGACGATTACGATTATTATTATTTAGAGCCTAATCTCCAGGAAACGGTCGTTAGATCAATTCCGAATAGATTTGCGCCGATGCGAATGTGAGATAACCTGTTTTTCTGCCTGCCTCTCTTCGCGAGGACCATTGTAATCGCCGCACCATTAGATGGGACAATTGCGTGCAAGGAAGCCACGATTTGTTTATTAATACCAAGGAAAACCTTTTACATAATCGCCCAGCAATTGAGGAATGTTCTAGAAACGAACATTTTAGGCCAATCAAGCGTCACCGACTCAATCATGCATCAACGAAGCGAATTCACACGTATCCAGGGGCGGATGGGCCATACGGGAAAATGGGAAATTTCCCGGTGGGCCGGTAGCCATCCCGAATGTTGGGCCGGAAGCCCCAGAATTTTCCCAGAGCCGACGACAAGTTTATTAATAATTTTGATTTAATGTATTAACACAAGGCGGAAAGACCCCATGTGGTCGATAGCCCAATAAAGATTGTTCATATATGTATTAACACAGTGGTTCCCAAAATTTTTCGCCTCGCAGCTCCCTTTTTGAACTAGGATTTTCCATGGATCCATTCCGTTTCCATCATATTTTTTGCAAATTTTTATGAAATATGAAATAATTTGGCGAGGAATATAAATTGTGTAGATAGCCGTTATAATTTTCAACTAAAAATTGGCAGGTTCCATTAATCTTAGTAATTTATAAAAAAAATGGTATTTCTAATGAAAAATGTATTGAAAATTTTAAAGCTTTTGTAAATTTAATTTACAATCGACATGATTTAATTTTAATATGCTGTGGTTTGATTAGCTTTTTGCAATTCTTAATAAAATGTTCTAATTTGTAAGAAAAACGTATATGTAGTAAAATTTTAGTATTTATAATAAGAATTTCATAATATCTAATAAACATTTTGTAATCTCTAATGAAAAGGTCGTAATTTCCACCTAAGTTTATTTTCATAAAATTTTCTACAAATAACTATAAACATTTTAACAACTCGATACAAATTTTGGAAATGCCAATGACATTTTGCATTTTATAGTGAAATTTTGGCAATTTACAATAAAATTTTCATAATCGCTGCTGAAATGTTGTAATTTATAATACGAATGTTGAATATTTTACATTTTACAGTGAAATTTATCAATTAACAATAAATTTTTCATAAAGTTATTGCAATTTTGTAATTTAGAATGATGAATGATGAAAGTCACAACGAAAATTACATAATTCCAATAAAACTGATTTATTTCTTTATTTACTTATTTACTTCTTTATTATTGTATTTGTTATAGTGTTAATGTAAACATATTTATACTTTAAAATTTATCAATTAACAGTGAAATTTTCATAAAGTTATTGCAATTTGGTAATTTAGAATGATGAATGATGAAAGTCACAAAGAAAATTACATAATTCCAATAAAACTGATTTATTTCTTTATTTACTTATTTGCTTATTTATTATTGTATTTGTTATAGTGATAATGTAAACTTATTTATACTTTATGATTGTTTTCTAATTCCATTGAAATATTGTATTCATAATAAAAACTTTGCAATTTTCACTACAATGTTCTAATTTATATTCAACGTTTACAAATTCTAAAACTTTTGAAATTTAGAATTAATTCTCCATAATTTCTATTGAAATACTGAAATCCATCATCAAAATTTCGTAACATTCACCATTTTGAGTTTAAAAACATTTTAATCAACATTTTACACCATCCGTTATATTTTTTGCGAATTTCTATGAAATGGTTGTTAATACATGTGCAAGGAATATGATTTCTGGGGAAAGACGTTATAAATTAGAATAAAAAAACTCGCAGATTCCATTGATCTTTACAATTTATGAAAAGTCTAGTGATTATATTAAACAATTCTAATGAAAATTTTGTAATTTCCAATTCATTGCAGTTTACAAGCGAGATATTTCAATGAGAATTTTATGGTTTGGTGAACCTGCAATTTGTAATAAAATATCAAAATTTGTCATTTGCAATGAAAACTTCATAGCTTCTCTTTGTAATTTTGTACATAATTTTGTATTTTGCATTAATATTTTTGCAAATTTCTGTCAGAATATTAATAACTTAGTGAGTTATATGTTTTAAGGATAAAGTTTTTTTATAATTTATACTAAAAATGTCAAATTTTAATTTAACATTGAAATTTATAATTAATATTTTCGAATTTACTATAAGAATTTTATAATTTCCAACTAATTTCTATCATTTATCATGATAACTTTGTTATTTCATTTGAGTTTTGGAATTTATAATATACATTTTTTACTTTCATCTAAAAATTCAAATCAAGTTTCAAGTTCATTTTCATTTAGTAAGTTTTTATTTTTAATTTTTATGTGTATATTATGCAGGTTCTCCCGCTAGTAAATATTATTATTATTTTTATAATTTTCAATATAAATTGTATAATGCAAATGACGATTTTGTGTTTTGATTAATATTTTACAATTTAAATTATAATTTGTACTGTAAAATTTGTAAACGTAATAATGTTGAAAATTACATTTAATTTTTTTTAATTATTAATTTTTTTCTTTCATGTTCAAAAATTTTCTGCAAATAACATTTTAACAACTTTGTGAGGGATATGCTTTCGGGATAAAACTCCAATAATTCAAAAAAAATTGCTGGGTCTAATAAAACTTTGTAATTTTAATGAAGATTTTATAATTACAATTAAATTTTCTTAGTCAAAGCATGAATTCTAATTACCTAATCTTTCATATTTTATTTAATATGATTGAAAGCAGTGCAGTAATCGCACACTTTAGGAACCTCTGTATTAATAAATAAATAAGTATTATGAAAAACTTACGGTATTAAATTTTATATTGATTTTCTCTTTATGGGGAGTACTTTCTCTTAGTTATGCAATCTTTTTATTTGATGTTCTTCACCCAACTTATTTCGGCTTTTATTAGGCATCCTCAGAGGTGTTATGTCTCTGATAATACGTTTTAATATATTTTAAAAATAAAAATAATATATTCAATTTTAAATTATTTATTGTAAAGTATTTTTGATTTTTACATATTTGTCAAATTTTGAAGTATGATTATTATTTTGATTATATAGTATTATTGCAATTTTATGTGAATGCAAAATGGGCCGATAAAAGTTTGTTCCCGGGCCGCTTGTATGTTTCCCATCCTACCCTGCACGTATCTGAAATAAAGACGAAATTTTGCTTGATATTTCAACGTGACTATGTTTTCAAATGGGAAACCCTTCAGGTTGTGCTGAAATAGTTGGTGTTTCGTCCCTGGTTGGTGTGTTCCTCGCAAGAAAAAAGGGCGCCTCACGCTCTTCGCCGCTTGCGTTAGTTTTAATTGCGGGCTCGCGAGCGCTTTGCGCAATTGATATTTCCATTTGAAATATCATGACAATTACGGATCCTTGGGGGACGCCCCGCGCCCAGGCACGCCGCAAGATAACCATCTTGGAAATCACCTTCCCGACGCCGCAATTAAAGTCGCCCATTAACAGCGCAACGTCTTCGGATCCATCGGCGGGCATCGGGCAAGGCCCGCCGATAAACAACGGTGATGGCCCGTAATTTATGCGAAACGTGCTCACATTTTTGTCTGTTATTGTTCCTTTTTCAATAGCACCCGGAGCCAAAGGTCAATGCGCGTTTGGTAATCACCCAGGAGCGTGGTGTGGTGACGCTGCACCTCGATGGCATTGTAACAGATGAATTTTAGAGAAGTGTGTGGGCGTACTTCCTTCTGCTGACTGGCTGCGTTTGCGGAGATCCAACGAAAACCGACCTTGTGTTTCACGATTTCCTTCCTAGTTACTTACAGCCAGAGATCGGAAAAATAAGAACCAAAAAAGTTTTAGACAATAGCCGGAAGTTTCCAATGAAATGGATTTACTGAAGATTTTTAAATGCAAGCTTATAATTGTTTAGCCAAACATATCAAGTTGCTCACGTTAACAAATAAAATGAAGTGATATCAACAAAGTTAATGATTGCTCCTATGCGAGTGCTTCAATCGGAGCATCTATTTTTTCCTCTGGATTTAAGTACAGTTTGCTCACTCATACCATGCAGGTAATTGAACCGCGCGCTCAGAAGCTGCAAATTATAAACATTTAATTGCACAACAAATTTTCGCATCTATATTTAGAGCCCGGCATTTTTCGCGCTCGCCGTATCCGGTTATGGGTCCTCTTAACGAGATCTAATTGTTGGCTGCATCCAGCTCTAACTGTCCGTCTCGCGCTGACCGATCTAACCGTAAAGCTGAGTGCGCTCGCGATTTTTGCCATCTATAAATAGATATTGGTTTTCTTGCGCACATCTTCCATCCAATGCTGCTCTACATGTGCATAGAAAATGCTTACACTCTTTGGCTGCGTTGGAAGTACACTTAACTTTCTGCAATGACAAGTATCGGTTAGCTACTACTGAAATTTCTGAAAATTTATTTATTGCATATTTATTATCAGATATCTGTTTAGTATACCTGAAGCTAATACTCCTGAAAATTTGACAAAGTTTCAGTATTAAATAAGTGACAAAATCAAACACTTAACTTTCTGTAATGACAAGTATCGGTTAGCTACTACTGAAATTTCTGAAAATTTATTTATTGCATATTTATTATCAGATATCTGTTTAGTATACCTGAAGCTAATACTCCTGAAAATTTGACAAAGTTTCAGTATTAAATAAGTGACAAAATCAAACACTTAACTTTCTGTAATGACAAGTATCGGTTAGCTACTACTGAAATTTCTGAAAATTTATTTATTGCATATTTATTATCAGATATCTGTTTAGTATACCTGAAGCTAATACTCCTGAAAATTTGACAAAGTTTCAGTATTAAATAAGTGACAAAATCAAACACTTAACTTTCTGTAATGACAAGTATCGGTTAGCTACTACTGAAATTTCTGAAAATTTATTTATTGCATATTTAATATCAGATATCTGTTTAGTATACCTGAAGCTAATACTCCTGAAAATTTGACAAAGTTTCAGTATTAAATAAGTGACAAAATCAAACACTTAACTTTCTGTAATGACAAGTATCGGTTAGCTACTACTGAAATTTCTGAAAATTTATTTATTGCATATTTATTATCAGATATCTGTTTAGTATACCTGAAGCTAATACTCCTGAAAATTTGACAAAGCTTCAGTATAAAATAATTGAGAAAATCAAACAATTAACTTTCTGCAATGACAAGTATCGGTTACCTACTACTGAAATGTCTGAAAATGTATTTATTACATATTTATTATCAGATATCTGTTTGGTATACTTGAAGCTAATACTCCTGAAAATTTGACAAAGCTTCAGTATAAAATAATTGAGAAAATCAAACAATTAACTTTCTGCAATGACAAGTATCGGTTACCTACTACTGAAATGTCTGAAAATGTATTTATTACATATTTATTATCAGATATCTGTTTGGTATACTTGAAGCTAATACTCCTGAAAATTTGATAAAGTTTCAGTATTAAATAGGGGAGAAAATCAAATTATTAACTTTCTGCAATGACAAGTATCGGTTAGCTACTACTGAAATTTCTGAAAATTTATTTATTGCATATTTATTATCATATATCTGTTTGGTATACTTGAAGCTAATACTCCTGAAAATTTGACAAAGTTTCAGTAATAAATAAGTGACAAAATCAATCACTTAACTTTCTGAAATGACTAGTATCGGTTAGCTACTACTGAAATTTCTGAAAATTTATTTATTGCATATTTATTATCAGATATCTATTTGGTATACTTGAAGCTAATACTCCTGAAAATTTGACAAAGTTTCAGTAATAAATAAGTGACAAAATCAATCACTTAACTTTCTGAAATGATAAGTATCGGTTAGCTACTACTGAAATTTCTGAAAATTTATTTATTGCATATTTATTATCAGATATCTATTTGGTATACTTGAAGCTAATACTCCTGAAAATTTGACAAAGTTTCAGTATTAAATAAGTGACAAAATCAATCACTTAACTTTCTGAAATGACAAGTATCGGTTAGCTACTACTGAAATTTCTGAGAATTTCTTTATTGCATATTTATTATCAGATATCTGTTTGGTATACTTGAAGCTAATACTCCTGAAAATTTGACAAAGTTTCAGTATTAAATAAGTGACAAAATCAATCACTTAACTTTCTGAAATGACAAGTATCGGTTAGCTACTACTGAAATTTCTGAAAATTTCTTTATTGCATATTTATTATCAGATATCTGTTTGGTATACTTGAAGCTAATACTCCTGAAAATTTGACAAAGTTTCAGTATTAAATAAGTGACAAAATCAATCACTTAACTTTCTGAAATGACAAGTATCGGTTAGCTACTACTGAAATTTCTGAGAATTTCTTTATTGCATATTTATTATCAGATATCTGTTTGGTATACTTGAAGCTAATACTCCTGAAAATTTGACAAAGTTTCAGTATTAAATAAGTGACAAAATCAATCACTTAACTTTCTGCAATGACAAGTATCGGTTAGCTACTACTGAAATTTCTGAAAATTTATCTATTGCATATTTATTATCAGATATCTGTTTGGTATACTTGAAGCTAATACTCCTGAAAATTTGACAAAGTTTCAGTATTAAATAGGTGAGAAAATCAAACAATTAACTTACTGCAATGACCAGTATCGGTTAGCTACTACTGAAATTTCTGAAAATTTATTTATTGCATATTTATTATCAGATATCTGTTTGGTATACTTGAAGCTAATACTCCTGAAAATTTGCCAAAGTTTCAGTATTAAATAAGTGACAAAATCAATCACTTAACTTTTTGCAATGACAAGTATCGGTTAGCTACTACTGAAATTTCTGAGAATTTCTTTATTGCATATTTATTGTCAGATATCTCTTTGGTACACTTGAAGCTAATACTCCTGAAAATTTGACAAAGTTTCAGTATTAAATAAGTGAGAAAATCAAACACTTAACTTTCTGCAATGACAAGTATCGGTTAGCTACTACTGATATTTCTGAAAATTTATCTCTTGCATATTTATTATAAGATATCTGTTTGGTATACTTGAAGCTAATACTCCTGAAAATTTGACAAAGTTTCAGTATTAAATAAGTGACAAAATCAATCACTTAACTTTCTGAAATGACTAGTATCGGTTAGCTACTACTGAAATTTCTGAGAATTTCTTTATTGCATATTTATTATCAAATATCTGTTTGGTATATTTGAAGCTAATACTCCTGAAAATTTGACAAAGTTTCAGTATTAAATAAGTGACAAAATCAATCACTTAACTTTCTGCAATGACAAGTATCGGTTAGCTACTACTGAAATTTCTGAAAATTTATCTATTGCATATTTATTATCAGATATCTGTTTGGTATACTTGAAGCTAATACTCCTGAAAATTTGACAAAGTTTCAGAATTAAATAAGTGACAAAATCAATCACTTAACATTCTGAAATGACAAGTATCGGCTAGCTACTACTGAAATTTCTGAAAATGTATATATTGCATATTTATTATCAGATATCTATTTGGTATACTTGAAGCTAATACTCCTCAAAATTTGACAAAGTTTCAGTATTAAATAAGTGACAAAATCAATCACTTAACTTTCTGAAATGACAAGTATCGGTTAGCTACTACTGAAATTTCTGAGAATTTCTTTATTGCATATTTATTATCAGATATCTGTTTGGTATACTTGAAGCTAATACTCCTGAAAATTTGACAAGGTTTCAATATTAAATAAGTAACAAAATCAATCACTTAACTTTCTGAAATGACAAGTATCTGTTAGCTACTACTGAAATTTCTGAAAATTTATTTATTGCATATTTATTATCAGATATCTGTTTGGTATACTTGAAGCTAATACTCCTGAAAATTTGACAAAGTTTCAGTATTAAATAAGTGACAAAATCAATCACTTAACTTTCTGAAATGACAAGTATCGGTTAGCTACTACTGAAATTTCTGAAAATTTATTTATTGCATATTTATTATCAGATATCTATTTGGTATACCTGAAGCTAATACTCCTGAAAATTTGACAAAGTTTCAGTATAAAATAAGTGAGAAAATCAAACACTTAACTTTCTGTAATGACAAGTATCGGTTAGCTACTACTGAAATGTCTGAAAATTTATTATTTGCAAATTTGATATTAAATTCGTATACAATACTCCTGAAACTAATTTTCCTGAAAATTTGACAAAGTTTCAGTATTAAATAAGTGACAATATCAATCACTTAACTTTCTGCATTGACAAGTATGGGTTAGCTACTACTGAAATTTCTGAAAATTTATTATCTGCAAATTTGATATTAGATTCGTGTACATTACATCTGAAACTAATTCTCCTGAAAGTTTGACAAAGTGTCAATATTAAATAAGGGAGAATATCAAAAACTTAACTCTCTGAATTGACAAGTATGGGTTAGCTATTACTGAAATTTGTGAAAATTTATTATTTGCAAATTTGATACTGTATTCATGTACAGTTTATCTGAAAACAGATTTCATCAATATTCTCAATAATTAATCCCCAATTCCCAATAATTAATTATTATTATTATTAATTTCCATAGGGTTATTCCCTGTTCCATGTTTGATAAATTCTCGGGGTTCGAACCTAGCACCCTTGGCATGGGGAACGGTGCACTAACCTCCCAGTAACCAATACAAATCATTTTATAATAACATAATTATTGTCAATGTTGCGATAAATTCATATTAGTTTTAAGGCAGCGATTTAATTACATTTAATGCGCTGAAACAGTTACAAGATGTAATTATAAATTATTGTAATTACACTCGTGTGCAGACAGGTGTGATTATCCTGGCCACTAAACATGAATGAATTGTATAATAAGATCTGCGCAATAATAAAATTTACCGTATGATTGTGGGATTTAATTAATAATAATTATTACTTTATTAATATTTCAACAAGTTTTATTTCAATAATATATATATATATTTTTGTTGTTGTTAATTAAAATAATTTAATTTAATTTAATAAGTATTTACAAAATAATGCGATCTTTTTATTGCATTTCTGCATTAATATATTACATGTTAACCCAACTGCAATGCAAAAACTATACTTCAAAATAGATATTTATGACACAAATTCGTAAAGCATTACTTTACGAAAATGTGTCATACATTTTTTTTATGACAGCTATTATGAAAAATAGCCAAAATTTGATGCAATTCGATGAATTGAATGATGATGAAAGTTTTTATTCATTTTCCCGAATTTTCACATGATTTTTTTGTTGCCTGTTCCTAAAGAGTGGAATTTACAATATTTCATTATGTTGTGTTGTGTAGTGTTTTATATAATAGGATTTTCTATTTAATTTTCTCAAATTTTCAGTGCATTTCATATAAAGTTTTCTATCAGAGATTTTATTTGCGGAAAATTTTCATCCAACTTTCCCAAATTTTCATTTGGAACAAAAATGGATGGAAGTTTTCATTAGGCTTTTGTGTTTTTATCTAATTTTTATTTGATGTTCTCAAATTTTCAGTGCATTTATTATGGAATTTTCTATTAGAAATTTTTGATGTTTTTATTCATTTTCCCGAATTTCCAGAATATGATTTTTTTGTTGCCTGTTCCTCAGGAGCAGAATTTACAATTTTTCATTATGTTGTGTTGTGTAGTGTTTTATATAATAGGATTTTCTATTTGATTTTCTCAAATTTTCAGTGCATTTCATATGAATATTTTTATCAGAGATATTATTTGTGGAAAATTTTCGTCTAACTTTCCCAAATTTTCATTTAGAACAAAAATGAATGGACGTTTTCATTAGGCTCTTGTGTTTTTATCTAATTTTTATTTGATTTTCTCAAATTTTCAGTGCATTTGTTATGGAATTTTCTATTAGAGATTTTGGATGTTTTCATTCATTTTCCTGAATTTCCAGAACATGATTATTTTGTTGCCTGTTCCTCAGGAGAGGAATTTACAATTTTTCATTATGTTGTGTTGTGTAGTGTTTTATATAATAAGATTTTCTATTTAATTTTCTCAAATTTTCAGTGCATTTCATATGAAATTTCTATCAGAAATTTTATTTCTAGATAATTTTCATCCAACTTTCCCAAATTTTCATGTGGAACAAAAATGGATGAAAGTTTTCATTAGGTTTTTGTGTTTTTGTCTAATTTTTATTTGATCTTCTCAAATTTTCAGTGCATTTATTATGGAATTTTCTATTAGAGATTTTTGATGTTTGTATTCATTTTCCTAAATTTCCAGAACATGATTTTTTTGTTGCCTGTTCCTCAGGAGTGGAATTCACAATTTTTCATTATGTTGTGTGGTGTAGTGTTTTATATAATAGGATTTTCTATTTGATTTTCTCAAATTTTCAGTGTACTTCATATGAAATTTCTATCAGAGATTTTATTTGTGGAAAATTTTCATCCAACTTTCCCAAATTTTCATGTGGAACAAAAATGGATGAAAGTTTTCATTAGGTTTTTGTGTTTTTGTCTAATTTTTATTTGATCTTCTCAAATTTTCAGTGCATTTATTGTGGAATTTTCTATTAGAGATTTTTGATGTTTTTATTCATTTTCCCGAAGTCCAGAACATGATTTTTTTGTAGCCTGTTCCTCAGGAGTGGAATTTACAATTTTTCATTATGTTGTGTTGTGTAGTGTTTTATATAATAGGATTTTCTATTTAATTTTCTCAAATTTTCAGTGCATTTCATATGAAATTTTCTATCAGAGATTTTTTTGTGGAAAAGTTTCATCTAAATTTCCCAAATTTTGATTTGGAACAAAAACGGAAGAAAGTTTTCAATAGGTCTTTGTGTTTTTATCCAATTTTTATTTGATGTTCTCAAATTTTCAGTGCATTTATTATGTAATTTTCTATCGGAGATTTTTTATGTTTTTATTTATTTTCTCGAATTTGCAGAACATGATTCTTGTTGTTGCCTGTTCCTCAGGAGAGGAATTTACAATTTTTCATTATGTTGTGTTGTGTAGTGTTTTATATAATAGGATTTTCTATTTGATTTTCTCAAATTTTCAGTGCATTTCATATGAAATTTTCTATCAGAGATATTATTTGTGGAATATTTTCATCCAACTTTCCCAAATTTTCATTTGGAACAAAAATGAATGGAAGTTTTCATTAGGCTTTTGTGTTTTTATCTAATTTTGATTTGATTTTCTCAAATTCTCAGTGCATTTATTAAGGAATTTTTTATTAGAGATTTTTGATGTTTTTATTTATTTTCCCGAAGTCCAGAACATGATTTTTTTTTGCTTGTTCCTCAGGAGTGGAATTTACAATTTTTCATTATGTTGTGTTGTGTAGTGTTTTATATAATAGGATTTTCAATTTGATTTTCTCAAATTTTCAGTGCATTTCATATGATATTTTCTATCAGAGATATTATTTGTGGAAAATTTTCGTCAAACTTTCCCAAATTTTCATTTGGAACAATAATGGATGAAAGTTTTCATTGGGTTTTTGTGTTTTTGTCTAATGTTTATTTGATTTTCTCAAATTTTCAGTGCATTTCTTACGAATAGATGATATTATTATTATTAGTATTAAAATCATGTTTTCAGTTCGTTCAAGAAACTAGTTTATTGTCAGAAGCAATGTGTGCTAAAGCAATTTGCAGTTCTTTTGGAAATTCGAAGAAACGTTAATCCAACATAATTTAATAAAATATAGCTTTTGTAATTAAAATAAATTGCGTTAAGTGAGAAGCTCCGGTCGTTGGTAAATACGAATCTGTGCTCTGGCGAAAAGAAAAAAATGTATAATTTTCAATTACAGGCAAATCGGAGGCAGAAAAAGCGTATACGTTAAGTAAAAAATTACCTGCAATTAAGAGCGGATCGCAAGAAGTGACCCAAAAGTACACATACACAAATGATGTGCCCGAAAATGGTGAATTCTAATTACCGCGATTCATTAATCTAGCCGTCGAGGCGCACGTCCAGTTTCGTAATGAAGGGGGCCTTCGTGCGGCACAAGATGGACGCACGACGGTCCCTGATGATGGCGAACTAGCAGAAGACGTCGTCGACGGACACCAGGGCAGCCCCAGTTGTAGTCGGCAGGATAATTAATCGTCCTTATGCATGCGCCTCCGTTCTAGGTTATAATTCAGCGTCGGCTGGACAGTGGTCACACGGAGATAGCGTTTGGTGAAGATGCACCAGGCCTGGCCTGTGGTGGGGGGACGCCTACCTAGGAACTATAAAACACACCACCTCCTCACAGGCCCATCATACCCATCTGGTGTTTTGTGTGGTGCATCTTCTATTAATTCATTGTTGTGGTTCGAAACACTCGTTAATATACAAGGTACGTTAAGCGAATATGTTATAAACAAGCAAAACAGTTAATGCTGGCTGCCATTACTTTGCGACACATTTCTCCAAAATACACCAAAAAAGGTTCTTCATAAAAGTTTTTCAACATTTTTGGACAATTTGGCGTGGATTTCTAATTTTCTTTTAATAACAATTGTTAATAACATTGTTAATAACATTGTTAATAACAAAGGGATCACGACTATTCATTCGTTTCCTTAAATGGCAACTTTTAAACATTTCATAACTGCTTATGTTTCCAATGTCTTCATACAAAAGAAAAACATTTCATAAAAATTGCAGAAAATTTCATAAAAATCGCAGCAAATTTGATAAAAATTGCAGCAAATTTGATAAAAATAGCAGCAAATTTGATAAAAATTGCAGCAAATTTGATAAAAATTGCATAAAATTTGATAAACATTGCAGTAAATTTAATAAAAATTGCAGCAAATTTGATAAAAATTGACAAAAAGTTTTAAAATTTCGTCAAAATTGGAAACCATTGGTTTCCAATTTTCCATAGCCATTGCTATGGCATCAGGTGTTGAAAAACTTTTATTAATAAAATTAATTTTTAAGTTATACCATTATTACACTTCTTATAACATTTCTATAACTTTAGTCCATTTAATATAAAATTTATACTTGTAAGTTATACGATTCTTATAACATTTCTATAACTATAGTCTATTTATTTGTAAAATTTGCATTCACACTCCGAGGAATACTTCATAGTTGTTTATGTTCTAGTGTTTTATACAAATGCAGAAAATGTTATAAATCCTACTACAGAATTTATAAAAAAGTAAATTTTATAAAATTTGCCAAAAAGTTTCGAAAATTTCTTCAAGATTAAAAACCTGCAATTGCTAAAGCACTAGAGTATCGATAAACTTATATTATTAACTAATATTTTTAAGTTATACGGTTATTACACTTCTTAAAACATTTCTAGAACTTTAGTTTATTTATTTATATTATATTCATATTCCGAGGAATAATTCACAGTTGTCTATGTTCTAATGTTTTATACAAACACAGGAATTGTCATAAGTAGTACAGCAAATTTTATAAAAATTGCAGCTAATTTTATAAAAAAATAACAGAAATATTCATCAAAATTGAAAAACTATAATTGCTAAAGGATTACATTTAAAAAAAACAATTTTGGTTCATTGGTTCCTGATTTTGTTCTGTTTTATGAGTATAAAATATGAAAAGTAACAAAAAATTTGAAACGTAATAAATACACAAGTGTTGTAATACACAAATACACAAATACACATACGTGTATTTGTGTATACACAAAAATTAGCAATTGAAAAATCATCAAAAAATTTGCTATTTGTGTTTTATTTTTATTTTTGTTGTTTTATTTATTTGATTTGTATTTATTTTTTGGAATATGTATGTATCTTTCTGCTAATAAATATTATTAATATTATTATAATTTCCGACTGTTTTCATCAAAATTTTCATCAAAATGAAAAAATGTTCATGAACATTGTAAATGTTCAAATGTTAAATGTTCACTAGTTTTAAATTTAAACCATTTAAGTAGGTAGCCTAACAAATATTGAACTACTACTTGCAGAAATTTAATAAAAATTGCAGCAACTTTCATAAAAATTGTCAAAAAGTTTAAAAATTTCAGAAAATTTCATCAAAATTGAAAATCTATCATTACTAAATTACTAAAGTTATACAGTGGATTAACTCACTTAATTGAATCAAATTTTATCAAAATTGCACCAGATTTTATAAAAATGGTCATTCGTCACTGATTTTGTTTTGTCCGTAATATTATATGAAGATTAACTAAATTTCGAAAAGTAATAAATACCTACACAGCAGTATTAAAAGTAATATTCAAAAATTTCATGAAAGTTTAATTAAAGTTTATCAAAATTGCAGCAAATTTCATAAAAATTGTCGAAAAGTTTAAAAATTGCAGAAAATTTCATCAAAATTGAAGATATGGTTATTTTTTTGTTTTTTGAGTAATAATAAATGAATATAAACAAAAATTCTAAAAGTAATAAATACCTACACAGCAGTATGAAAAGTAAAATTCAGAAATTTCATGAAAATTGAATCAAATTTTATCAAAATTACAGCAGATTTTATAAAAATGGTCATTGGTTCCTGATTTTGTTTTGTGCGTAAAATTATATGAAGATTAACCAAATTTCGAAAAGTAATAAATACCTACACAGCAGTATGAAAAGTAATATTCAGAAATTTCATGAAAATTTAATCACAGTTTATCAAAATTGCAGCAAATTTCATAAAAATTGTAGAAAATTTCATCAAAATTGAAAATCTATCATTACTAAACTACTAAAGTTATACAGTGGATTATCTCACATAATTGAATCAAATTTTATGAAAATTGCAGCAGATTTTATAAAAATGGTCATTGGTTCCTGATTTTGTTTTATGCGTAATATTATATGAAGATTAACAAAATTTCGAAAAATAATAAATACCTACACAGCAGTATTAAAAGTAATATTCAAAAATTTCATGAATCTTTAATCAAAGTTTATCAAAATTGCAGCAAATTTCATAAAAATTGTCGAAAAGTTTAAAAATTTCAGAAAATTTCATCGAAATTGAAGATATGGTTTTGTTTTGTTTTGTGAGTAATAAAAAATGATTATAAACAAAATTTCGAAAAGTAATAAATACCTACACAGCAGTATGAACAGTAAAATTCAGAAATTTCATGAAAATTGAATCAAATTTTATCAAAATTGCAGCAGATTTTATAAAAATGGTCGCTGGTTCCCGATTTTGTTTTGTGCGTAATATTATATGAAGATTAACAAAATTTCGAAAAGTAATAAATACCTACACAGCAGTATTAAAAGTAATATTCAGAAATTTAATGAAAATTTAATCACAGTTTATCAAAATTGCAGCAAATTTCATAAAAATTGTCGAAAAGTTTAAAAATTGCAGAAAATTTCACCAAAATTGAAAAGCTATCATTACTAAAGCACTAAAAAGTAGTAAAGTTTCTTTGTTTTGTGAGTTAAAATGATAAAAATCATCAAAATTTCTAATAGGAATAAATACACAGCACTGTTACAAATAAAATTCAGAAATTTCTTAAATATTGCTGCAAATTTCATGAAAATCGTAACAAATTTGATAAAGATTGCAGATTTTAAAAAAAAAATTGCGAAGTTTTAAAAACGCAGAAAAATTTCATTAAAATTGAAAAGCTATCATTACTAAAGTACTAAAAAGTAATAATGTTTGTTTGTCTTGTGAGTTAAAATGAAGAAAATCAACAAAATTTCGAAAAGTAATAAATACGCAGCAGTGTTAAAAGTAAAATTCAAAAATTTCATGAAAAACGTAGCAAATTTTATAAAAATTGCAGCAAATTTGATAAAAATTGCAGCAAATTCTACAAAAATTGTCAAAAAGTTTTAAAATTGCAGAAAATTTTGTCAAAATTGAAAAGCTCTCATTACTAAAGAACCAAACTTATAAAGTTTGTTTTGTTTTGTGAGTTGAAAAGATGAAAATCAACAAAATTTCGAAAAGTAATAAATACACACCAGAATCAAAAGTAAAATTCAGAAATTTCTTAAATATTGCAGCAAATGTCATGAAAATCCTAACAAATTTAATCAAACTTAGAGCAAATTTGAAAAAAATTGCAGTAAATGTTATAAAAATTGAAGTACATTTTATAAAAATTATCGAAAAGTTTCAAAATTGCAGAAAATTTCATTAAAATTGAAAACCTATCATTACTAAAGTACTAAAAAGTAATAAAGTTTGTTTGTTTTGTGAGTTAAAAAGATTAAAATCAACAAAATTTCTAATAGTAATAAATACACAGCAGTGTTACAAATAAAATTCAGAAATTTCTTAAATATTGCTACAAATTTCATGAAAATCGTAGCAAATTTGATAAAAATTGCACCAAATTTGATAAAAATTGCAGCAAATTTAATAAAAATTGTCGAGAAATTTTAAAATTGCAGAAAATTTCATCCAAATTAAAAAGCTATCATTACTAAGGTACTAAAAACTAATCAAGTTTATTTGTTTTGTGAGTTAAAAAGATGAAAATCAACAAAATTTCGAAAAGTAATAAATACACAACAGAATCAAAAGTAAAATTCAGAAATTTCTTAAATATTGCAGCAAATGTCATGAAAATCCTAACAAATTTAATCAAACTTAGAGCAAATTTGAAAAAAATTGCAGTAAATGTTATAAAAATTGAAGTACATTTTATAAAAATTATCGAAAAGTTTCAAAATTGCAGAAAATTTCATTAAAATTGAAAACCTATCATTACTAAAGTACTAAAAAGTAATAAAGTTTGTTGTTTTGTGAAGTAAAAAGATGAAAATTAACAAAAGTTCGATAAGTAATAAATACACAGCATTTTTAAAAGTAAAATTCAGAAATTTCTTAAAAATTGTAGCAAATTTCATGAAAATTGTAACAAATTTTATAAAAATTGCAACAAATTTGATCAAAATTGGCCAAAAGTTTTAAAATTGCAGAAAATTTAATCAAAATTGAAAGGCTATCATTACTGAAATTCTAAAGTAATAAAATTTGTTTTGTTTTGTGAGTTAAAAAGATGAAAATCAACAAAATTTCGAAAAGTAATAAATACGCAGCAGTGTTAAAAGTAAAATTCAGAAATATCGTAGCAAATTTGATAAAAATTGCAGCAAATTTGATAAAAATTGCAGAAAATTTTATAAAAACTGTCGAAAAGTTTTAAAGTTGCAGAAAATTTCACCAAAATTGAAAAGCTGTCGTTACTAAAGAATTCAAGTTATAAAGTAGATTAACTCAAACAAAATATCATATTTATCAAATCATAATTGTTCATATTTGATGAATTTTGCGCAATTTTTATAAAATTCAATGCACTTTTTATAAAATTCAATGCAATTTTCTGATTATTTCAATAAACTTTCTGCATTTTTATGAAATTTTCTGCAATTTTTTAAATGTGCATGTGCTGTGCATTTATTTCAAATTTAAATTTCTTTAATTATGACCTAAAAACAAAACAGATTCTAAATGAGATTAGCTTAAAATAATTAGAAATTAGCTCAATATGAATTTGAAATTCATAATTATTATTGTACAATCCACACAGTTTTTGTACAATCAATTCCACAAACCACCAATAATTATGAAGTTCAAATTCATATTGAGTTAATTTCTAATTATTTTAAGCTAAATTCATTTAGAATTAGTTTTGTTTTTTAGGTCATAGTTAACGAAATTTGAATGTGTAATAAATGCGCAGCAGTCATTTCAAAAATTGCAGAAAATTTCATAAAAATGCAGCAAGTTTGTTGAAATTTTCAAAAAATTGTATTAAATTTTATAACAATTGCATTAAATTTTATAAAAAAATGTATTAAATTTTATAAAAAATGCATTAAATATTATAAAAATTGCACAAAATTCATCAAATATGAAAAATTATTATTACTATTATTAAAATCATAAAATTATAAATAAAACAAGTTACTTTGTGAGTATCACATGTTTTTTTTTATTTGTGAGTATAGTTTCGACTACTTAGGTAATCATTATCAAACAAAGTGTCTTAAATTAACTAACTTTAAGAAATTTATTACCATTTTGGTTCTGATTTTGAGTTCTAATCGACGATTTTGTAATTGTTTGGTTTTTCTTTAATTAAAACTTTAAATTATTCAACGAAAACTGCCAAAACTAAAAATATTTTAAGTTTAACATTGTTTTTAATAAAAATCTTAAAATATTTTAATTTTAGTACCCTTTGTAACTAAAAATCTTCAAATATTTCGAGTTTAAAATAGTCTTTAACTTTTAAAGAAGAAATAAAACAATATGAAATATAAAAATCTTAAAATATTTCAAGTTTAAGATGGTTTTTAACTTTTGTTAAAATATTTATTACATATTTGTAATATTTTCGCAATATTGATAAATACTAAAAAATGATTGAATGCAACACTGTTTTTAACTAAAAATCCTTAAATATTTTAAGTTTAGTGCTCTTTTTACCTAAAAATCTTAATATATTTCAAGTTTAAGATAGTCTTTAACTTTTAATGAAGAAAGAAAACAAAATGAAATATAAAAATCATAAAATATTTCAAATTGCTAAATTGTTAAAATAATTATTACATATTCGTAATATTTTCGCAATATTGATAAAAACTAAAAATATTTGAAGTCCAACATTGTTTTTAACTAAATATCTTTACATATTTTAAGTATAGTGCTCTTTTTAACTAAAAATCTTAAAATATTTCATATTTAAGATAGTCTTGAACTTTTAAAGAAAAAAGAAAACAATATAAAATATAAAAATCTGCTAAATTGTTTAAATATTTATCACATATTTTTAACATTTTCGCAATATTGATAAAAACTAAAAATATTTGAAGTCCAACATTGTTTTTAACTAAAAATCTCTACATATTTTAAGTTTAGTACTCTTTTTAACTAAAAATCTTAAAATATTTCATGTTTAAGATAGTCTTTAACTTTTAAAGAATAAAGAAAACAATATAAAACATAAAAATCTGTTAAATTGTTAAAATATTTATCACATATTTGTAATATTTTCGCAATATTGATAAAAACTAATAATATTTGAAGACCAACATTGTTTTTAACTAAAAATATTTACATATTTTAAGTTTACTGCTCTTTTTAACTAAAAATCTTTAAATATTTTAAGTTTAGTGCTCTTTTTAACTAAAAATCTTTAAATATTTCGTGTTTAAGATAGACTTTAACTTGTAAAGAATAAAGAAAACAATATGAAATATAAAAATCTGTTAAATTGTTAATTGTTAATTGTTATATTTTCGCAAAAAATAAAAATGAGCAAATTTACACCTTAACCTTTAGATGTGTCCTTAATTTCAAAAGATTATCTTGAGCAGTTTTTAGCTTATGGTGCCCACAAAAAAAAATAATCCCCGCACACATTAATTATGATTATTATTGTGTTGCTTGTGTAAGACTTTTCTGTTGGTAACATGAATAAGTAATAACTATTATTATTATATACGTGGTGTCCCATATTAATGCAGAGAAAGCCGTGAGGTGCCCACGTAAGATTTACAGTTCCATTTTGTTATTACAGAAATTAGGAGCCAATTTTTTGACTCAATATTACACCGCGGAATTTGCACATTTTCACCAACTTCAGATATTACCGTACATAACGTTATGTCAACATTCAATTACCGTGTCTACATACGAAGACTTTGACCGACGCTAATAAACGAATTTGCATTCCTCAGTGGCATATTTGTAATCTCAATTATTGGACGTATATTTGTTGATGACCCCAGGGTTCAGCAATGGGGCTCATTTGCGATATTGGCTGTTTGGCTGATTTTGATGCTGAAATTCGCGTCGCAAATTGCGCATTTATTTTTTCGTTGTGCCAGCATGGTTTTTGCTGGGAATTTGTGTAACTACAGGTTACGAAAGGTAAATAATCTGGTGCTTTTACGCGAGCGCGTTTTTTTCGTCCACCTTCATTCGTGATTCTCAACACCCTTCAAGTCTACACATAAATCTCCATATGATAAACGCGATTTTTTTTTGGGTCGAGACATTAAATGCCCTTTGTATGCGCTAGACGCCTACGCCCTGATGCATTATTTAGGGCCGTTCTTTCGAATCTCGGATTGTCGCCGATGCGGCGGAATCAGAAGGCGTCCTCCGGAGGAAGTGGATACTTTATCAATGAAATTAATGAATAATTGGACAGTGAATCAGCTCGCCGCAGGCCGTTTTATTTACATATTTACACGCCAGCCGTCGTCAACAAGTGACTCGCCTTGGACCAAGCCAACAGTTATGTTGGGTAATCGTACGGTAAATATTGAAAAAAAATCTGTTAAAAAAGTCTTGAGGTTTCGTAATTTGCAAAATAATCTGCAAAATGCCAAAATTTAAATTACCCCGTGGATTGCATTGCACATTTTCCTTCAGTGCACGGTGATTAGGTATAAATGTAACTCGTAATGATCAATTTCGTCATTGCCATAACGACATGGCATTGTCGACTTGTTCGGCATGCGGCACTTAACCAGCGCCATTAGATATCTGAATTCTCTTGCGGAGGCATGATTATACCGTAGGAATTTTCTTGGCCTTTCACCACACCATGAGCCGTTGCGAAACTTCCAGGGGGGTGGCGTTTAGCCTTAAGGATAAGTGGTACGGAAGAGCGTTCAAGGACCCTCACGAGCGCCGTTTACTACCGCGTGTCATCATTTCTTTACGCGCTTTTTTTTCGTGCGATATTGCGCAAAGATGGGCTGATACCAAGCAAGGTGCAATTTGCATGCTATTGTAATTTCGATAATTAACAAGCAGCATTTCTTGCGGTCGACCTCATCGCTTCGCCATGAACCATGACGTATGTAAGCTTTTCTGATATTCACATCAATAAAGAATTTAAAAAAAAAAAAAAAAAAAAAAAAAAACCGAAGCCGAGACTTATTAATTGATATGCAATGTGTCCGGAATAACGATATTTATATTCAATGTCATTATTTCTAAAAGACACAAGTTATTAGTTTTCGTTGCAATGTTTTTAATCAACGTCATTTTTTATTCATTCAGGTTTATTAGATATCAAATGTATTCTATATTGTGTACGTTATCAATTGCATCCTGCCAAAGTTGTTCTACTGGTCAAAAATATCAAAACGTTATAAAACCATCAATTGCATCCTCCATCAACTGCCCAAGTTGAAATTTTGAAACGTGCATCAATCAATTCTAATTTCTCAGACTATCGTCATAAAACATCAATTGCATCCTCCATGAGCTGTCGAAGCTGAAATTTTCAAAAGTGCATCAATCAAATCCAACTTCTCAGACTAACGTTATAAAACATCAACTGCATCCTCCATGAACTGCCTCTAACTTAATCTAATTTCTCAGATTAACGTTATAAAACATCCTCCACGAACTGCCAAAGTTGAAATTTTGAAACATGCATCATTCAAATCAAATTTCCCAAATTTTCCGAATTTTCCCCAATACATTATCTTGTTGAATACCGTTTGCTAACTATCGATGGTTTCAACCCACCTGATGACATCAAAATGAAGACTAGTGGAACCGTTTAAACCTTCCCTATTTTTTTGTGCTTTATTCGCAGTATTGCATAATGCGCTTTTAATGCCCCGATTAAAAATAAACCATGAAAGCGCATCCGTTTAATTTAGAGCTAAAAATACAGTGGCAATTCGTTTATTGTGCGGCCATCAATGAGGCTGTGACCTCTGCACAATCGTGGGCGGTTTGTGCGTGAACCTAGCCCTAAATCCAGTTAATTAACCGACGCATAGCCATACGCACAATAGGCGGAAAATTTAGGCCTCAGAATGAAGATTAACATGAAGATTAGCATGAAGATTAGCATGAAGATTAGCGTGAAGATTAGCGTGAAGATTAGATTGGCACATATTGAAATTTAATGGGAGTTGTTTTTTTTTTTATATTTTATTTTTACCAAATTTACAAAATTTCATGAATTTTGTACATACATGAACTCTGTTCCATTTTTATTTTTATTTAAGAAGGTTGTGCTTTCATTTTGTAAAGTTTTACAATTAATTAAGTAGTCTTGCAAGTATTAGAAACTGCAATAATCAGTATGTACATCTCTAGAATTGCAGCAAGTCTGTTGAAATTTTCAGAAAATTGTATTAAATTTTATAAAAATTGCATTAAATTTTATAAAAAAATGTATTAAACTTTATAAAAAATGCATTAAATATTATAAAAATTGCACAAAATTCATCAAATATGAAAAATTATTATTACTATTATTAAAATCATACAATTATAAATAAAACAAGTTACTTTGTGAGTATCACATTTTTTTTTTATTTGTGTGTATAGTTTCGACTACTTAGGTAATCATTATCAAACAAAGTGTCTTAAATTAACTAACTTTAAGTAATTTGTTTCCGTTTTGGTTCTGATTTTGAGTTCTAATCGACGTTTTTGTAATTGTTTGGTTTTTCTTTAATTAAAACTTTAAATTATTCTACGAAAACTGCCAAAACTAAAAATATTTTAAGTTTAATATTAATTTTAATAAAAATCTTGAAATATTTTAATTTTAGTACCCTTTGTAACTAAAAATCTTCAAATATTTCAAGTTTAAAATAGTCTTTAACTTTCAAAGAAGAAAGAAAACAATATGAAATATAAAAATGTTAAAATATTTCAAGTTTAAGATGGTTTTTAACTTTTGTTAAAATATTTATTACGTATTTGTAATATTTTCGCAATATTGATAAATACTAAAAATTGATTGAATGCAACACTGTTTTTAACTAAATATCTTTAAATGTTTTAAGTGCTCTTTTTACCTAAAATTCTTAAAATATTTCAAGTTTAAGATAGTCTTTAACTTTTAATGAAGAAAGAAAACAATATGAAATATAAAAATCATAAAATATTTCATATTGCTAAATTGTTAAAATAATTATCACATATTCGTAATATTTTCGCAATATTGATAAAAACTAAAAATATTTGAAGTCCAACATTGTTTTTAACTAAAAATCTTTAAATAATTTAAGTTTAGTGTTCTTTTTAACTAAAAATTTTAAAATATTTCAAGTTTAAAATAGTCTTTAACTTTTAAAGGAGAAAGAAAACAATATAAAATATAAAAATCTGCTAAATTGTTTAAATATTTATCACATATTTTTAACATTTTCGCAATATTGATAAAAACTAAAAATATTTGAAGTCCAACATTGTTTTTAACTAAAAAACGTTACATATTTTAAGTTTAGTGCTCTTTTTAACTAAAAATCTTAAAATATTTCATATTTAAGATAGTCTTTAACTTTTAAAGAAGAAAGAATCTCTGGATTTTCGGGAAATTTAATCAAAACAGTATTCCTTAATCTGAAACTTTAGTAGTAATATTGTAACATGTGCATTTCCCAACTTTTAAGATTGATTTTTTTTAACATAATTTTGGTAGCTTTTGGTCGTGTCAACTTAATGACATTGAAATTTTACAAGATTATTAAGTAGGCTTGGGACTATTAGAAAATATAATAATCAAAATACCCCCATCCATAGATTTTTCGGAAAATTATTGGAAAATCAGAAGAGTAATATGTAGACAAGACATATATTAAAAAGTTGATAGTTTAATAACATAGTAATATATAAAATTACATTTTTCGCAGCCTTATTAAGTAGTCTGGGACGTATTAGAAAACTCAATAATCAGTATATTCATCTCTACATTTTTGGGAAATTTAATCTAAACAGTATCCCTTAATCTGAAACTTTAGTAGTAATATTGTAACATGTGCATTTCCCAACTGTTAGGATTGTTTTTTTTAGCATACTTTTGGTAGCTTAATGACATTGAAATTTTACAAGATTGTTAAGTAGGTTTGGAACTATTGGAAAATTTAATAATCAAAATACATTGCATCATATACAGTTCATAAGTTTTGGAATTGATAGTTTTATTACCGTATTGGTAGTGATCTCTAACTGTAAAGCTGTTGGAAGAAATTGATTGTTAATTTAACCGATAATTGCGTTACCTCTTGGTGATCCGTGAGGAGATTGTGATTAATCGGGGGGGCAACGAACCATTTCGGAACCAGCCTGGCGGAGGCAAGAGGCAATTTAATAAATTAGATAAATGGTCGCAGGATTTTCAAAGCGGCCGTTCGCGGCCGTTAATTCCTTCGGGGATTGCAATTGGGATTCTCGAGGCTCGCGGGAATGCATAATGAACGGCCGGTGTATGTGAGAGTCCGTGAAATTACCATAATGAGCGTCTGTTGGAACGAGAATGCCCGGAGAAAAATAGGCTGAAAAAAATGTTTAAACATAGGATGTTGAACTAAGCAACCGGTTTGTGTGAAGATAAATAACCATCTCTATCTTGTTAGCTGTTAGCTGGCACTCCGTCTCGCTCTAATCGTTAGATCGGAACGAGACGGGCGCGCATTTCGAAAAATAAGGCATTACGGAGAACGAGTTTTGCAAATTGTCCGTTTTTCTGCGCCGTCTTCTTGCCCCTGCAGATCCTCCTCTCCACAGACCCGTCTTTATTTATAGTTTGCGCCGCGGAATTTTATCGCCAGCTGGAAAAATCGCCGGCCAACGAACGGACGGACACCTTGAGACCATTACAGGAGACGGCGAAAAGGCGAAATTATCATCACAGGCCGTCGTAAAGTGACGGCATTATTGCGTCCGAACTGCGCTCCGATCGAGAAGCAATGACTGAATTAATGAGCTCGGCCGTTCATCCTGTAAACTGATGCACTGCATGTGTGTAAACTACACATGCATCCAGCAATTTAATCCTGAATGGATGCTGTATAATATCAATTAATAACGGCCGGCGGAATCTCAAATGAGACACCTGCATCCTTTTAATTTCCAACGTCCTATAATTTATAAATCCAATTCCATTCATTGCTTAATAAAACGAAACTTAATATATACATATCTCTAATATACATACTCTAATATACATATTTAATACCAGCTGTGCTCACGTGGGACGCAACTGTTTCATAAGAACAAATCATCTACTCTAGACCAATTTTATGTACGATCACTCATTAGACGCGATTTGATCAAATTTCAAATTGCCAGTAATATGCCTATATGGCTTAAAACTATTGACCAAAACTATTGCAACGAAACTTTTTTTTTTAATTTGTCCCTCACTAAAATTTGGAAAAAAACTGAAACTCCTGTTGCCAATATGGAGTAATATGCCTAGCTGGCTTCCATATGAGTGCTCAGTTACGAAAATTTGGTTCTCCACTTACGAAATTTCGAAAACAGTCGTAACCAGTAGCTGTTAGACGTAATTTGTGCGGTGATTTTTAAGAAAACTTATGAAAATCTTTCAGTAATTTCAAAAATTAGAACGTTTTAGAAAAAATTACGTCGACTAAAACAATTGCAACGAAACAAGTTTTTTTTATTTGTCGCTCACAAAAATTCGGAAGAAAAACTGAAACTGCTGTAGCCAATATGTAAGTCTGCGGTTATGCTAATGCCAATTACTCAATCGCAAGCATACGCAGCGGAGAAACAAGTTTATTATAACTGTTCCGCACTACTCAATGAACTTGCGTTCGTAAAACCGATCCTTTCACCGGGACTCAACTGTGCCCATGGTAGAACCGCTGGAGACCGCACCTTTGCCATTTGCGGTTAAATGCCATCAACAACAGCTTTTTTCAACGAAAATCCGAAAAATAACGCACCTAATTTATTTCCAGGATGAAGCTGTTACTAGGATTGGTGCTGTTGTGCGCAGCTGCCCTCGCCTACCCTCTGGCCGAAAATAAGGACGTCCCAGCAGTGCCCCTCGTGATAACCGACTACTCCTCAGTGTCCAAGTCCGACGAGGTGAAGCCGGAGGTCCAGCAGGACTCGCACGAGCAGGTCCACCAGCAGGACTCCTCCTCGTCCAGCGAGGAGTCGAACGAGTCCTCGTCGGCCGAGAAGGTCGTCAAGGAGGCCATCCCGGCGCCGGCACTGGCACCAGCTAAGGAGCAGAAGCCCCTGGAGCCGGCGAAGGAGGAGAAGGAACTGAAACCGGAGGAACCCAAGCCAGCTGAGCCACTCGCTCTCCCCCAGGAGAAACCAGCGGAGGAGAAGAAGCCTGAGGAGCCCAAAGTTGAGAAGGCTGAAGAGGCGAAACAGGATGTGCCGACGCTGAAGGCTCTCCTGCCAACCGTCCCAGAAAAGGCTGCCGACCCAATCGCCGCAGAAACCAAGCCAGCCGCCGTGGAGAAGATCCCCGACGCGCCCATCAAGAAGGAACCGGAGGTCGCCCCCGTTTTGGCCGCGGAAGCTTCCGAGCAAAAGCCAGTGGAGGTGAAGCCTGAGGAGCCGAAGCTCGAGGAAGTCGTCAAGCCAGCGCAGGCCGAGGAGAAGGCCCCGATCGCCGCCGCCTCCGAGACCATCCAGGAAGTCATCAAGCCGGTGGAGAACAAGGTGGAGACGGTCACCGCCGAAGAGGTGGCGCCCCAGATCAAATCGGCCGAGCCGCTGCCCCAGGTCATCGCCGCCGCCGCCGAGGTGATCCCGGAGAAGGCGCCGGAGGCCGCGCCGATCGCCCCCGCCGCCGCCGCCGCCCCCGTGGCCGAAGAGACGAAAGCACAGGAGCAGAAGGTAGAGGCGCCGGAGGAGCTCAAGCCGGCGGCGGCCGAGCCCAAGGCACCGGAGGCCCCCGAGAAGAAGGCCAAGTCGGAGGAGATCCCCAAGGAGGTCGTGCCCGAGAAGGTGGAGGCCGTGGCGGCGCCGGCCGAGGAGGCCAAACCGGAACTCCTGGTCAAGCCGGAGGCGAAGGCCGACGAGCCGGCGGCGGAGAGCAAGCCCGAGGCCAAGGAGATGAAGACCGAGGAGCCGGCGAAGCTCCCGGAGGAGCCCGCGGCCGCCGCAGCAGCCCCCGAGAAGCAGGAGGCGGCGCCGCCGAAGGACGAGGCCAAGACGGAAGCGCAGCCGACGGTCGCGGGGGCCGCCCCCGCCTCCTGAATCCGGGGGCCCTGAAGCACCCCACAAGAAATCCTCACTACGACTGAGTAAGAGTACCCCTTGTCCCGTTATTCTGAACACTTAAAGAAACAGCGAATAATTCGGACGATCGGAACTCGATTTAATTATTTTTTATTTATATGCTCAAAACTACCCACTACATTTTAAAAATAGAACAAAACGGAAGGCACAAACACAAGGAAATCTGCAGCAGCCCAACTTTCTGTCGGAAAACCGGACGAAAGCCGCCGACTTTCCCGCACCAAGTTGTTTATGTATAAATTATTTTAGCAAGAGTTATTTAGTTTTGTTTTTATTATTATTCTGTGACAGTTCTGACAATAAAAGTCGTACACACTATTTTAGATTTTTCTATATCTAGAGCAAAGAACAACGAACGAGATCTACAAAACACTCAATAGGGACTAATTATTTTTAAGTAATTATGTATGTATTTAAATAGGCTTGCATTACAGTTTTATACATAAATTAACATCTTGTGTCTTTATTTATATGAATCCCTATTTAGTGGCCATCATCTACAAACATACTGTATACAAATCTGGCACAATATTTTCAACATATCCATAAGATAAAATTCCAGAAACTCCAGTAACAGGAGATCAACTCGGAAAGTTAACTATTCCATGTTCTCACATATTAAGGATATAATCTTTGTCAAATTTGCAGAGGAGTTATCTTGGGGCATACTGTATACAAATCTGGCATAATATTTTCAAAATATCCATAAGATAAAATTCCAGAAACTCCAGTAACAGGAGATCAAATCAGAAAGTTAACTATTCCATGTTCTCACATATTAAGGATATAATCTTTGTCAAATTTGCAGAGGAGTTATCTTGGGGCATACTGTATACAAATCTGGCATAATATTTTCAAAATATCCATAAGATAAAATTCCAGAAACTCCAGTAACAGGAGATCAACTCAGAAAGTTAACTATTCCATGTTCTCACTTATTAAGGATATAATCTTTGTAAAATTTCCAGAGGAGTTATCTTTGGGCATACTGTATACAAATATGGCTTAATGTTTTCAAAATATCCATAAGATAAAATTCCAGAAACTCCAGTAACAGGAGATCAACTCAGAAAGTTAACAATTCGATGTTCTCACTTATTAAGGATATAATCTTTGTCAAATTTGCAGAGGAGTTATCTTGGGGCATACTGTATACAAATCTGGCATAATATTTTCAAAATATCCATAAGATAAAATTCCAGAAACTCCAGTAACAGGAGATCAACTCAGAAAGTTAACTATTCCATGTTCTCACTTATTAAGGATATTATCTTTGTCAAATTTGCAGGGGAGTTATCCTGGGGCATACTGTATACAAATCTGGCATAATATTTTCAAAATATCCATAAGATAAAATTCCAGAAACTCCAGTAACAGGAGATCAACTCAGAAAGTTAACTATTCAATGTTCTCACTTATTAAGCATATAATCTTTGTCAAATTTGTAGAGGAGTTATCTTCGAGCATACTGTATACAAATCTGGCATAATATTTTCAAAATATCCATAAGATAAAATTCCATAAACTCCAGTAACAGGAGATCAACTCAGAAAGTTAACTATTCCATGTTCTCACTTATTAAGCATATAATCTTTGTCAAATTTGCAGAGGAGTTATCTTGGGGCATACTGTATACAAATCTGGCATAATATTTTCAAAATATCCATAAGATAAAATTCCAGAAACTCCAGTAACAGGAGATCAACTCAGAAAGTTAACTATTCGATGTTCTCACTTATTAAGGATATAATCTTTGTCAAATTTGCAGAGGAGTTATCTTGGGGCATACTGTATACAAATCTGGCATAATATTTTCAAAATATCCATAAGATAAAATTCCAGAAACTCCAGTAACAGGAGATCAAATCAGAAAGTTAACTATTCCATGTTCTCACTTATTAAGCATATAATCTTTGTCAAATTTGCAGAGGAGTTATCTTGGGGCATACTGTATACAAATCTGGCATAATATTTTCAAAATATCCATAAGATAAAATTCCAGAAACTCCAGTAACAGGAGATCAACTCAGAAAGTTAACTATTCGATGTTCTCACATATTAAGGATATAATCTTTGTCAAATTTGCAGAGGAGTTATCTTGGGGCATACTGTATACAAATCTGGCATAATATTTTCAAAATATCCATAAGATAAAATTCCAGAAACTCCAGTAACAGGAGATCAAATCAGAAAGTTAACTATTCCATGTTCTCACATATTAAGGATATAATCTTTGTCAAATTTGCAGAGGAGTTATCTTGGGGCATACTGTATACAAATCTGGCATAATATTTTCAAAATATCCATAAGATAAAATTCCAGAAACTCCAGTAACAGGAGATCAAATCAGAAAGTTAACTATTCCATGTTCTCACTTATTAAGCATATAATCTTTGTCAAATTTGCAGAGGAGTTATCTTGGGGCATACTGTATACAAATCTGGCATAATATTTTCAAAATATCCATAAGATAAAATTCCAGAAACTCCAGTAACAGGAGATCAAATCAGAAAGTTAACTATTCCATGTTCTCACTTATTAAGCATATAATCTTTGTCAAATTTGCAGAGGAGTTATCTTGGGGCATACTGTATACAAATCTGGCATAATATTTTCAAAATATCCATAAGATAAAATTCCAGAAACTCCAGTAACAGGAGATCAACTCAGAAAGTTAACTATTCGATGTTCTCACTTATTAAGGATATAATCTTTGTCAAATTTGCAGAGGAGTTATCTTGGGGCATACTGTATACAAATCTGGCATAATATTTTCAAAATATCCATAAGATAAAATTCCAGAAACTCCAGTAACAGGAGATCAAATCAGAAAGTTAACTATTCCATGTTCTCACTTATTAAGCATATAATCTTTGTCAAATTTGCAGAGGAGTTATCTTGGGGCATACTGTATACAAATCTGGCATAATATTTTCAAAATATCCATAAGATAAAATTCCAGAAACTCCAGTAACAGGAGATCAACTCAGAAAGTTAACTATTCGATGTTCTCACTTATTAAGGATATAATCTTTGTCAAATTTGCAGAGGAGTTATCTTGGGGCATACTGTATACAAATCTGGCATAATATTTTCAAAATATCCATAAGATAAAATTCCAGAAACTCCAGTAACAGGAGATCAAATCAGAAAGTTAACTATTCCATGTTCTCACTTATTAAGCATATAATCTTTGTCAAATTTGCAGAGGAGTTATCTTGGGGCATACTGTATACAAATCTGGCATAATATTTTCAAAATATCCATAAGATAAAATTCCAGAAACTCCAGTAACAGGAGATCAAATCAGAAAGTTAACTATTCCATGTTCTCACTTATTAAGCATATAATCTTTGTCAAATTTGCAGAGGAGTTATCTTGGGGCATACTGTATACAAATCTGGCATAATATTTTCAAAATATCCATAAGATAAAATTCCAGAAACTCCAGTAACAGGAGATCAACTCAGAAAGTTAACTATTCGATGTTCTCACTTATTAAGGATATAATCTTTGTCAAATTTGCAGAGGAGTTATCTTGGGGCATACTGTATACAAATCTGGCATAATATTTTCAAAATATCCATAAGATAAAATTCCAGAAACTCCAGTAACAGGAGATCAAATCAGAAAGTTAACTATTCCATGTTCTCACTTATTAAGCATATAATCTTTGTCAAATTTGCAGAGGAGTTATCTTGGGGCATACTGTATACAAATCTGGCATAATATTTTCAAAATATCCATAAGATAAAATTCCAGAAACTCCAGTAACAGGAGATCAAATCAGAAAGTTAACTATTCCATGTTCTCACATATTAAGGATATAATCTTTGTCAAATTTGCAGAGGAGTTATCTTGGGGCATACTGTATACAAATCTGGCATAATATTTTCAAAATATCCATAAGATAAAATTCCAGAAACTCCAGTAACAGGAGATCAACTCAGAAAGTTAACTATTCCATGTTCTCACATATTAAGGATATAATCTTTGTCAAATTTGCAGAGGAGTTATCTTGGGGCATACTGTATACAAATATGGCTTAATGTTTTCAAAATATCCATAAGATAAAATTCCAGAAACTCCAGTAACAGGAGATCAACTCAGAAAGTTAACAATTCGATGTTCTCACTTATTAAGGATATAATCTTTGTCAAATTTGCAGAGGAGTTATCTTGGGGCATACTGTATACAAATCTGGCATAATATTTTCAAAATATCCATAAGATAAAATTCCAGAAACTCCAGTAACAGGAGATCAACTCAGAAAGTTAACTATTCCATGTTCTCACTTATTAAGGATATTATCTTTGTCAAATTTGCAGGGGAGTTATCCTGGGGCATACTGTATACAAATCTGGCATAATATTTTCAAAATATCCATAAGATAAAATTCCAGAAACTCCAGTAACAGGAGATCAACTCAGAAAGTTAACTATTCAATGTTCTCACTTATTAAGCATATAATCTTTGTCAAATTTGTAGAGGAGTTATCTTCGAGCATACTGTATACAAATCTGGCATAATATTTTCAAAATATCCATAAGATAAAATTCCATAAACTCCAGTAACAGGAGATCAACTCAGAAAGTTAACTATTCCATGTTCTCACTTATTAAGCATATAATCTTTGTCAAATTTGCAGAGGAGTTATCTTGGGGCATACTGTATACAAATCTGGCATAATATTTTCAAAATATCCATAAGATAAAATTCCAGAAACTCCAGTAACAGGAGATCAACTCAGAAAGTTAACTATTCGATGTTCTCACTTATTAAGGATATAATCTTTGTCAAATTTGCAGAGGAGTTATCTTGGGGCATACTGTATACAAATCTGGCATAATATTTTCAAAATATCCATAAGATAAAATTCCAGAAACTCCAGTAACAGGAGATCAACTCAGAAAGTTAACTATTCGATGTTCTCACTTATTAAGGATATAATCTTTGTCAAATTTGCAGAGTAGTTATCTTCGGGCATTCTGTATACAAATCTGGCATAATATTTTCAAAATATCCATAAGATAAATTTTCAGAAACTCCAGTAACTGGAGTTCAACTCAGAAAGTTAACCATTCGATTTTCTCACTTATTAAGCATATTATCTTTGTCAAATTTGCAGAGGAGTTATCTTGGGGCATACTGTATACAAATCTGACATAATATTTTCAAAATATCCATAAGATAAAATTCCAGAAACTCCAGTAACCGGAGATCAACTCAGAAAGTTAACAATTCGATGTTCTCACTTATTAAGGATATAATCTTTGTCAAATTTGCAGAGGAGTTATCTTGGGGCATACTGTATACAAATCTGGCATAATATTTTCAAAATATCCATAAGATAAAATTCCAGAAACTCCAGTAACAGGAGATCAACTCAGAAAGTTAACTATTCCATGTTCTCACTTATTAAGGATATTATCTTTGTCAAATTTGCAGGGGAGTTATCTTGGGGCATACTGTATACAAATATGGCATAATATTTTCAAAATGTCCATAAGATAAAATTCCAGAAACTCCAGTAACAGGAGATCAACTCAGAAAGTTAACTATTCCATGTTCTCACTTATTAAGGATATTATCTTTGTCAAATTTGCAGGGGAGTTATCTTGGGGCATACTGTATACAAATATGGCATAATATTTTCAAAATGTCCATAAGATAAAATTCCAGAAACTCCAGTAACAGGAGATCAACTCAGAAAGTTAACTATTCCATGTTCTCACTTATTAAGGATATAATCTTTGTCAAATTTGCAGAGGAGTTATCCTGGGGCATACTGTATACAAATATGGCATAATATTTTCAAAATATCCATAAGATAAAATTCCAGAAACACCAGTAACAGGAGATCAACTCAGAAAGTTAACTATTCGATGTTCTCACTTATTAAGCATATTATCTTTGTCAAATTTGCAGAGGAGTTATCTTGGGGCATACTGTATACAAATCTGGCATAATATTTTCAAAATATCCATAAGATAAAATTCCAGAAACTCCAGTAACAGGAGATCAACTCAGAAAGTTAACTATTCGATGTTCTCACTTATTAAGGATATAATCTTTGTCAAATTTGCAGAGGAGTTATCTTGGGGCATACTGTATACAAATCTGGCATAATATTTTCAAAATATCCATAAGATAAAATTCCAGAAACTCCAGTAACAGGAGATCAACTCAGAAAGTTAACTATTCCATGTTCTCACTTATTAAGGATATTATCTTTGTCAAATTTGCAGGGGAGTTATCTTGGGGCATACTGTATACAAATATGGCATAATATTTTCAAAATGTCCATAAGATAAAATTCCAGAAACTCCAGTAACAGGAGATCAACTCAGAAAGTTAACTATTCCATGTTCTCACTTATTAAGGATATTATCTTTGTCAAATTTGCAGGGGAGTTATCTTGGGGCATACTGTATACAAATATGGCATAATATTTTCAAAATGTCCATAAGATAAAATTCCAGAAACTCCAGTAACAGGAGATCAACTCAGAAAGTTAACTATTCCATGTTCTCACTTATTAAGGATATAATCTTTGTCAAATTTGCAGAGGAGTTATCCTGGGGCATACTGTATACAAATATGGCATAATATTTTCAAAATATCCATAAGATAAAATTCCAGAAACACCAGTAACAGGAGATCAACTCAGAAAGTTAACTATTCGATGTTCTCACTTATTAAGCATATTATCTTTGTCAAATTTGCAGAGGAGTTATCTTGGGGCATACTGTATACAAATCTGGCATAATATTTTCAAAATATCCATAAGATAAAATTCCAGAAACTCCAGTAACAGGAGATCAACTCAGAAAGTTAACTATTCGATGTTCTCACTTATTAAGGATATAATCTTTGTCAAATTTGCAGAGGAGTTATCTTGGGGCATACTGTATACAAATCTGGCATAATATTTTCAAAATATCCATAAGATAAAATTCCAGAAACTCCAGTAACAGGAGATCAACTCAGAAAGTTAACTATTCCATGTTCTCACTTATTAAGGATATTATCTTTGTCAAATTTGCAGGGGAGTTATCTTGGGGCATACTGTATACAAATATGGCATAATATTTTCAAAATGTCCATAAGATAAAATTCCAGAAACTCCAGTAACAGGAGATCAACTCAGAAAGTTAACTATTCCATGTTCTCACTTATTAAGGATATAATCTTTGTCAAATTTGCAGAGGAGTTATCCTGGGGCATACTGTATACAAATATGGCTTAATGTTTTCAAAATATCCATAAGATAAAATTCCAGAAACTCCAGTAACAGGAGATCAACTCAGAAAGTTAACTATTCGATGTTCTCACTTATTAAGCATATTATCTTTGTCAAATTTGCAGAGGAGTTATCTTCGGGCATACTGTATACAAATCTGACACAATATTTTCAAAATATCTATAAGATTAAATTCCAGAAACTCCAGTAACAGGAGATCAACTCAGAAAGTTAACTATTCGATGTTCTCACTTATTAAGCATATTATCTTTGTCAAATTTGCAGAGGAGTTATCTTGGGGCATACTGTATACAAATATGGCTTAATGTTTTCAAAATATCCATAAGATAAAATTCCAGAAACTCCAGTAACAGGAGATCAACTCAGAAAGTTAACTATTCGATGTTCTCACTTATTAAGGATATAATCTTTGTCAAATTTGCAGAGGAGTTATCTTCAGGCATACTGTATACAAATCTGACATGATATTTTCAAATATATCCATAAGATAAATATTCAGAAACTCCGGTAACTGGAGTTCAACTCGGAAAGTTAAATATTCGATTTTCTCACCTATTAAAAACATAATCTTCGTCAAATTTTCAGAGGAATTGTCTTCAGGCATACAGTAGATAAATCAGGCATAATAATTTCAAAATATACATAAGATAAACTTTCAGAAACTCCAGTAACTGGAGTTCAACTCGGGAAGTTATACATTCGATTTTCTCACTTATATAAGACAGTGTTGTTCAACCCTTGTTTGCCCGTGGCCCACAGATATAGTATTTATCCCCCCCAAATTTATAACTTTACATTTCTATACTCAAAACTAATTTTACCGTGTAAGAATTAAACACTAAATTTCTGTACCCGGCGCCTCCACCATTTCGAAAATAAGGATAATTAATTAATAATTCGAAATTTCGGAAATAAACCACCAGTAATACCAATTACTCGCCAATACTTTTAGCAAATTAATTAGGTCAAAGGATGCCAAATCAGTTTTTTGTGTTTTTTTTAATTTTTTAAGAAATAAGTTTAAATAACTACCCGGCACCTCCACCAGAGACAAACAATTAATAAAAAAAAAAAATTAGGTATAGAAAAAAAGTTGCCCATCAAAATTTGTTGCTACTTAATTAAGACAAAAGAATGCTCAATCAGTTTTCCGCAAATTATTATTTTTATAAGAATTACGTTGCAATAATTCTACGTAATTAAACTGGTAATCTCGGAAAGTTATATATTCGATTTTCTCACATATTTAAGGCATACTCTTTGTCAAATGTTCAATCAAATCACAGATTGATGGCAAAACAGTATTTACTTGCTTCTAACTATCAAATGAATGATAAATTGATGACACATACATATTTTTTACTCGCTTGTATTATCAAAGAAATGGTAAATTGATGATAAAACAAGATTACTTACAAGTCACCATAAAAAAAATGACTGATATATGTTTTGTTCGCTTGTAATTATCAAACAAATGACAGATTGATTACAAAACATGATTTACGTGCTTGTCACTATCAAATAAATGACAAATTGATAAATGTTATGCATGCCTGTTACTGTCAAAGAAACAAATAATGTCAAACAAATGACAGTTACATGTTTTGCTTCTTCGTAATAATCCAACAAAAAGCAGTCACTGGTAATAACAGCTAATTTCTCTCGACCTAAGCAATTGCTCGCTCATTAAAAATGCGGTATAGTGAGCACAGATATAGATAAGGTGATAGCATGCACATTATAACTTACCTGGGCGGTAAGCATCAGACAAGCGACTATACCTAAAGACCACCAATCAGCAGCATGACCGTACGGTAGGTGCAACAATACCTCTGGAGCTGAAACAAAAAAGACTTACCTGAGCGCACTTGAAATAAACCGTCCCCCCACACATAAACACAGAGATACATATAGACATTGAGATAAGAGAGAGACAAAGACAGAGGGTGACAACAAACGAGCCGATATTATGATAAAACTGTATTTTCTCTTTTTAAAACTAACACTCCTCACATATATTATAAAATAAATAGTCTTATTTACTGCATATAATCACAACATTTATATATTAAACTAAATTCTAAGAATATTCACAAATATGTACAACTCTTATTATTCTTTTCATATTATTTATATATAAATTTTAATTTACCTTGCTCTATATTATATAAAAAATTAAAGTGATCACTATCGATTAGGTACTAAGAGAAAAACTAAAGGGTGCTTAGTGAGTTGAATAGACATGTTATAAAAAGAAACTAATCACATTTAAGAGAGAATATAAAAATTAAAATTAGACACCTAGAACAACATGCTTCTTTCGGGCATAATTATAGATATTTTCAACTCGGTCACCGTTTCCCCGAAACAAATTGAATTTCAAAACCGTACAAACTGCGCTCGGCGTTCACTAAGTCTGCCTATGAATAACTTGGTAATTGGGAATTTCGCACGCCTCCGACGAATGCACAGCATTTTTCAAATATATTTCAATATGTCTATCACCATTTATTTGAAATTGTCTTGCGTTCAAAAATATCACAAAATATTCCCATTAGGTACAATATGTATAGTAAGAACAAATATAACTTTGGCATAGCCCACATAAACAATCTGAAGTTTATAGGATGAAAACGAAAATCCTGCTCTAGTTTTTTTTTTCACACAAACTGAACGGATGTAAGTCTATTTCAGTAATTTAATATAATGGCCATTCAATTCCTACGTTGAAATCCAAATCATATTGTTCATCATGTGGTTAATGTGTATGTGCATATTCATACACACACACACATACACACATCTAAGTAAATTTATAACGAGTGATCCGTTTAGGGTGAAACTTTTTCATGTTGGTAATACAATTTAATTACCACTTTGTGTTTGGGACTCAAAATATTGTGGTTATATAATTCAGTGTTTTACCGACAGATCTATAATAAACACCTCTTAAATCATTTCAGACGAGCAAAGCTTTTAATTGCTGCAGGCTACCAACCTAGATTAGTCTCACCCTAAATGGATCACTCCGTATATATATATGCACTGCAACAAAAAATGTTACCACGACTCGTCCTTTGAGAAAATGTGGTCTAATGAAATTTACAAATTTTTCTTCGGGAAATTTAAATCTGCCACAAACCCCAAACATTGTTGCTCGCACTGCATATATAATTATATACATATGTTAGTATTAATATAATTATATAACTATTTATAATATAACTGCTGGTTTTTTATTGGTACTTATCATTATTTTGTGTAAAAAAATGTAACTATATTTACTGTTATTTATTAAGGCAAAAGTAATCGATTTCCTTTATTAACAAACTAATCAAACCGAATGTAAAATATAATTATTCGTCTTGCTATATATATATATTTATAATTCCTTAAAACAATGTGAGATTTAAATAATAACAAGTTGCGGCATTTTCTAAAATTATTCTAAGTAGAACATCACTGGTTAGATTAAATTTAAACGAACCAAACGACAGTTACATGTCCAAAAATTAAAAAATAAAATAGGAATATTCAAAGAGCGAGCGTTTCTTTGATCAATTTTTTCATGGTTGAACCCATCGAAGAGGAGGAGGACGGCCCAGAAATATTGTAGTGCAGCTTAAAGAGATACGGCTGTATGTCCGCGTAGGATGTATCAAAAATTAGCTCTAGTTCCGATTGGTTCGGCATTTTCGGTAAGTAATCGTGCCTATTCATTACCTCCGTTATGTAAATGATCTTGTCCGTCAGGAGCTCGCCGACCTTCTCTCTGCACACCTGCCGCTCGTCTTCGTTTTGCAGCGAAATCAGCTCCAGCCTGACCGTCCACACTTCCCACGGTATGCATTCCTGTTGGAAGAGCCAACGAGACGGCTTTTTGTGGAAAAACTCTAAACTTATTTGTCCTATCCCCGTGCCCTCGTTTCCCCGCAGCAGCTCGGAGAAGCACGAGATCTCCCTCTTCAGAGTCTGATCGAGGTGCCTCGACGTGCAGCACACATAAGTCAGATCGATAAAGTCGCAGTCGACGTCCGTGTATCCGACCGTGCCTACCGAGTAGTTCTCCTCGCCGTTGTAGTAGAACTTACCCAGGGCTCGGTGGAACAGAACCGTGTGAAAAATACTTGCGACCGCCTCATCCACCTGCCTGCCCTCCATTGTCAGTTCGAAAATTTGCGATCGTGCGTTCATTTTTACGGAATTGCGCCTAGCCTAACCTATATTATAATTTTGTGCGTTATAATTATTGAATAAAACGTGCTTACATAAGAATGATTTTGTACTTGGTTAAACTAAAGCTACGTCACAGCAGACCTATTTTCGTTATTAACAATAACAAACACAAAGGGAAATTAATCACAGCGTTAAAAACCTGAGTACAACAAGATCGAGCTTGCGCGAAATTAACTGGGGTAGATTTTCACTCCGGAAACATCAAGTGACAACATCGAAATGAAAACAGCCGGACACAGAACCCTTATTATTAAACTGCTTTTAGCGGTTGTTCTCTTAAAGTTCAAATCATACCGATATATCTGAGAGTCCCACAAAGTGTACTTGTTCTACTTCCATACGACAACCACTTCGACAGTCCAAAGTCCGTTAGCTGCACATTCCCTTCGCCGTCGATGAGGATGTTCTCCGGCTTGAGATCCCTGTAGATTATGCCGGCGTTGTGGAGGAAATCTTAAATGCACAAGCAAAAGAGAACATTAATTCCTGAAGCCCCGGCTTGCCTATGCACTCACCTAATACGATCGCCAGTTGCGCCACGTACAGCTGCACCAACGCCAACGGCAATATGACATAGGTCCTGAGCAGCTGGTGCAACTCGCCCCCCTCGACAAACTCTGTAACTGCAATCACACGTGTGTAACCACCTTCGTTCGCCTCAACGTCTGTCTCGTTTACCTATGTAGAGGCGCTTCTTGCTCTGCCAGTTGTGCGGACAGTCGACGATGAACGGGTGGTGTCCGCAAGCCTTCTGAATTTGCACCTCTTCTTTTACTTGTTGCACAGTGTTTTCATTTATTATCTGCAGGAAAATCATCACGCTATTAAACATCAAAAATTGGTGGATTTGAAGGAAAACGTTAGTTATTACTTCAGTTTTGCACTAAACTTAAATGCATGGTAATATTTAAGCAGGTTTACATAAATTAAGGTGCGGCAAACAAAACGAGTAAGTTATTAAATAGATTTCTATCATTTTAACGGATTACCGATGTCAATTTGATGTATTTCTACAATTTTAATGGATTAATCGTGTTAGTTAAGAGGCCACTTTACCCCAGCTAGTATACGGCATTATTAATAAGCGACAGCCAAATAATTTATGAACGTGTTAACATAATTCAATCCAAGAACTGGTATAGAAAGTTTAGACATTTATCTACAATTAGACAAAGTAGTTTTAAGAAATTAATTAAAGGTGACTTATTTCTGATCACCTAATCGGATTTATGTGCAGACAAGAATAATCCATTATAATTCAAAATATCTCGACACCCGAAAGGGTCCGACACCCGAAAGGGTAAAAGGACGAAGGATAAATAAAATTCAAAATATTGGACCAAAAAGAGAAAGTGATTCGCAACAATATTAGCTCCAAATAGGCTGAGGGAATTTCCATTATATGTACCCTGTCTTAATTAAATAAATTCCGAAGAAAATATCTCAAAATGGCTAAACATGCCACTATTTTAATCAACATTATAAATCACTATTTTATTATTTCTTAAAACTACTCAGATCAATTGTAGATAAATGTCTTAACTTTCTAAATCAGGTCTCTGATTGTAATTATGTTCATGAATTATCTTGGCTGTTGTTTACATGCAATTCCCGATACCGCCTTTGGGTAAAGAGGCCTTAAAGATGGTAAAGAGGTGTTATTAATGAAGTACCTTATGTTTTGAAAGAACCTTCAGCGCAAAGACTTGATCGCCCCGTCCTTCCTTGACTCTGTAAACTTTGCCAAAGGCCCCCCTTGCAATTTCGTCGATAATTGTAAAGTTTGTTTGTTTCGACTCCAGCAGCAGAGGGAACGTCGGGAGGAAGCTCGACACCAGGCAAGAAACGGGCCAAACTTCTTTGCTCGAATTGTATGTCCGTGTGGAATCTCTCTTGCTGCAAACAAAGGGCAAATGCGACTACAGATTTCGATAAAGATAAGGAACATTTGTTGCCAAAATGTCAGTATATAGTTATATCGTCGGCTTGCAAGTGAAATCACTGCAACTGCAATGAAGTTTTATATTCCGCTGTTACCTTTCCTACTCGGTCATTTAATGAGTTAAGAATTTGGAAGTTCGGCTACATGACCGTTCTATTTACTATACACCTACTGAGCCTGAGATTTGTTACAATTTGCAACCATCAAAATAAAACTTAACCAAAAACAGCCAAAAATTGACGGTGTATTTCACTTGCAAGCCGACGATATACAGGTAGATAACTATTCACAATTTTATCGGCTGATAGAAAGACCGCACATTTCAATCAAAATCTCTTTGGGGGCCATTCACCCGGGTACTGAATAGAATAACTTCAATAATATATTATTAGCATGAATTTTTGTTCATAGTAACTAGTAATTCTTCGTTATTATTTAATTGGGGAATCAGAAAGTTCCCACGATTTTAACAATGTGAGGCTTTTATTGTTAACACATGGTATTATTAATTTTTGGGCAGAATAACTGACGGACGTAAAAATTGTTGAATGTATAATAAATTGTTATAATAAATGTATATTTAATAATAATTTAATTTATTAATAGGTACTTAATTTATAATTAATACTTTAATAATACTTAATTAAGTAGGCAACCAAACTTACATATGGAATTGAACTTGTTTTATTGCTTTTATTTTTAGGTCAAGTTTTTATTGTGTCATACATGATTATAACAAATGTATTATTAAATTATATTTAATGTAATCATTTAAGTTGATAATAATTAATTTATAATTAATTCCTTAAATAATAGTTAAGTAGGCAACCAAACTTACATATGGAATTGAACTTGTTTTGCTTTTATTTTTAGGTTAAGTTATTATTGTGTCACACATGATTGTAACAAATGTATTATTAAATTATATTTAATAATAATTTAATTTAATAATACTTAATTTATAATACTTTAATAATATTTAAGTAGGCAACCAAACTTACATATGGAATTGAACTTGTTTTATTGCTTTTATTTTTAGGTTAAGTTATTATTGTGTCATACATGGTTATAACAAATGCATTATTTAATTATATTTAATTTAATAATACAGTTATTACAACCATTTATCATGCATTAATAAATTATTGGGGCATTAAACAAATTCACGTAAGTTTGGTTGCATACCTACTCTGTTATAGATTGACATGAATTTTCTAAAACGTTTTCAGGGAATTTAAATGAAAAACTCCCTGTAGATGAAGCGAAATCTGCAATTAGGCAATGATAATTAGCTGTAGCAGCAAAAATGGCTCGTTGCAGAATAGAAGAAACCGGTATAGATGAAGGATATAGTTTTGTAGAGACATAAATGGCTTGTCGTTAAACAAGCGATTTCAAATGGTAAACATGGGTGTTGCAGACAGTGTTTCAGGTACTTGGTGTATTTTTAGCGGACGTGTAATAATCTTGTTATATTTAACCACCTAAACAAACAGTGTTATTATGCAGCGTTGTAAATATGTAATGTAAATATGGTTGATTAGGGTGAAGCAAACCGTAACAAAATTATCAGCGCTGGATGCAAAATCATGAGGGGGCAAAAGACAAAGCATTTAAGAAGGCTGTGCGCACTTACAAACAAGTGAATGGTAAACAAAGAAAACAGTGTCTCACCTTTTGGCTGATAACCTAGAATTTGCCCTGCAGAAGCTGAACGTGGAGTGGTCGCTGCTCAGGCTGACGAAGGACCTTTGCGATGCGTTCGAGCTGGCCTGGAAAAGGTAAGCACCGCGTAAGTGTGGCACGTGTAGAAACTGATGACGCATTAAACGTACACTTGCAGCGGACGCGAAGTAGGGTTATGGTGCGTCAGAAAACACAGATTACCTGATCAAAACAATCCTCTCGCTTCCTGTAACGACCGTTCACGCTGTTCGACTGTGCCACACTGGATTTGTTGGTGTTTCCCATGAAAGTCCTACTTTAGGCCACGCGGAATCGGACGCAATTCGCACGAAATCATCTCAGAATCGTGACCCCAAACCGAAGGTACAGCGAACCTTTGTCAGTTTTCGTCGGGGACTGTCATATTTCCCCCTGGAATTTTCAATCAAACATGGCGCACAAAGGCACACAACAGCAATACGTGAGAAGGCTCCAGTGCAAGTGCGAGCGAGACACGCATAGCTGACGTATATGCATATTGTAGCCTCCATAGGTAGCCCCTTAAAATAGTACGGCTCCGTTGCCAAATATACACCAGTCGGGGGCTATTATATACAGGGTGAGTCTACCCAACAAGCAAAGAAACCGGCGCCATTATAGAATCGGGCGTACAAAGGCTTATTGCTAAAGCCTCTTCTATTTTGGGCCACCGACAGTGTGTTATTACGCACATAGTACACTAATTATATACGAAAATAATTAAATTAACGTACCAAGAGTTTGTGTGGCAACATGGCTTTAGCCTCTATAATATAGAAATTGAAAATATTCCATACATTTACTAGTGAAAACTGCACGCATTTTATTCCGTTCAAGGATTTTAAGCCGAAAAGTAAAAGCGCGTTATGTAATTGTACTGTTTTTACCAGCCATCCGTGAAACTTTCAGCGCGGGAAATTTGAAAAGGTGCAATTGCAATTTGCTACAACAAAGAGATACAGTTTTTAACGTTTGCATCACTTCACTTGGAATAATTAATGATTTTCATTACATTTAATAAGGTGTGAACGCATGACGTCAGACTGTAATTATTATACGAGTTCGAAGAAATTGCATGAATTCTGCTGGTCATAATTTCCCTTGCACCAAAAATGGCCTTCAGTGCGTTTTTTGAGTAAACATGAGAGGTTATCGCACAGGTTGAAAGTGCAAATAACTTATGCGCCAATTAATTAGTCGTACGTTAATTAAAGGTCTATGACTAACACCAGCAGGTCGGCAGCGAGCAAACACCGAGCCCCATCGTATGTCACCGACCCACAGGCGTCGTGATGGATGATTTGCAGAATGATCTGGAGACCATCGGTGAGTAGCAGCACCCCCTCAAGCCGCACACAATATAACCACACCGTCCGCAGACTCCAGCAGCCAGCTCGAGCGGATGGAGCATGAGAAGAAGAAGATGCGCGAGGAGTTCGACGTGCAGCGGGCCAAGATGAAGGACCTCTTCCTGCAGAAAGAAGGTAAGCAGGCCCGCGTTTAACCACGGCACGTCCTAACCGCTGTCTTGCAGACGAGCTGTCGCGCAAGAAGCTCGAGAGCGAGGCGCTCGGCAGGGAAGTGCTGGCGATGCGGGCCGAGCTGGACGACATCAAGAGCCAGCTGCTGGTGGCCGGCCTGCAGCTGGAGAACAACGTTGCCACCGAGAAGCGCAAGGCCGCCGAGGAGATTGCCACCCTACAGCAGCTGGTGCATGGTACTGACATTTGCTAGACGCCCTTTGAGGCAGGCAGTATTATTCTGTGTCGACCGTTTTTAGAGACCGTCGAGGAGTCCAGTAGTTCACGGAGCATTTACGACTCGGAGGTCAGAAAGTTGCACGCCCACATCCGGCAGCTGGAGAGCGAAAACACGGAGCTTAAGACTGAGAAACAGCACTCGCCACATCACACGGTACAGGTAACTAGCGACGGCAGAATACAGCCCACATTTTTGTAACTTTGCATCTTTTTATGACACATTTTAGTACCATAATCATTGTGGGTTTTTCACTCCGAAGTAATATATCTATCATAAAGCATGTTTATCCTGACAGCTTTCAGCTATGCCATGATTATTTGTGTTACGATTTTACATCGGCCCAAGATTAAAATTGGGAAATTAATTGCCAACCAATTGACAAAACCCATGGCCAGAGTGTCCAGCAAGCTATCTTGACAATGATCCAACACTTGGGGTGGTGTGCTGTATCTTATGACATGAGAAATTACCACCAGCAACCACTAACGAATCATTAATAGCCCCAACATTGCAATTTCATTTAATTAATTAATTTATTTATTCATTAATTTAATTAGAAAACTTCAGGATTAATTTAATAAAATTTGGCAGATGCATAATAAAACGACAGCAGTCATTAGTAGTTACGGATATCAATGGGTTATTATTGGCAACCAGTCATTTAAAAAAATGCAATTTCATTTAATTAATCAATTTATTTATTCATTAATTTCATTAGAAAACTTCAAGACTAATAACATAAAATTAGGCAGATGCAAAATAAAACGGCAGCAGTCATCAGTAGTTACGGATATCAATCGGTTATTATTGGCAACCAGTCATTTAAAATATTGCAATTTCAATTGATTTATTTATTAATTCATTAATTTAATTAGAAAACTTCAGGATTAATAACATAAAATTTGGCAGATGCATAATAAAACGGCAGCAGTCAATCGGGCTCAGAGCCGAGACGTTGATTAAAATTATCACCTGAAATTCCATATCAGCGTAATTGCCACGCTATTAATTAACATAAGCGTTTGAAACATACGAATGAAGCATTTGCGTGTTGCATATATTTAGATTCTACAAGTAGGTTACACACAGCATTATTACTAAAATTGTTTGTGTGGCGTATTAAGCATGCTGAAGAAGGTGCAGATTGGTGCTGATTTTATTAAGGTAGAACACTCCTACTGTTTTGCATTTATATGATCTGCGCTTTGCGGAACTGTTATTTATTAAAATGTGGAAAACAAGTCGTCAATAAGATAACGCATAAAAATGAGGTTGATAATAATTGCATTGTGTACTGCATAATTAGTTGGTTATTTATCGAACGAATATTTACTTGCTATGGAATATTCGTCTTTCCCGCTTCTGTGGTGACCTTGAAAGACGCTGCATTTGATAAACTCCAACTCTTGTAACGTAGCTTGAAATCAGTTGCGTATAAATTAAAACCGGCAAATAGGAAATTGTTCATTGAGATAACATGCTTATCAATGTGCTCTCTATCATTAGGGAAATGAGTTTGGAACATTTATACAGTTGCGAATAATTAAATCATACAAATGGTAATTGAAATTTAAAAACCTCATGCTTTTGTACAGAATATTAGTAATGATTTAGAACTTCTTTCTACGCTTTAGATTTGACGAACTTGATAAAGTTGTTAATTTCATGTTTTTAAATATACAAAGAATGGTCGGCCTTTCGCTAAGTCATTTTACAATCACCTTTCACACAAAATATGAACTGTTCGTCGTGCCTTTTCAGGAGACGTCCAGCCTAGCCCCAAGCGTGGTGCTGAGTGCGGTCACCAAGAAGCTGGCCAAGAGGCTGGGCGCCGACGCGTTCACATCACAGGACGACGACCACAGAGAGGACACGGAGCTGCTCCGGTCACTAGTCGGGCCGCTGGAGGAGGAGATTAAAGCTTTAAAGGATAAACTGAGGGCCACCGATGATCAGCTACAAAAATGCAAACAGTGCAGCCACACTTTGGAGCAAGAGGTATGCGAGCCCAACAAGTCCGATGATAATTATATTGCATGCATACATAATCGGTCCTCTTCTACCTTACGTTGTAGAGGTGTAAAATATAATATTGTATGATAATTATGATAATTGTATATGTCAGATTGTGAGAAGCCCCAACGATCTGCCCTCTCAGAATGCCAAGCTGTCTCTGCACTCGACTTCCACAAATACATCTTTCGACTCCAGGGTCCCGCAGCCGTGTGATATGTGCAGCAATTACGAGGCGCAGCTCGTCAGGGAGCAGAAGAAGGCATCCGACCTGGAGCTGAAGGTGTCGTCGGCCGAGAAGTCGGCTGAACGGCACAAGGAGGACCTGCTGAAGGAAATCGGCTTCAGGAAGGACATGGAAGAAAAGTGGAATGAGAAGAAGGAGGAGCATAAAAAGCAGGTGAATGTCGAGTGCATGCATAGATATTGAAAAATCTGTTTAATATATCAACATAAAACTAAATTTCAACATTTAAAGTTAACGTAATTTAAAATCGTAGGTTATACTATGTTATCATATCGGTTAAGGCCAATAATTGCACTTGCAGGCTCGATAACAAATTACACATTTAATATCAATAACTGATACTACACTCCTATTAAAATTTACTAAATTAATACAGATAATTTAAATTTTAACGTCAATTTTAAACAATTACGTTGATAGGCAACCAAATCCATTCCTATGTGTATAATTGGTTGCCTACGTAGTAAGTGGAAGGCGACAGCAGCGCCAAAACTGCTGAACTTTATTCCTATAATTTAAACTGCAATATTTCGTCAAATCCATGGCCTGGGGATTATGGGGCACGATTTTCAGTACTTGTGGTGCCAGTTGTTGTCACTAATACTGTGCAGATGTTGATTTATAACACTTTTAAAAGCTCAATTAAATCTAGGCAACCAAATATACATATTCACCGACTTTGATTTTGAACACGTATATTTGGTTGCCTAGTTTTAAGCCAACATTTAATTACTCTATAAAAATCTGTACAGTATTATGGACATAAAATGATACAAGTACTGAAAATTGTGACCCATTATCACTCTGAATTAATCTTATTAAGTCCTAACTGTTTGTTGAAATATGCTGATAATATTAGGCGTAAGAATGGCAACGAAATACTTATTAACTTATAACTTTTTATAGGTTGGTGAACTTACCACGAGTATAGACTGTTGCGAGCAGGACTTGAAAGAGGTCCAGGATATATTTAAGCAAGCCTGCGAGGAAATGAAACAGAACTTGTCGATGCTTACAAAGGATAGGGAGAAGGTGCAAATGGAGTTGGAAAGGTATGTGAACTATTATTACTAGATATTTGGACAGCCGTTGTATTAATTGGTGATTAATTTTTCTAGGCTTCAGAACGAGAACGACCATCTCGTCGGAAAATACAGTGTGCACTCGCAGGAATTACAAAGTGAAATCATCAACTTGCCAGATACTGTTGAGGTTGGTTTCAAAACTAAATAGTTTACTTGATGTTGGGGAAACAACACCAACTGTTTTCGCATGTTGTATGCAGTTATTAATTTTATCCTTCTCAACTCATCCGTTTGTAAATCATTAAGTAATCTAATATCTTAAGTAGATTTAAAAGATAGTAAAAGTTGGCAGAAGTTACGAAAACATATAAATTCCAATATTTTCAATATGTGCAAATTTGTGCTCAAGAATCATTTTCCAGGTGCATTACTTTAAAGTGTTTTATTTGTAGGAACTACAAGAACTGTTGCTGAAATCCCATGAAGATCTCATCATATCAAAGATCGGCAAAGAGGAGGCTGAGATGAAAACAAACACACTGCAATCAGAAATAATGTTTTTGAGAGATCAACTGGCGAGCGATCAACAGAATTCAGAAATAGTACAGAATAGTCTAGTATCTGAAATGAATCAGTTGAAGTGAGTTGGCTAAAAATGTTCATGCGTTTGTGGTTGAATATTTTGTTTAAATATTAACAGCACTTCAAGATGTCCGAATGACATTTCAGTAGTGAATAATGATTATTAATCATTGCTGGTAGTGATTAATGGATATTATTATATTTGAGGAAACATAAGTATAATAAATGTTTTATGAGATAGTGGTGGACAAATTAATTAAACAAAATATTTACTGCATTCTTTATATTTTATGAGAGCCGAATGTTAATCAACATTTCATTGCGATTAGGAAACAAAAGGATGGAATCGAGAAGGAGCTTGGTCAGAAGAAGGAGTCGCTGGAGCAGCTCGCCTCGTTGCGCACGGAGTTCCAGGAAATTGAGAAGTTGAAACGTAGCTTAGAAGACAGAAACAATGAGTTAAGTTCGAGGGTGCAATCACTGCAACGTGACTTGTACACCAGTGAATCGGTTCAGAAAGATTTCGTTAAATTATCGCAAAACTTGCAGGTTAGTGTACCAACATTATAATAACATCAGCACAAGCTGCAAATCAGAGAGTTACCTCTCTTAAGATGGCTGCAATAATTTCTCAGATGACAAATTGTGGATAATGCGTTTATTGTGAATATTTAGTACGGAAGTCATCGATGCCTTACTTAAAAATTACGGTGCATCGAAATCTTTATACAGTCATTTAAATGGTTTGAAACAGGACAAAAATGCACTGCATTTTTCAGGTCCAGCTGGAGAAGATCCGTGATGCAGACACGCAAGTGAGATGGCAGCACGACGAGGACGTGGACGAGTGCCCAAACTGCCGCAGCGCTTTTTCATCGACCAGGCGGAAAGAGCACTGCAGACACTGCGGCCAGATATTCTGCGCCGTTTGCCTCCTGCACGTGGTCCACTCTGGGCCGAACCAGAGGCCGTCTAAAGTATGCGACGTCTGCCATACTTTGCTAGTCAAATCGTCTGCACCGTATTTCAGTACGGAAGCACCGCACTCGCCCGACTAACCAGTTCCAGTGTGTGGCAGATGCAACCTATATAATACAAATAATTCGAAGAGTTCAAAGTTCTTTCGTTTGTTGAGAAAAGGATAAGATTCATAAAGCATCAGCACGTTATATAGATGGGTTCAACTATATTTTTCTGTATTTTTAAATTTAAAAAGGAAATTTAAATTTGTTATTATTGTAAAGAGAATATTTCTTCATGGCGACAATACTATTTGTTTGTGTCGCTTTTTAAGGGTCAAATTATTCGACGCTGTGGCATCTATTAAGAGCTGCACTTTGCTATATAAAAGACAAACTTTACTCCTCCTCTTAACATCTGTATTTTAAATTTTAAAAGGGAATTTAATTGGTTATTAATGTAAAGAGATTACTTCAAGTTTTTAAAATCGTAAAAATAGATGTGACATCAACGGTTGTACATGTGTTTTTGACTTTGTGCCGGTTTTTATTTTATTCTTTTCTCAATACAGTCTAGGAGTATTTAATATTATATTTTTTGAAGATTAAAGTTGTTTATTCCATTATTATATATGTATATAAATCATTTAAAATAGTTTCTAGTGCAATTTGGATTCGAACGAAAACAATAGATGTTACAAAGATCATACTATTTATAAAAAAAATTCACGTTTGAAAATAAATAAATTTTATTCAACACTTTCAAGTATTACCCCCTTTGATTACTTTAAGGCCCCCTCGACGATTGATTATTGTCGTCTGAATATGAATCTGTAATCCACCATAATGAAAATTTGCTACCCGGCGCATCCACCACAATGAAAATTTGCTACCCGGCGCATCCACCATAATGAAAATTTGCTACCCGGCGCATCCACCATAATTAAAAAATTTCTACCCGGCCCATCCACCATAATGAAAATTTGCTACCCGGCGCATCCACCATAATGAAAATTTTGCTACCCGGCGCATCCACCATAATGAAAATTTGCTACCCGGCGCATCCACCATAATGAAAATTTGCTACCCGGCGCATCCACCATAATGAAAATTTGCTACCCGGCGCATCCACCATAATGAACACCATAGTGTTAATGCCAATTGTGCTATAAATTTAATAATACGATTACGTTATTCTCTACTCGTGTCATTACGTGTCTTCAAAACTTATGAATTACAATTTATAATTACTATTATAAATTATAAATTATTCTGTTCTCTTCTCTTTACATGTCTTATGAAAGTAACTATAATTCAATACAAATATTTTGCCTATATTATTAACAATAATTCTATTCTCGTGTGCTTACATGTTTTCAAGACTAATGAATTACAATTACAATTACAATTACAAATTATTCTCTTCTCTTTTCTTTGCGCGTTAATGAAAGTAACTATAATTTAGTACAGATAGTATGCCTCTATTATTCACAATTATTCCATTCTCGTGTTTTTACATGTTTTCATGACTTATGAATTACAATTTACATTACTACAGACATAAAAAGAGAAGAGAACACAAAAATTTATAATTAGTAATTGTCAATTGTAATTCATAAGTCTTGAAAACATGTAAAGACATGAGAATAGAACAATTGTCAATAATAGAGGCATTATATTTGTATTAAATAAAACTTACATTTATAATACAATGTGGCTTTACATATTATAAAGACATCAAAAGGGAAGAGAACAGAATAGTTTATAATTAGTAATTGTAAATTGTAATTCATAAGTCTTGACAACATGTAAAGACACGAGAATAGAATAATTGTGAATAATCGAGTCATAATATTTCTATGAAATTATAGTTACATTCATAAGACAAGGTATGTCTTTACATATTATAAAGACATCAAAAGAGAAGAGAACACAATAATTTTTAATTAGTAAGTGTAAATTGTAATTCATAGTGTTGAAAACATGTATAGACACGAGAATAGAATAATTGTGAATTAGAGGTATAATATTTGTATTAAAGTATATTTATTTTCATAAGACATGTAAAGAGAAGAGAAGAGAATAATTTATAATTAGTAAATATAAATTGTAATTCATAAGTCTTGAAAACATGTAAACACACGAGAATAGAATAATTGTGAATAATGGAGGCATTATATTTGTATTAAATTATAGTTACATTCATAATATAATGTGTCTTTACATATCATAAAGGCATCAAAAGAGAAGAGAACAGAATAATTTACAATTAGTAATTGTAAATTATAATTCATAAGTCTTGAAAACATGTAAAGACACGAGAAGAGAATCATTGTTAATTATAGAGGCATAATGTAAAAAGTAAAATAAAACGTAAAACAATTTTCAAACCAGGCACCATTTGGATGGCTGCAGATATATTAATATACTACGTTAATAGAGTGCGACCTGCTGAAACCGAATATGAACTTTGTTTTGTTCTACGTGCTACATTAACTTAATAAAGGGCAATTTAAAATGTAACTCAAATTTATTGCTGCCATCTAGCGGTGTTAATCCGAACTTGCATTTACCATCGTGTATATTTGGTTGCCTAGATTTTGCAATTTTCAATTGCTTATAAATCGATATCCGCACAATATTATAGACTAGAAATAGTGCTATACGTAGTTAAAAATGTGCCCCATAATCCCTATGCAATCGGCTCGTTAAAATATTCAAGTTTAAATCATAAGTATAAAGTTCAGCAGTTTTGGCGCTGCCGTCGCCCTCACTTGACTACATAGGCAACCAAGTAACCAAATAAGAATACAGTTGGTTGCCTACTATATAAAATTAATACCTTATTTTCCTTAGAATTATAGTGTGTATTGATTCAGCAAGTTTAATTGATCTATTTACAATATTAGAGGCGACTGCAGTATCAAGTATCTATATTAAATGAGAAATTTGTCAGACTTTGCAAATTTAAAATTAACCTAGTTTCAAGATAATAGCATGAACCCTAGTAAAATACAGCTTAAGAATTCTAAAATACCCTGGAAAGATTAATTTGAGCACTAATAGTAAGTTGTATAAGTATTAAATTTATTGATAATGTTTCTGAACAACAACAAATTGAACTGCTTAACTATTTTTTAACGAAACAATATTTGTTTGCATCGTGTGAGTTTTCAGTCCGACTGATACAATATTCATGTTTCCAGTAAACAGGAAGGCGAAGTTACAACAATTGGTATCTTGTCCTCCTGAAAAATGTTACTGCGTGGACAGTGATACACCGGCTAACCTTAAAGAGACTATCAAAAACCTCGAAGATTACTCCGACGAATATGCAGTTATGCCTGTATGTTTTTAGCACCACTCAATAGCAGAAAACCCCTGATGTAAGAATGCATTGAAGAGCCAGAGCCGGATTCAAGTTGCTGATGAGTTCTATAAGGACGAAACAGCTTCTATCAATCCACTTTCATGTAACAAATTGTGCCAAATTGAACCACCTACATTCATTATTGGTAAATGTATTGTGTTGTGCTGATTTTCAATTAGAGCAACTTCTCAGGGTGCAAAGGAACGGACAGTACCCTCCACATTGAAACCGGTTTCCCACTGAAAGAGGTGTCTAATAAATTGAGTTTAATGTACCTAGGGGCACTTATAACAATATGGTTTATATTACATTCTCCGGCGCCTTTCAATTTAGATCGTCGATTAACTATAGTCCATCCAATTTCAAGACGAAGTTAATATAAAAATCTTCATGTGAACGACTACAATTTACAGGGTAAATTGTAGTAGATTCTATGCAACACAGGTCCAACACTAGCGTAGCGTTTAAAGTAACAGATTCACTTAGTCCGGCTAGACCAGAGCCTGCAGCAAGATGGATCATATGCTTGCATAGAACTGTTCACATGCCAATCACACATATAACAATACTTATATAAGCTACGGCTTTAAATTGGACAGAGTATAGTCTATGTCAAACTTACTACCAATTGACTTAGAGTACTTTTGCTCTAGACGAGATAATCTACGACGAGACGAGATATCTATAAATTACTATTTCTGTTACTATGAATGTGTTCATAATCATCACACGAAGCCTTTCATTGCAGATCTTATTGCAATGAACGTATTCAACCTGCTTTCAAATCCACAACTTAGATTTTATAGATTTGGAGGTTCAGTACGCTGCTCCATATCTTGCCTAATACTATGTATGTTTTTAGCACCATTCAGTAGCATAATATCCTGACGTAAGGATTGCATTGATCGGCCAGTGACTTCACAATGCTGTATACCAAACGGTCGAAGAGCTTATAAAACTGTCACCGTATTCACAACCCCAGACAAAAGAAACTGCAAGGTCAAATGGTACATTACAGTATTATTAAGTTTTTCTTGCTATTTTATGTATTTAAATCAAGTGAATAATTAATGTTAATGTTAATATTATTCCCTGCAGGAAACTACATAAGAATAATTCAGTCTTTGAGTTGATTATATAATTACAATTACCGCAGTAGCATTGAGTTAAGTGCTACTACTCTTCAATACTCTCATGATATCATTGGTAGATCATTTTTTAAAAGTATAGAAAATTTACTATTTCCTACATATTTACTATTGCTATTAAGTGATGAGTATTAAACATAAACGAGCCTTTTAAAGTTATTTTTGTAAGTAGTTACATGAGCTAAATTTGTTTTACTTTTAGGGCATTAATGTTGGCTCATTAAGAAACTCGATGTTCTGGGATGACTATGAATTACTATGTTGCGATGTTGCTTCAGGAAAATGCTCTATTGAGGAAGATGTTACTGGTTATACTATATACAACGGATACGCTTATCTTGATGTGGTGACAGCATTTTCTAAAGCCATAGATAATGTTGCTAACAAAAGAGTAACTATATGCATAATACGCAATTAATAATCAATATTTGTTTTCAAATGTGATGCTTTAATTACAAATTATTGCATATACATAAAGTGTTTGTGCAAAATAATGAAATTTGAAAATGTTTTTCTGCTTAGCTATTAAGATTAGCTTTTTTCTTTGTATATGTATAGATCTGATGTAGGCTAGTTGTTGGAAATGCAAACTAATTGTTGATTGCTCATTTAGTTTTCGAACCATAGTTGTTTTAAATTTCAGCTTATGAGCAATATCATGTAATATAAAAATGTATTTGATTCTTAACCGTTAATGTCATCGCTGCTATTGTGTATACATCTAGAGCTAATGTAGGCTAGTTGTTGAAAATGCAAACCGTTTGTTAATTGCTCATTTAGTTTTCGAACCATAGTTGTTTTAAATTTCAGCTTATGAGCAATAACATGTAATTTAAAATTGTATTTGTTTCTTAACCGTTAGTGTCATCGCTGCTATTTTGTATACATATAGTGCTGATGTAGGCTAGTTATTGGAAATGGAAATACATGTCTTATAATTATAAAAGTAACCATAATTTAATACAAACATTATGCCTCTATAATTAACAATGATTCTCTTCTCGTGTCTTTACATGTTTTCAAGACTTATGAATTATAATTTACAATTACTAATTGTAAATTATTCTGTTCTCTTCTCTTTTGATGCCTTTATGATATGTAAAGACACATTATATTATGAATGTAACTATAATTTAATACAAATATAATGCCTCTATTATTCACAATTATTCTATTCTCGTGTGTTTACATGTTTTTAAGACTTATGAATTACAATTTATATTTACTAATTATAAATTATTCTCTTCTCTTCTCTTTACATGTCTTATGAAAATAAATATACTTTAATACAAATATTATACCTCTAATTCACAATTATTCTATTCTCGTGTCTATACATGTTTTCAACACTATGAATTACAATTTACACTTACTAATTAAAAATTATTGTGTTCTCTTCTCTTTTGATGTCTTTATAATATGTAAAGACATACCTTGTCTTATGAATGTAACTATAATTTGATACAAATATTATGACACTATTATTCACAATTATTCTATTCTCGTGTCTTTAAATGTATTCAAGACTTATGAATTAAAATTTGCAATTACTAATTATAAACTATTCTGTTCTGTTCTCTCTTCATGTCATATGAAGCTAACTATAATTTAATACAAATATTATGCCCTTATTATTCACAATTATTCTATTCTCATGTCTATGCATGTTTTCAACACTTATGAATTAAAATTTACAATTACTAATTATTAACTATTCTGTTCTCTTCTCTTTTGATGTCTTTATAATATGTAAAGACATACCTTGTCTTATGAATGTAACTATAATTTCATAGAAATATTATGACTCGATTATTCACAATTATTCTATTCTCGTGTCTTTACATGTTGTCAAGACTTATGAATTACAATTTACAATTACTAATTATAAACTATTCTGTTCTCTTCTCTTTTGATGTCTTTATAATATGTAAAGCCACATTGTATTATAAATGTAACTTTTATTTAATACAAATATAATGCCTCTATTATTGACAATTGTTCTATTCTCATGTCTTTACATGTTTTCAAGACTTATGAATTACAATTGACAATTACTAATTATAAATTTTTGTGTTCTCTTCTCTTTTTATGTCTGTAGTAATGTAAATTGTAATTCATAAGTCATGAAAACATGTAAAAACACGAGAATGGAATAATTGTGAATAATAGAGGCATACTATTTGTACTAAATTATAGTTACTTTCATTAACGCGCAAAGAAAAGAGAAGAGAATAATTTGTAATTGTAATTGTAATTCATTAGTCTTGAAAACATGTAAGCACACGAGAATAGAATTATTGTTAATAATATAGGCAAAATATTTGTATTGAATTATAGTTACTTTCATAAGACATGTAAAGAGAAGAGAACAGAATAATTTATAATTTATAATCCAGGAATTTTTTATTATTTATAATAAAAAAATCATAATTTCTAACGAAAATGTTTTTACTTGTAAAAAAAATCAAGCAGTATTAGAAGTAATAATTACAGCCTTCATGGGCTGCCAAAGTCAAAATTTGTTTCTTAGTTGAAATATCCAGACACATGCAGATGCTCCCGTTATCTTTAAAAATTCATAAGTCGAAAATCAGTGAACGAATTTTAATAAACCAGTAATTAAAGGAAAGACAAATAAATATTTTATTTGTAAAAAAATCAAACAGTATTAAAAGTAATAATTACAGCCAGCATGGGCTGCCAAAATCAAAATTTGTTTCTGAGTTGAAATATCCAGATACATGCAGATGCTCTCGTCTTCTTTAAAAATTCATAAGTCAAAAATCACTAAACGAATCTTAATAAACCAGTATTCAAATGAAAGCCAAATAAATATTTTATTTGTAAAAAAATCAAACAGTATTAGAAGTAATAATTACAGCCTTCAAGGGCTACCAAAGTCAAAATTTGTTTCTTAGTTGAAATATCCAGATACATGCAGATGCTCTCGTCATCTTTAAAAATTCGTGCGGGCATATATGTGACTTTGTATGCTACATCGAATTCAAATTACTATATCTCCAACTCTAGCGTATGAAAGTCAACACATATTATTAATGACCGGAAATGAAAACCATTTGTTGGTTGTCTTCCAAAAACTCCACTGTACTTGAGTTTCACTAGTAGATGAGCGCCAAATGCCCCTCAAAATCCCAATTACGTCCAATAATTAATTAAAATCAGCATAATTAGTAATACTCACCCATTATTCAAATAGCGATGCTTTGTAAAACATTGGAAAACGCGAAAAATAAATAAAAACAATTTCCGCGTCTTTGCCGCGCAAATGTTTGAACCCGACCAATCACAGCGCGCCGTTCGCTCCCACAGATCTTTAAAAAGGCGCATCATTTTCCATAGGTTTGTGCCACTTTCAAAATATGCACACTAGAAAAACGGCATTTAAGACAAATAAATTGCACCTAACATAAGTAAAATTACCCACAGTACGCCCTACTATCACGCACATTGCGTTTACGCCAGTATTTAACGAGATATTTAACGTTTTAAAATTTCACGCGCTCTTTATTTTTCGCAAATCACTGGTGAAAACAAACTGCGCGTGCGCGGCTATTTTGCAGGTCTCTGTTTATTTACACCGCCATCTACGTGAACGTGTCGCCTTTTCCTGCATTAAAACGTTGCAATTATGTACCCCAATGCTTAGGTAAGCCCCCTTAATGTAGCTAATTAGCGCACACGTTAACTGTGTACCCCCAGAGCAACCAAAAATTACTGCCCCCCCCTGTTTTTTTGAGGTTAAAACTATATTTGGGGCCCCACAAATCTGCTTAATAATCTGCCCCTTGCTCAGCTTTGGAGCCCCCTTCAAACCAATGCAGCTGCAATGAGGGTTTATGGACTGTTTATGGGGCGATCGGATTTGTCGTACGTAACTTTTACTGCCTGTTGGCCAACAGCTATGAGGCACATTAATGCGTGTTTTATGACTCATTAATTCAAGGCTTTTGTTTTACGACCAGTCATGCCTGCCACTGCGTGCCATTCATTAACATTTATATACACTCGGCTACGTTTAATAGGCGCTAATGTTAGTTCTGCCGCAGCCGGAAGCTAGCGATCAATAGGTTTTTTCTTGGCACACAGTTTAATTAAACTAAACAAAAACTTCTCCGCGTTTTATTCACTGCTTGCTTTGATAATTACTTGCTTATCATTTGTTTAACTACTGCCATAAAATTTTACGTTAAAGGTACGTAATTCTGATGGATGAAGCCTTTACTGTGTAATAGTTTGTTCATAATCGGGAATAGAAACACATATCACTTTTATTTTTACATTTAATATGCATTAAACGTAAAAATATGTTGTTATATCGGTAATAGAAGTTTTATATCACTTTAATTTTATCGATAACAATAAGCCTCATAATAATAGTTGGTCATGATCGGGAATAAAAGCACACATTTGACTACGTTTCATATCTCTTTTATTTTTACGCTTAATACGTATTAAACGTATTAATAAATATTATTATATCGTGAATAGAAGTTTTATATCACTTTTATTTTATTTTACCAATAACAATAATACACATAAGTGACTGTAGTTAAGGAGTATGTATTTTTTATTGTAATGTTTACAAAGTATGCATATTTTAGTTTACGATCGTGAGCCATGGCTCAGTTCTACACAAATGAAGCCGTCACCTTGGAAAAGGAGGTTTCTGGAGTTGGGGCCCCCGTGGAGACCCCCGACGAGGAGCTGGACTTCCAATATGACATAGCCGAATGCGTGCGGCGGATCAGAGAGCACGATTTACAGGGTAAATTGTAGTAGATTCTATGCAACACAGGTCCAACACTAGCGTAGCGTTTAAAGTAACAGATTCACTTAGTCCGGCTAGACCAGAGCCTGCAGCAAGATGAATCATATGCTTGCATAGAACTGTTCACGTGCCAATCAGTAAGAGTACTTCTGCTCTAGACGAGATAATCTACAACGAGACGAGATATCTATCAATAATTATTTGTGTTACAATGAATGTGTTCATAATCATCACATGAAGCCTTTCATTGCAGATCTTATTGCAATGAACGTATTCAAACTGCTTTCAAATCCACAACTTAGATTTTGTAGATTTGGACGTTCAGTATGCTGCTCCATATCTCGCCTAATACTATGTATTTTTTTAGCACCATTCAGTAGCGCAATGTCCTGACGTAAGGATTGCATTGATCGGCCAGAGCCGGCTTCACAATGCTGTATTCCAAACGGTCGAAGAGTTCATAAAACTGTCACTGTATTCACAACCCCAGACAAAAGAAACTGCAAGGTAAAACGGTTCATTACAGTATTATTAAGTTTTTACTGCTTTTTTCTGTATTTAAATCAAGTGAATAATTAATGTTGGTGTTAATATTATTCCCTGCAGGAAACTACTTAAGAATAATTCAGTCTTTGAGTTGATTATATAATTACAATTACCGCAGTAGCATTGAGTTTAGTGCTACTTCTCTTCAATACTCTCATGATATAGATGAGCAGGTCGTATAAATTTGTCTATATGTCAGTCAATCATTGGAACCTATTATTTATCTATTTACTATTAAGTGACGAGTATTAAACATAAACGAGCCTTTTATACTTAATTTTGTAATTTGTTCCCTGAGCTAATCTTGTTTTACTTTTAGGGCATTAATGTTTGCTCAGTAAGAAACTCGATGTTCTGGGATGATTATGAATTACTATGTTGCGATGTTGCTTCAGGAAAATGTTCCATTGAGGAAGATGTTACTGGTTATACTATATACAACAGATACGCTTATCTTGATGGGGCGACAGCGCAAACCATTTGTTGATTGCTCATTTAGTTTTCGAACCTGAGTTGTTTTAAGTTTCTGCTTATGAGCAATATCATGTAATTTAAAGATGTATGTGTTTCTTAACCGTTAATGTCATCGCTGCTATTTTGTATACATATAGAGCTGATGTAGGCTAGTTGTTGAAAATGCAAACCATTTGTTGATTGCTCTTTTAGTTTTCGAACCTCAGTTGTTTTAAATTTCAGCTTATGAGCAATATCATGTAATTTAAAAATTTATTTGTTTCTTAACCGTTAATGTCATCGCTGCTATTTTGTATACATATAGAGCTGATGTAGGCTAGTTTTTGGAAATGCAAACCATTTGTTGATTGCTCATTTAGTTTTCGAACCATAGTTGTTTTAAATTTCAGCTTATGAGCAATATCATGTTATTTAATAATGTATTTGTTTCTTAACTGTTAATGTCATCGCTGCTATTTTGTATACATATAGAGCTGATGTGTTTTAGTTGTTGGAAATGCAAACCATTTGTTGATTGCTTATTTAGTTTTCGAACCATAGATGTTTTAAATTTGAGCTTATGAGCAATAACATGAAATTTAAAAATGTATTTGTTTCTTAACCGTTAATGTCATTGCTGCTATTTTGTATACAAATAGAGCTGACGTGGGCTAGTTGTTGGAAACGCAAACCATTTGTTGATTGCTGTCATGGTTTTCGAACCACATCTGTTTTAAAATTAGGATTTTGTATGATATCTTGTAATTTGCATATTTATTTATTGCTAAACCATTACTGCAATCATTGCTTTTTTGTATACATATAGAGTTGATGGGGGGTAGTTATTGGAAATGCAAACCATTTATTGATTGGTGCCATGGTTTTCGAACCACAGCCGTTTTAAAATTAGGATTTTGTATGATATCTTGTAATTTAAGTATTTATTTATCGCTAAACTATTAATGTAATCACTGCTTTATTTGTATACATGTAGAGCTGGTGGGGGGTAGTTATAGGAAATGCAAACCATTTATTGATTGCTGTCATGGTTTTCGAACCACAGCCGTTTTAAAATTAGGATTTTGTATGATATCTTGTAATTTAAATATTTATTTATTGCTAAACCATTAATGCTTTATTTGTATACATGTAGAGCTGATGCGGGGTAGTTATTGGAAATGCAAACTATTTATTGATTGCTGTCATGGTTTTCAAACCACAGCCGTTTTAAAATTAGGATTTTGTATGATATCTTGTAATTTAAATATTTATTTATTGCTAAACCATTAATGCTTTATTTGTATACATGTAGAGCTGATGCGGGGTAGTTATTGGAAATGCAAACTATTTATTGATTGCTGTCATGGTTTTCAAACCACAGCCGTTTTAAAATTAGGCTTTTGTATGATATCTTGTAATTTAAATATTTATTTATTGCTAAACCATTAATGCAATCACTGCTTTTTTGTATACATATAGAGTTGATGGGGGATAGTTATTGGAAATGCAAACCATTTATTGATTGGTGCCATGGTTTTCGAACCACAGCCGTTTTAAAATTAGGATTTTGTATGATATCTTGTAATTTAAGTATTTATTTATCGCTAAACTATTAATGTAATCACTGCTTTATTTGTATACATGTAGAGCTGGTGGGGGGTAGTTATTGGAAATGCAAACGATTTATTGATTGCTGTCATGGTTTTCGAACCACATCAGGTTTTAATATTTGGACTTTCTATATCTTGTAATTTAAATATTTATTTATTGCTAAACTATTAATGCAATCACTGCTTTGTTTGTATACATGTAGAGCTGATAGGGGGTAGTTATTGGAAATGCCAACTATTTATTGATTGCTCTTATGGTTTTCGAACCACAGCTGTCTGTTGTCATTTTGTCTTTCGTTTATAAATGTTGTAATTGTTTTGATATTTCTAATAAATAAATGTGTTTATGTGCATATTTTTATTCTATTTTGTGTCTTTCTATCCTGTGTTATAAATACCATCATACAATTCCTTGCCTCAAAACCGAAAAATGCTAGTAAATAACTTTAAAAGTTCCTCATTCATATCAGTCCGAATAGCGTATTCGGCGGACGAATTTCACATTTCGTACCAGGATCATAGGAGTGCAAGGAGATCGGGCCGAGTGAGACAGAAGAGACAGAGTCAGATATAAGTCTGTTGCTCGGAGTGTACTACGGAGGCCACTACAGGAACCTGCATTACCTTCCGCGTCAGCTTTAGGTGTTTCCCGATAGATGTCCCCCTAAAGTACACTCCGAGCCACAGACTTATTTGTCTCTCTCTCTTCTGTCGCACTCACTTAATCTCCTTGCACTCCTGTGATCCTGATACGAAATCTGAAATTTCGCCTCGAATATGACGAGACGGACGACGGATATAAAATCAATATAAATATAACCATACTAAATGTGAACTGTTCTTTTCTTAGTGTTCCCATCTTCAAAAACCTCCCTGAGGACACCCTCATCAAGATCTCCGATGTACTGGAGGAAGTGTTCTACCAAGAAAGCAAATACATCATCAGGCAGGGGGCCAGAGGCGATACGTTTTTTATAATCATCAAGGGCCACGTTAGGGTTACAATGAAGCAGCCAGACACCATCGAGGAGAAAGATATAAGGACACTCAATAAGGGCGACTTCTTCGGGGAAAAGGCCTTGCAAGGGTATTTAGCGATAATTTTTGCGATGGTTTCTGAATGACAGGGAAACTTTCACACAGCTAATATCGAACTGGGACGAGATCAGGACGAGATACAAGGACGAAACCATCGAGAGACGAAGGTAAGCAATGCATTAATGCAATCAGCAGTAACATTCTACATTCATTATTGGTAAATGTATAATGTAGTGTTGAATTTCAATTTGAGCAACTTCTCCGGGTGCAAAGGGACAGACAATACCCTTCACATTGAAACTGGTCGCCCACTGAAAGAGGTGTGCTAATAACTTGAGTTTAATATACCTAGGGGCATTTATAACGATATTGTTTATATTACATACTCTGGCTTCTTTCAATTTAGATCGTCGATTAACTATAGTCTGTCCAATTTCAAGACAAAGTTAATATAAAAATCTTCATGTGAACGACTACAATTTACAGGGTAAATTGTAGCTTAGCGTTTAAAGTAACAGATTCACTTAGTCCGGCTAGACCAGAGCCTGCAGCAAGATGGATCATATGCTTGCATAGAACTGTTCACGTGCCAATCAGTAAGAGTACTTCTGCTCTAGACGAGATAATCTACAACGAGACGAGATATCTATCAATAATTATTTGTGTTACAATGAATGTGTTCATAATAATCACATGAAGCCTTTCATTGCAGATCTTATTGCAATGAACGTATTCAAACTGCTTTCAAATCCACAACTTAGATTTTGTAGATTTGGAGGTTCAGTATGCTGCTCCATATCTTGCCTAATACTATGTATGTTTTTAGCACCATTCAGTAGCACAATGTCCTGACGTAAGGATTGCATTGATCGGCCAGAGGCTTCACAATGCTGTATTCCAAACGGTCGAAGAGTTCATAAAACTGTCACTGTATTCACAACCCCCAGACAAAAGAAACTGCAAGGTAAAACGGTTAATTACAGTATTATTAAGTTTTTCCTGCTATTTTCTGTATTTAAATCAAGTGAATAATTAATGTTAGTGTTAATATTATTCCCTGCAGGAAACTACTTAAGAATAATTCAGTCTTTGAGTTGATTATATAATTACAATTACCGCAGTAGCATTGAGTTTAGTGCTACTTCTCTTCAATACTCTCATGATATAGATGAGCAGGTCGTATAAATTTGTCTATATGTCAATCAATCATTGGAAGATCATTTTTTAAAAGTATAGAAAATTTACTATTTCCTATTTACATATTTACTATTGCTATTAAGTGATGAGTATTAAACATAAACGAGCCTTTTAAACTTATTTTTGTAAGTAGTTACCTGAGCTAATCTTGTTTTACTTTTAGGGCATTAGTGTTGGCTCATTAAGAAACTCGATGTTCTGGGATGACTATGAATTACTATGTTGTGATGTTGCTTCAGGAAAATGCTCTATTGAGGAAGATGTTACTGGTTATACTATATACAACGGATACGCTTATCTTGATGTGGTGACAGCATTTTCTAAAGCCATAGATAATGTTGCTAACAAAAGAGTAACTATATGCATAATACGCAATTAATAATCAATATTTGTTTTCAAATGTGATGCTTTAATTACAAATTATTGCATATAAAGTGTTTGTGCAAAATAATGAAATTTGAAAATGTTTTTCTGCTTACCCTATTTAGATTAGCTTTTTTCTTTGTATATATATATAGATCTGATGTAGGCTAGTTATTGGAAATGCAAACCATTTGTTCATCGCTCATTTAGTCTTCGAACCATAGTTGTTTTCAATTTCAGCTTATGAGCAATATCGTGTAATTTAAAAATGTATTTGTTTCTTAACTGTTAATGTCATCGCTGCAATTTTGTATACATGTAGAGCTGATGTAGGCTAGTTATTGGAAATGGAAATACAATGTCTTATAATTATAAAAGTAACCATAATTTAATACAAACATTATGCCTCTATAATTAACAATGATTCTCTTCTCGTGTCTTTACATGTTTTCAAGACTTATGAATTATAATTTACAATTACTAATTGTAAATTATTCTGTTCTCTTCTTTTTTGATGCCTTTATAATAAGTAAAGACACGTTGTATTATGAATGTAACTATAATTTAATACACATATAATGCCTCTATTATTCACAATTATTCTATTCTTGTGTGTTTACATGTTTTCAAGACTTATGAATTACAATTGACAATTATTAATTATAAATTTTTGTGTTCTCTTCTCTTTTTACGTCTGTAGTAATGTAAATTGTAATTCATAAGTCATGAAAACACGAGAATGGAATAATTGTGAATAATAGAGGCATACTATTTGTACTAAATTATAGTTACTTTCATTAACGCGCAAAGAGAAGAGAAGTGAATAATTTGTAATTGTAAATGTAATTGTAATTCATTAGTCTTGCAAACATGTAAGCACACGAGAATAGAATTATTGTTAATAATATAGGCAAAATATTTGTATTGAATTATAGTTACTTCCATAACACATGTAAAGAGAAGAGAACAGAATAATTTATAATTTATAATGGTAATTATAAATCAATTAATGGAAATTGGCATTAACATTGTGCAATTGGCACAATTGGCACAATTGGCATTAACACTATAAATAACACATTTAATATCTATAACCGATACAACACTAATTCAATCTAGTAAATATATGAATTAAAATGTACTGTATTAATTCAAATACTCTAATTGTAAGGTCAATCTTCGAGATTCATGGTAAATATTTAAATAAGGAACATTTACAACTTTGTTTGTATCATATTTGTTTATTTATAGTGACTATAGTGACCTGTAGTTTGAATATTACCAGGTTTTGATCGAAACTATAGTCAATATAATAAAATAAATGTAATATTAACAAAGTTGTAAATGTTTGAAATTTAAATACAACTGATAAAAGTATACTTGGTTGCCTACGTACTTAAGCGGAGGGCGATGACAGCGCAGAAACTGGCGAACTTTATATCTATGAATTAAACTTAATTGTTTTGAGAAACCGCCTGCGTGGGGATTAGGGGGCACGTTTTTAATTACGTTTAGCACCATTTGTAATCAACAGTATTGTGCGAATATCGATTTATAAGCAATTAAAAAATGTGTTCAAATCTAGGCAACTTTATATACACAATTACTAAGTTTTTTGTGATTTTTTTAAATTGATCTGAGATAGCAGTTCGATAGATTTTTCGCTCCTGAATCCGAATCTGCGCGAAATATTTACCTGAAATGCATAATAACGTCAGAAATGAATATTTTCGAAATCACATCACTTTTCAAAATGTTTATTTCTGTTCTTTCGGTGATACTAAATCAGCAAATCGATAGAATTTTTTCTGTTGAATCCGAATCTGCAATTATTTTTGCTATACGTTGCTTAATAACATTCTAAAAAGTAAAATAAAACTTAAAACAATTTTCGAACCAGGCACCATTTGGATGGCTGCAGATATATTAATATACTACGTTAATAGAGTGCGACCTGCTGAAACCGAATATGAACTTTGTTTTGTTCTACGTGCTACATTAACTTAATAAAGGGCAAATTAAAATGTAACTCAAATTTATTACTGCCATCTAGCGGTGTTAATCCGAACTTGCATTTACCATCGTGTATATTTGGTTGCCTAGATTTTGCAATTTTCAATTGCTTATAAATCGATATCCGCACAATATTATAGACTAGAAATAGTGCTATACGTAGTTAAAAATGTGCCCCATAATCCCTATGCAATCGGCTCGTTAAAATATTCAAGTTTAAATCATAAGTATAAAGTTCAGCAGTTTTGGCGCTGCCGTCGCCCTCACTTGACTACATAGGCAACCAAGTAACCAAATAAGAATACAGTTGGTTGCCTACTATATAAAATTAATACCTTATTTTCCTTAGAATTATAGTGTGTATTGATTCAGCAAGTTTAATTGATCTATTTACAATATTAGAGGCGACTGCAGTATCAAGTATCTATATTAAATGAGAAATTTGTCAGACTTTGCAAATTTAAAATCTAACCTAGTTTCAAGATAATAGCATGAACCCTAGTAAAATACAGCTTAAGAATTCTAAAATACCCTGGAAAGATTAATTTGAGCACTAATAGTAAGTTGTATAAGTATTAAATTTATTGATAATGTTTCTGAACAACAACAAATTGAACTGCTTAACTATTTTTTAACGAAACAATATTTGTTTGCATCGTGTGAGTTTTCAGTCCGACTGATACAATATTCATGTTTCCAGTAAACAGGAAGGCGAAGTTACAACAATTGGTATCTTGTCCTCCTGAAAAATGTTACTGCGTGGACAGTGATACACCGGCTAACCTTAAAGAGACTATCAAAAACCTCGAAGATTACTCCGACGAATATGCAGTTATGCCTGTATGTTTTTAGCACCACTCAATAGCACAAAACCCCTGATGTAAGAATGCATTGAAGAGCCAGAGCCGGATTCAAGTTGCTGATGAGTTCTATAAGGATGAAACAGCTTCTATCAATCCACTTTCATGTAACAAATTGTGCCGAACCACCTACATTCATTATTGGTAAATGTATAGTGCTGTGCTGATTTTCAATTAGAGCAACTTCTCAGGGTGCAAAGGAACGGACAGTACCCTCCACATTGAAACCGGTTTCCCACTGAAAGAGGTGTCTAATAACTTGAGTTTAATGTAACCTAGGGGCATTTATAACGATATGGTTTATATTACATTCTCCGGCGCCTTTCAATTTAGATCGTCGATTAACTATAGTCCGTCCAATTTCAAGACGAAGTTAATATAAAAATCTTCATGTGACCGGCTACAATTTACAGGGTAAATTGTAGTCGATTCTATACAACACAAGTCGAACACTAGCGTTTGAAGTAACAAAATTCACATAGTCCGGCTAGACCAGAGCCTGCAGCAAGATAAATCATATGCTTGCATAGAACTGTTCACATGCCAATCACACATATAACAATACTTATATAAGCTACGGCTTTAAATTGGACAGAGTATAGTCTATGTCAAACTTACTACCAATTGACTTAGAGTACTTTTGCTCTAGACGAGATAATCTACGACGAGACGAGATATCTATCAATTACTATTTCTGTTACTATGAATGTGTTCATAATCATCACACGAAGCCTTTCATTGCAGATCTTATTGCAATGAACGTATTCAACCTGCTTTCAAATCCACAACTTAGATTTTATAGATTTGGAGGTTCAGTACGCTGCTCCATATCTTGCCTAATACTATGTATGTTTTTAGCACCATTCAGTAGCATAATATCCTGACGTAAGGATTGCATTGATCGGCCAGTGACTTCACAATGCTGTATACCAAACGGTCGAAGAGCTCATAAAACTGTCACCGTATTCACAACCCCAGACAAAAGAAACTGCAAGGTCAAATGGTACATTACAGTATTATTAAGTTTTTCCTGCTATTTTATGTATTTAAATCAAGTGAATAATTAATGTTAATGTTAATATTATTCCCTGCAGGAAACTACATAAGAATAATTCAGTCTTTGAGTTGATTATATAATTACAATTACCGCAGTAGCATTGAGTTAAGTGCTACTACTCTTCAATACTCTCATGATATCATTGGTAGATCATTTTTTAAAAGTATAGAAAATTTACTATTTCCTACATATTTACTATTGCTATTAAGTGATGAGTATTAAACATAAACGAGCCTTTTAAAGTTATTTTTGTAAGTAGTTACATGAGCTAAATTTGTTTTACTTTTAGGGCATTAATGTTGGCTCATTAAGAAACTCGATGTTCTGGGATGACTATGAATTACTATGTTGCGATGTTGCTTCAGGAAAATGCTCTATTGAGGAAGATGTTACTGGTTATACTATATACAACGGATACGCTTATCTTGATGTGGTGACAGCATTTTCTAAAGCCATAGATAATGTTGCTAACAAAAGAGTAACTATATGCATAATACGCAATTAATAATCAATATTTGTTTTCAAATGTGATGCTTTCATTACAAATTATTGCATATACATAAAGTGTTTGTGCAAAATAATGAAATTTGAAAATGTTTTTCTGCTTAGCTATTAAGATTAGCTTTTTTCTTTGTATATGTATAGATCTGATGTAGGCTAGTTGTTGGAAATGCAAACTAATTGTTGATTGCTCATTTAGTTTTCGAACCATAGTTGTTTTAAATTTCAGCTTATGAGCAATATCATGTAATATAAAAATGTATTTGATTCTTAACCGTTAATGTCATCGCTGCTATTGTGTATACATCTAGAGCTAATGTAGGCTAGTTGTTGAAAATGCAAACCGTTTGTTAATTGTTCATTTAGTTTTCGAACCATAGTTGTTTTAAATTTCAGCTTATGAGCAATAACATGTAATTTAAAATTGTATTTGTTTCTTAACCGTTAGTGTCATCGCTGCTATTTTGTATACATATAGTGCTGATGTAGGCTAGTTATTGGAAATGGAAATACATGTCTTATAATTATAAAAGTAACCATAATTTAATACAAACATTATGCCTCTATAATTAACAATGATTCTCTTCTCGTGTCTTTACATGTTTTCAAGACTTATGAATTATAATTTACAATTACTAATTGTAAATTATTCTGTTCTCTTCTCTTTTGATGCCTCTATGATATGTAAAGACACATTATATTATGAATGTAACTATAATTTAATACAAATATAATGCCTCTATTATTCACAATTATTCTATTCTCGTGTGTTTACATGTTTTCAAGACTTATGAATTACAATTTATATTTACTAATTATAAATTATTCTCTTCTCTTCTCTTTACATGTCTTATGAAAATAAATATACTTTAATACAAATATTATACCTCTAATTCACAATTATTCTATTCTCGTGTCTATACATGTTTTCAACACTATGAATTACAATTTACACTTACTAATTAAAAATTATTGTGTTCTCTTCTCTTTTGATGTCTTTATAATATGTAAAGACATACCTTGTCTTATGAATGTAACTATAATTTGATACAAATATTATGACACTATTATTCACAATTATTCTATTCTCGTGTCTTTAAATGTATTCAAGACTTATGAATTAAAATTTGCAATTACTAATTATAAACTATTCTGTTCTGTTCTCTCTTCATGTCATATGAAGCTAACTATAATTTAATACAAATATTATGCCCCTATTATTCACAATTATTCTATTCTCATGTCTATGCATGTTTTCAACACTTATGAATTACAATTTACAATTACTAATTATTAACTATTCTGTTCTCTTCTCTTTTGATGTCTTTATAATATGTAAAGACATACCTTGTCTTATGAATGTAACTATAATTTCATACAAATATTATGACTCGATTATTCACAATTATTCTATTCTCGTGTCTTTAGATGTATTCAAGACTTATGAATTACATTTTACAATTACTAATTATAAACTATTCTGTTATGTTCTCTTTTGATGTCTTTATAACATTTTAAGACATACATTGTCTTATGAATGTAACTATAATTTAGTACAACCATTATGCCTCTATTATTCAGAATTATTCTATTCTCGTGTCTTTACATGTTGTCAAGACTTATGAATTACAATTTACAATTACTAATTATAAACTATTCTGTTCTCTTCTCTTTTGATGTCTTTATAATATGTAAAGCCACATTGTATTATAAATGTAACTATTATTTAATACAAATATAATGCCTCTATTATTGACAATTGTTCTATTCTCATGTCTTTACATGTTTTCAAGACTTATGAATTACAATTGACAATTACTAATTATAAATTTTTGTGTTCTCTTCTCTTTTTATGTCTGTAGTAATGTAAATTGTAATTCATAAGTCATGAAAACATGTAAAAACACGAGAATGGAATAATTGTGAATAATAGAGGCATACTATTTGTACTAAATTATAGTTACTTTCATTAACGCGCAAAGAAAAGAGAAGAGAATAATTTGTAATTGTAATTGTAATTCATTAGTCTTGAAAACATGTAAGCACACGAGAATAGAATTATTGTTAATAATATAGGCAAAATATTTGTATTGAATTATAGTTACTTCCATAAGACATGTAAAGAGAAGAGAACAGAATAATTTATAATTTATAATGGTAATTATAAATTGTAATTCATAAGTTTTGAAGACACGTAATGACACGAGTAGAGAATAACGTAATCGTACTATTAAATTTATAGCACAATTGGCATTAACACTATAAATAACATATTTAATATCTATAACCGATACAACACTAATTCAATCTAGTAAATATATGAATTAAAATGTACTGTATTAATTCAAATACTTTAATTGTAAGGTCAATCTTCGAGATTCATGGTAAATATTTAAATAAGGAACATTGTTTATATCATATTTGTTTATTTATAGTGACTATAGTGACTTGTAGTTTGAGTATTACCAGGTTTTGGTCTTTATTTAATTTATTTAAAACTGTAATAGATATAATCAATTTTTATGCGCCGGGTAGCAAATTTTCATCATGGTAGATGCGCCGGGTAGCAAATTTTCATTATGGTGGATGCGCCGGGTAGCAAATTTTCATTATGGTGGATGCGCCGGGTAGCAAAATTTTCATTATGGTGGATGCGCCGGGTAGCAAAATTTTCATTATGGTGGATGCGCCGGGTAGCAAATTTTCATAATGGTGGATGCGCCGGGTAGCAAAATTTTCATTATGGTGGATGGGCCAGGTAGCAAATTTTCATTATGGTGGATGCGCCGGGTAGAAAATTTTCATTATGGTGGATGCGCCGGGTAGCAAATTTTCATTATGGTGGATGCGCCGGGTAGCAAAATTTTCATTATGGTGGATGCGCCGGGTAGCAAAATTTTCATTATGGTGGAGGCGCCGGGTAGAAAATTTTCATTATGGTGGATGCGCCGGGTAGCAAAATTTTCATTATGGTGGATGCGCCGGGTAGAAAATTTTCATTATGGTGGATGCGCCGGGTAGCAAATTTTCATAATGGTGGATGCGCCGGGTAGCAAAATTTTCATTATGGTGGATGCGCCGGGTAGCAAAATTTTCATTATGGTGGATGCGCCGGGTAGAAAATTTTCATTATGGTGGATGCGCCGGGGAGCAAAATTTTCATTATGGTGGATGCGCCGGGTAGCAAAATTTTCATTATGGTGGATGCGCCGGGTAGAAATTTTTTAATTATGGTGGATGCGCCGGGTAGCAAATTTTCATTATGGTGGATGCGCCGGGTAGCAAAATTTTCATTATGGTGGATGCGCCGGGTAGCAAAATTTTCATTATGGTGGAGGCGCCGGGTAGAAAATTTTCATTATGGTGGATGCGCCGGGTAGCAAAATTTTCATTATGGTGGATGCGCCGGGTAGAAAATTTTCATTATGGTGGATGCGCCGGGTAGCAAATTTTCATAATGGTGGATGCGCCGGGTAGCAAAATTTTCATTATGGTGGATGCGCCGGGTAGCAAAATTTTCATTATGGTGGATGCGCCGGGTAGAAAATTTTCATTATGGTGGATGCGCCGGGGAGCAAAATTTTCATTATGGTGGATGCGCCGGGTAGCAAAATTTTCATTATGGTGGATGCGCCGGGTAGAAATTTTTTAATTATGGTGGATGCGCCGGGTAGCAAATTTTCATTATGGTGGATGCGCCGGGTAGCAAAATTTTCATTATGGTGGCTTTAGAAAATGCTGTCACCACATCAAGATAAGCGTATCCGTTGTATATAATATAACCAGTAACATCTTCCTCAATAGAGCATTTTCCTGAAGCAACATCGCAACATAGTAATTCATAGTCATCCCAGAACATCGAGTTTCTTAATGAGCCAACATTAATGCCCTAAAAGTAAAACAAAATTAGCTCAGGTAACTACTTACAAAAATAAGTTTAAAAGGCTCGTTTATGTTTAATACCCACCACTTAATAGCAATAGTAAATATGTAAATAGGTAATAGTAAATATTCTATACTTTTTAAAAATGATCTTCCATTGATTGACTGACATATAGACAAATTTATACGACCTGCTAATCTATATCATGAGAGTATTGAAGAGTAGTAGCACTTAACTCAATGCTACTGCGGTAATTGTAATTATATAATCAACTCAAAGACTGAATTATTCTTATGTAGTTTCCTGCAGGGAATAATATTAACATTAACATTAATTATTCACTTGATTTAAATACATAAAATAGCAGGAAAAACTTAATAATACTGTAATGTACCATTTGACCTTGCAGTTTCTTTTGTCTGGGGTTGTGAATACGGTGACAGTTTTATGAGCTCTTCGACCGTTTGGTATACAGCATTGTGAAGTCACTGGCCGATCAATGCAATCCTTACGTCAGGATATTATGCTACTGAATGGTGCTAAAAACATACATAGTATTAGGCAAGATATGGAGCAGCGTACTGAACCTCCAAATCTATAAAATCTAAGTTGTGGATTTGAAAGCAGGTTGAATACGTTCATTGCAATAAGATCTGCAATGAAAGGCTTCGTGTGATGATTATGAACACATTCATAGTAACAGAAATAGTAATTGATAGATATCTCGTCTCGTCGTAGATTATCTCGTCTAGAGCAAAAGTACTCTAAGTCAATTGGTAGTAAGTTTGACATAGACTATACTCTGTCCAATTTAAAGCCGTAGCTTATATAAGTATTGTTATATGTGTGATTGGCATGTGAACAGTTCTATGCAAGCATATGATTTATCTTGCTGCAGGCTCTGGTCTAGCCGGACTATGTGAATTTTGTTACTTCAAACGCTAGTGTTCGACTTGTGTTGTATAGAATCGACTACAATTTACCCTGTAAATTGTAGCCGGTCACATGAAGATTTTTATATTAACTTCGTCTTGAAATTGGACGGACTATAGTTAATCGACGATCTAAATTGAAAGGCGCCGGAGAATGTAATATAAACCATATCGTTATAAATGCCCCTAGGTTACATTAAACTCAAGTTATTAGACACCTCTTTCAGTGGGAAACCGGTTTCAATGTGGAGGGTACTGTCCGTTCCTTTGCACCCTGAGAAGTTGCTCTAATTGAAAATCAGCACAGCACTATACATTTACCAATAATGAATGTAGGTGGTTCGGCACAATTTGTTACATGAAAGTGGATTGATAGAAGCTGTTTCATCCTTATAGAACTCATCAGCAACTTGAATCCGGCTCTGGCTCTTCAATGCATTCTTACATCAGGGGTTTTGTGCTATTGAGTGGTGCTAAAAACATACAGGCATAACTGCATATTCGTCGGAGTAATCTTCGAGGTTTTTGATAGTCTCTTTAAGGTTAGCCGGTGTATCACTGTCCACGCAGTAACATTTTTCAGGAGGACAAGATACCAATTGTTGTAACTTCGCCTTCCTGTTTACTGGAAACATGAATATTGTATCAGTCGGACTGAAAACTCACACGATGCAAACAAATATTGTTTCGTTAAAAAATAGTTAAGCAGTTCAATTTGTTGTTGTTCAGAAACATTATCAATAAATTTAATACTTATACAACTTACTATTAGTGCTCAAATTAATCTTTCCAGGGTATTTTAGAATTCTTAAGCTGTATTTTACTAGGGTTCATGCTATTATCTTGAAACTAGGTTAGATTTTAAATTTGCAAAGTCTGACAAATTTCTCATTTAATATAGATACTTGATACTGCAGTCGCCTCTAATATTGTAAATAGATCAATTAAACTTGCTGAATCAATACACACTATAATTCTAAGGAAAATAAGGTATTAATTTTATATAGTAGGCAACCAACTGTATTCTTATTTGGTTACTTGGTTGCCTATGTAGTCAAGTGAGGGCGACGGCAGCGCCAAAACTGCTGAACTTTATACTTATGATTTAAACTTGAATATTTTAACGAGCCGATTGCATAGGGATTATGGGGCACATTTTTAACTACGTATAGCACTATTTCTAGTCTATAATATTGTGCGGATATCGATTTATAAGCAATTGAAAATTGCAAAATCTAGGCAACCAAATATACACGATGGTAAATGCAAGTTCGGATTAACACCGCTAGATGGCAGTAATAAATTTGAGTTACATTTTAATTTGCCCTTTATTAAGTTAATGTAGCACGTAGAACAAAACAAAGTTCATATTCGGTTTCAGCAGGTCGCACTCTATTAACGTAGTATATTAATATATCTGCAGCCATCCAAATGGTGCCTGGTTCGAAAATTGTTTTAAGTTTTATTTTACTTTTTAGAATGTTATTAAGCAACGTATAGCAAAAATAATTGCAGATTCGGATTCAACAGAAAAAATTCTATCGATTTGCTGATTTAGTATCACCGAAAGAACAGAAATAAACATTTTGAAAAGTGATGTGATTTCGAAAATATTCATTTCTGACGTTATTATGCATTTCAGGTAAATATTTCGCGCAGATTCGGATTCAGGAGCGAAAAATCTATCGAACTGCTATCTCAGATCAATTTAAAAAAATCACAAAAAACTTAGTAATTGTGTATATAAAGTTGCCTAGATTTGAACACATTTTTTAATTGCTTATAAATCGATATTCGCACAATACTGTTGATTACAAATGGTGCTAAACGTAATTAAAAACGTGCCCCCTAATCCCCACGCAGGCGGTTTCTCAAAACAATTAAGTTTAATTCATAGATATAAAGTTCGCCAGTTTCTGCGCTGTCATCGCCCTCCGCTTAAGTACGTAGGCAACCAAGTATACTTTTATCAGTTGTATTTAAATTTCAAACATTTACAACTTTGTTAATATTACATTTATTTTATTATATTGACTATAGTTTCGATCAAAACCTGGTAATATTCAAACTACAGGTCACTATAGTCACTATAAATAAACAAATATGATACAAACAAAGTTGTAAATGTTCCTTATTTAAATATTTACCATGAATCTCGAAGATTGACCTTACAATTAGAGTATTTGAATTAATACAGTACATTTTAATTCATATATTTACTAGATTGAATTAGTGTTGTATCGGTTATAGATATTAAATGTGTTATTTATAGTGTTAATGCCAATTGTGCCAATTGTGCCAATTGCACAATGTTAATGCCAATTTCCATTAATTGATTTATAATTACCATTATAAATTATAAATTATTCTGTTCTCTTCTCTTTACATGTGTTATGGAAGTAACTATAATTCAATACAAATATTTTGCCTATATTATTAACAATAATTCTATTCTCGTGTGCTTACATGTTTGCAAGACTAATGAATTACAATTACATTTACAATTACAAATTATTCACTTCTCTTCTCTTTGCGCGTTAATGAAAGTAACTATAATTTAGTACAAATAGTATGCCTCTATTATTCACAATTATTCCATTCTCGTGTTTTCATGACTTATGAATTACAATTTACATTACTACAGACGTAAAAAGAGAAGAGAACACAAAAATTTATAATTAATAATTGTCAATTGTAATTCATAAGTCTTGAAAACATGTAAACACACAAGAATAGAATAATTGTGAATAATAGAGGCATTATATGTGTATTAAATTATAGTTACATTCATAATACAACGTGTCTTTACTTATTATAAAGGCATCAAAAAAGAAGAGAACAGAATAATTTACAATTAGTAATTGTAAATTATAATTCATAAGTCTTGAAAACATGTAAAGACACGAGAAGAGAATCATTGTTAATTATAGAGGCATAATGTTTGTATTAAATTATGGTTACTTTTATAATTATAAGACATTGTATTTCCATTTCCAATAACTAGCCTACATCAGCTCTACATGTATACAAAATTGCAGCGATGACATTAACAGTTAAGAAACAAATACATTTTTAAATTACACGATATTGCTCATAAGCTGAAATTGAAAACAACTATGGTTCGAAGACTAAATGAGCGATGAACAAATGGTTTGCATTTCCAATAACTAGCCTACATCAGATCTATATATATATACAAAGAAAAAAGCTAATCTAAATAGGGTAAGCAGAAAAACATTTTCAAATTTCATTATTTTGCACAAACACTTTATATGCAATAATTTGTAATTAAAGCATCACATTTGAAAACAAATATTGATTATTAATTGCGTATTATGCATATAGTTACTCTTTTGTTAGCAACATTATCTATGGCTTTAGAAAATGCTGTCACCACATCAAGATAAGCGTATCCGTTGTATATAGTATAACCAGTAACATCTTCCTCAATAGAGCATTTTCCTGAAGCAACATCACAACATAGTAATTCATAGTCATCCCAGAACATCGAGTTTCTTAATGAGCCAACACTAATGCCCTAAAAGTAAAACAAGATTAGCTCAGGTAACTACTTACAAAAATAAGTTTAAAAGGCTCGTTTATGTTTAATACTCATCACTTAATAGCAATAGTAAATATGTAAATAGGAAATAGTAAATTTTCTATACTTTTAAAAAATGATCTTCCAATGATTGATTGACATATAGACAAATTTATACGACCTGCTCATCTATATCATGAGAGTATTGAAGAGAAGTAGCACTAAACTCAATGCTACTGCGGTAATTGTAATTATATAATCAACTCAAAGACTGAATTATTCTTAAGTAGTTTCCTGCAGGGAATAATATTAACACTAACATTAATTATTCACTTGATTTAAATACAGAAAATAGCAGGAAAAACTTAATAATACTGTAATTAACCGTTTTACCTTGCAGTTTCTTTTGTCTGGGGGTTGTGAATACAGTGACAGTTTTATGAACTCTTCGACCGTTTGGAATACAGCATTGTGAAGCCTCTGGCCGATCAATGCAATCCTTACGTCAGGACATTGTGCTACTGAATGGTGCTAAAAACATACATAGTATTAGGCAAGATATGGAGCAGCATACTGAACCTCCAAATCTACAAAATCTAAGTTGTGGATTTGAAAGCAGTTTGAATACGTTCATTGCAATAAGATCTGCAATGAAAGGCTTCATGTGATTATTATGAACACATTCATTGTAACACAAATAATTATTGATAGATATCTCGTCTCGTTGTAGATTATCTCGTCTAGAGCAGAAGTACTCTTACTGATTGGCACGTGAACAGTTCTATGCAAGCATATGATCCATCTTGCTGCAGGCTCTGGTCTAGCCGGACTAAGTGAATCTGTTACTTTAAACGCTAAGCTACAATTTACCCTGTAAATTGTAGTCGTTCACATGAAGATTTTTATATTAACTTTGTCTTGAAATTGGACAGACTATAGTTAATCGACGATCTAAATTGAAAGAAGCCAGAGTATGTAATATAAACAATATCGTTATAAATGCCCCTAGGTATATTAAACTCAAGTTATTAGCACACCTCTTTCAGTGGGCGACCAGTTTCAATGTGAAGGGTATTGTCTGTCCCTTTGCACCCGGAGAAGTTGCTCAAATTGAAATTCAACACTACATTATACATTTACCAATAATGAATGTAGAATGTTACTGCTGATTGCATTAATGCATTGCTTACCTTCGTCTCTCGATGGTTTCGTCCTTGTATCTCGTCCTGATCTCGTCCCAGTTCGATATTAGCTGTGTGAAAGTTTCCCTGTCATTCAGAAACCATCGCAAAAATTATCGCTAAATACCCTTGCAAGGCCTTTTCCCCGAAGAAGTCGCCCTTATTGAGTGTCCTTATATCTTTCTCCTCGATGGTGTCTGGCTGCTTCATTGTAACCCTAACGTGGCCCTTGATGATTATAAAAAACGTATCGCCTCTGGCCCCCTGCCTGATGATGTATTTGCTTTCTTGGTAGAACACTTCCTCCAGTACATCGGAGATCTTGATGAGGGTGTCCTCAGGGAGGTTTTTGAAGATGGGAACACTAAGAAAAGAACAGTTCACATTTAGTATGGTTATATTTATATTGATTTTATATCCGTCGTCCGTCTCGTCATATTCGAGGCGAAATTTCAGATTTCGTATCAGGATCACAGGAGTGCAAGGAGATTAAGTGAGTGCGACAGAAGAGAGAGAGACAAATAAGTCTGTGGCTCGGAGTGTACTTTAGGGGGACATCTATCGGGAAACACCTAAAGCTGACGCGGAAGGTAATGCAGGTTCCTGTAGTGGCCTCCGTAGTACACTCCGAGCAACAGACTTATATCTGACTCTGTCTCTTCTGTCTCACTCGGCCCGATCTCCTTGCACTCCTATGATCCTGGTACGAAATGTGAAATTCGTCCGCCGAATACGCTATTCGGACTGATATGAATGAGGAACTTTTAAAGTTATTTACTAGCATTTTTCGGTTTTGAGGCAAGGAATTGTATGATGGTATTTATAACACAGGATAGAAAGACACAAAATAGAATAAAAATATGCACATAAACACATTTATTTATTAGAAATATCAAAACAATTACAACATTTATAAACGAAAGACAAAATGACAACAGACAGCTGTGGTTCGAAAACCATAAGAGCAATCAATAAATAGTTGGCATTTCCAATAACTACCCCCTATCAGCTCTACATGTATACAAACAAAGCAGTGATTGCATTAATAGTTTAGCAATAAATAAATATTTAAATTACAAGATATAGAAAGTCCAAATATTAAAACCTGATGTGGTTCGAAAACCATGACAGCAATCAATAAATCGTTTGCATTTCCAATAACTACCCCCCACCAGCTCTACATGTATACAAATAAAGCAGTGATTACATTAATAGTTTAGCGATAAATAAATACTTAAATTACAAGATATCATACAAAATCCTAATTTTAAAACGGCTGTGGTTCGAAAACCATGGCACCAATCAATAAATGGTTTGCATTTCCAATAACTATCCCCCATCAACTCTATATGTATACAAAAAAGCAGTGATTGCATTAATGGTTTAGCAATAAATAAATATTTAAATTACAAGATATCATACAAAAGCCTAATTTTAAAACGGCTGTGGTTTGAAAACCATGACAGCAATCAATAAATAGTTTGCATTTCCAATAACTACCCCGCATCAGCTCTACATGTATACAAATAAAGCATTAATGGTTTAGCAATAAATAAATATTTAAATTACAAGATATCATACAAAATCCTAATTTTAAAACGGCTGTGGTTTGAAAACCATGACAGCAATCAATAAATAGTTTGCATTTCCAATAACTACCCCGCATCAGCTCTACATGTATACAAATAAAGCATTAATGGTTTAGCAATAAATAAATATTTAAATTACAAGATATCATACAAAATCCTAATTTTAAAACGGCTGTGGTTCGAAAACCATGACAGCAATCAATAAATGGTTTGCATTTCCTATAACTACCCCCCACCAGCTCTACATGTATACAAATAAAGCAGTGATTACATTAATAGTTTAGCGATAAATAAATACTTAAATTACAAGATATCATACAAAATCCTAATTTTAAAACGGCTGTGGTTCGAAAACCATGGCACCAATCAATAAATGGTTTGCATTTCCAATAACTACCCCCCATCAACTCTATATGTATACAAAAAAGCAATGATTGCAGTAATGGTTTAGCAATAAATAAATATGCAAATTACAAGATATCATACAAAATCCTAATTTTAAAACAGATGTGGTTCGAAAACCATGACAGCAATCAACAAATGGTTTGCGTTTCCAACAACTAGCCCACGTCAGCTCTATTTGTATACAAAATAGCAGCAATGACATTAACGGTTAAGAAACAAATACATTTTTAAATTTCATGTTATTGCTCATAAGCTCAAATTTAAAACATCTATGGTTCGAAAACTAAATAAGCAATCAACAAATGGTTTGCATTTCCAACAACTAAAACACATCAGCTCTATATGTATACAAAATAGCAGCGATGACATTAACAGTTAAGAAACAAATACATTATTAAATAACATGATATTGCTCATAAGCTGAAATTTAAAACAACTATGGTTCGAAAACTAAATGAGCAATCAACAAATGGTTTGCATTTCCAAAAACTAGCCTACATCAGCTCTATATGTATACAAAATAGCAGCGATGACATTAACGGTTAAGAAACAAATAAATTTTTAAATTACATGATATTGCTCATAAGCTGAAATTTAAAACAACTGAGGTTCGAAAACTAAAAGAGCAATCAACAAATGGTTTGCATTTTCAACAACTAGCCTACATCAGCTCTATATGTATACAAAATAGCAGCGATGACATTAACGGTTAAGAAACACATACATCTTTAAATTACATGATATTGCTCATAAGCAGAAACTTAAAACAACTCAGGTTCGAAAACTAAATGAGCAATCAACAAATGGTTTGCGCTGTCGCCCCATCAAGATAAGCGTATCTGTTGTATATAGTATAACCAGTAACATCTTCCTCAATGGAACATTTTCCTGAAGCAACATCGCAACATAGTAATTCATAATCATCCCAGAACATCGAGTTTCTTACTGAGCAAACATTAATGCCCTAAAAGTAAAACAAGATTAGCTCAGGGAACAAATTACAAAATTAAGTATAAAAGGCTCGTTTATGTTTAATACTCGTCACTTAATAGTAAATAGATAAATAATAGGTTCCAATGATTGACTGACATATAGACAAATTTATACGACCTGCTCATCTATATCATGAGAGTATTGAAGAGAAGTAGCACTAAACTCAATGCTACTGCGGTAATTGTAATTATATAATCAACTCAAAGACTGAATTATTCTTAAGTAGTTTCCTGCAGGGAATAATATTAACACCAACATTAATTATTCACTTGATTTAAATACAGAAAAAAGCAGTAAAAACTTAATAATACTGTAATGAACCGTTTTACCTTGCAGTTTCTTTTGTCTGGGGTTGTGAATACAGTGACAGTTTTATGAACTCTTCGACCGTTTGGAATACAGCATTGTGAAGCCGGCTCTGGCCGATCAATGCAATCCTTACGTCAGGACATTGCGCTACTGAATGGTGCTAAAAAAATACATAGTATTAGGCGAGATATGGAGCAGCATACTGAACGTCCAAATCTACAAAATCTAAGTTGTGGATTTGAAAGCAGTTTGAATACGTTCATTGCAATAAGATCTGCAATGAAAGGCTTCATGTGATGATTATGAACACATTCATTGTAACACAAATAATTATTGATAGATATCTCGTCTCGTTGTAGATTATCTCGTCTAGAGCAGAAGTACTCTTACTGATTGGCACGTGAACAGTTCTATGCAAGCATATGATTCATCTTGCTGCAGGCTCTGGTCTAGCCGGACTAAGTGAATCTGTTACTTTAAACGCTACGCTAGTGTTGGACCTGTGTTGCATAGAATCTACTACAATTTACCCTGTAAATCGTGCTCTCTGATCCGCCGCACGCATTCGGCTATGTCATATTGGAAGTCCAGCTCCTCGTCGGGGGTCTCCACGGGGGCCCCAACTCCAGAAACCTCCTTTTCCAAGGTGACGGCTTCATTTGTGTAGAACTGAGCCATGGCTCACGATCGTAAACTAAAATATGCATACTTTGTAAACATTACAATAAAAAATACATACTCCTTAACTACAGTCACTTATGTGTATTATTGTTATTGGTAAAATAAAATAAAAGTGATATAAAACTTCTATTCACGATATAATAATATTTATTAATACGTTTAATACGTATTAAGCGTAAAAATAAAAGAGATATGAAACGTAGTCAAATGTGTGCTTTTATTCCCGATCATGACCAACTATTATTATGAGGCTTATTGTTATCGATAAAATTAAAGTGATATAAAACTTCTATTACCGATATAACAACATATTTTTACGTTTAATGCATATTAAATGTAAAAATAAAAGTGATATGTGTTTCTATTCCCGATTATGAACAAACTATTACACAGTAAAGGCTTCATCCATCAGAATTACGTACCTTTAACGTAAAATTTTATGGCAGTAGTTAAACAAATGATAAGCAAGTAATTATCAAAGCAAGCAGTGAATAAAACGCGGAGAAGTTTTTGTTTAGTTTAATTAAACTGTGTGCCAAGAAAAAACCTATTGATCGCTAGCTTCCGGCTGCGGCAGAACTAACATTAGCGCCTATTAAACGTAGCCGAGTGTATATAAATGTTAATGAATGGCACGCAGTGGCAGGCATGACTGGTCGTAAAACAAAAGCCTTGAATTAATGAGTCATAAAACACGCATTAATGTGCCTCATAGCTGTTGGCCAACAGGCAGTAAAAGTTACGTACGACAAATCCGATCGCCCCATAAACAGTCCATAAACCCTCATTGCAGCTGCATTGGTTTGAAGGGGGCTCCAAAGCTGAGCAAGGGGCAGATTATTAAGCAGATTTGTGGGGCCCCAAATATAGTTTTAACCTCAAAAAAACAGGGGGGGGCAGTAATTTTTGGTTGCTCTGGGGGTACACAGTTAACGTGTGCGCTAATTAGCTACATTAAGGGGGCTTACCTAAGCATTGGGGTACATAATTGCAACGTTTTAATGCAGGAAAAGGCGACACGTTCACGTAGATGGCGGTGTAAATAAACAGAGACCTGCAAAATAGCCGCGCACGCGCAGTTTGTTTTCACCAGTGATTTGCGAAAAATAAAGAGCGCGTGAAATTTTAAAACGTTAAATATCTCGTTAAATACTGGCGTAAACGCAATGTGCGTGATAGTAGGGCGTACTGTGGGTAATTTTACTTATGTTAGGTGCAATTTATTTGTCTTAAATGCCGTTTTTCTAGTGTGCATATTTTGAAAGTGGCACAAACCTATGGAAAATGATGCGCCTTTTTAAAGATCTGTGGGAGCGAACGGCGCGCTGTGATTGGTCGGGTTCAAACATTTGCGCGGCAAAGACGCGGAAATTGTTTTTATTTATTTTTCGCGTTTTCCAATGTTTTACAAAGCATCGCTATTTGAATAATGGGTGAGTATTACTAATTATGCTGATTTTAATTAATTATTGGACGTAATTGGGATTTTGAGGGGCATTTGGCGCTCATCTACTAGTGAAACTCAAGTACAGTGGAGTTTTTGGAAGACAACCAACAAATGGTTTTCATTTCCGGTCATTAATAATATGTGTTGACTTTCATACGCTAGAGTTGGAGATATAGTAATTTGAATTCGATGTAGCATACAAAGTCACATATATGCCCGCACGAATTTTTAAAGATGACGAGAGCATCTGCATGTATCTGGATATTTCAACTAAGAAACAAATTTTGACTTTGGTAGCCCTTGAAGGCTGTAATTATTACTTCTAATACTGTTTGATTTTTTTACAAATAAAATATTTATTTGGCTTTCATTTGAATACTGGTTTATTAAGATTCGTTTAGTGATTTTTGACTTATGAATTTTTAAAGATAACGGGAGCATCTGCATGTGTCTGGATATTTCAACTAAGAAACAAATTTTGACTTTGGCAGCCCATGAAGGCTGTAATTATTACTTCTAATACTGCTTGATTTTTTTTACAAGTAAAAACATTTTCGTTAGAAATTATGATTTTTTTATTATAAATACCAAAATTTTAATTATAAATTTCAATGATTTATCTATAAAGCATACTATACTCACAGTTATTAATATTTATATAGAAATTGTCATAACTTTTCATGGAAACTTCAAAATTTGATTATAAATAAATTATTTAAATAGAAATTATGAAATTTTTATTGCATATGAAAATTTTTGTATGCAAATGATCTACATTTTTCTTGCAAATAGCGGAATTTCATTACAAATAGCAAAAAGTTTGTGAAACAACAAAATTTTCATTGAAATTATATCTTTTCGATTGTAAAATACAATGAATGTTGAAATTATAAAATTTTCTTTAGAATTTGTTATTCTAAATACCAACAGTTTTATAAATTTCAAAGATTAATGGAACCTGCGAGTTTTTAATAGGAAATTGTTAATTAAACTCCATTCAATTTGCCAATTAAACCTGAGAATGAAAAAAATGTGGTTCGAAACTGCAAACGTGTTAAACGTAAGAATATAAGTGATATAAAACGTAGTGTGATTATATTCCCGATAACTATTAATATCCCGATAAATATTAGATTATACCTTGACTGTAAAGTAAATTAGAGATTTAAATTTAGCGCTAAATGTAGCAGTGCGTCCAATTTATGATATAAATACGTTATCCCCCTAGATTTTAGGGTCTAATTTTAACTGTTTGGAATAACGTTCGAGGCAGCACTGAGTTTCTGGCGGCATTTTGTTACCGGCTTTCATTTTTTATCAGTCTTCGTGCGTTTGCCATTAAGCTACGGTCGTTTAAAAAATCGCATTTTTCTTCACCAAACGATTACTAAACCGACTTCTGTACGCTAAAATGCCACCGAAAAGGAAGCCAGCACCTTCTGCGGTAAGTATCAAGCGAAATTTCCCACCCGTAACCTCGATAACAGAGAAAAAGCTTTTCATCCTTCTACGCACAAATTCGTTGTTTATCCCCAAACAAAAAGCGTCGCTTCGGCCCTTTGGCATTTTTTTTATTGATTCAAATTATAATTACGACGCGCAATAATTACCTGCTACGGATTTTATTTCGCACACAAGTGCTAACAACAGTTTCTGATTATCCCCCACAGACTGTGTCGAAGACTGCCCAGGAGGCCGAAGAGCTGCCGAAGGCAAAGCGGGGCGGCAAGGCGGTGAAGGTCCCTGCGAAGGAGGACGTCGACACCCCGGAGGAGATGATCGAAAAGGACGCCGAGGAGCTGCCGAAGGCCAAGCGTGGCCGCGCTGGGAAGGAGGCTCCGAAGGCGGAGCCCGAGGATGAGGCGAAGCCCAAGCGCGGAGCAAGGGTGGCCAAGGCGGCTAAAAACGACAAGTCCTCAGAGAAGGGCGAGGAGGACGATGAGTCGCCTCTGGAACCGAAGAAGAACAAGCAGGCGGCTGAGAGCGACAAAGCATCCGACAGCGGGAAGAGCGAGTCCTCAGAGAAGGGAGAGGATGACGACGAGCCGCCTCCGAAACTGAAGAAGGGCAAGCAAGCACCCGAGAGTGACAAGGCATCCGACAGCGGCAAGAGCGATAAGTCGTCAGAGAAGGGAGAGGAGGACGACGAAGAACCTCCAAAACCAAAGAAGGGCAAGCAGGCAGCGAAGGAGAAGCCAGAGACCAACGGCGCCAAGGCCAAGAAGAAGGCAAAAGAGGAGACCAAAGTCACCGTCGAGAGAACCAGGCCCGTCAGGCAAGCTGCCATAAAGAAGCCGCAGATGGAGGACGATGGCGGGGAAGGAGATGGTAGATATAATTTGGTTTTATACATTTAACGAGTCAAATAATCTATATAGGTTAATTGATATTATATACATAATCAATTTGTATGAATCTGTAGCAACACATGTTACTAACATTGGTGTTTCGGTTTGCATACAAAGGCTACAAATGTACCACATTTGTCTGGAAAATTATTTTCATTAACTTCACATAATAAGATTTTCAACATCTAAGAAAAATAGTTTTTGTGGTTCAAATATGGATGTTTGCTTAGTTTAAACCCCAAAAACGACACCATGTTCCCCGTAAAAGTTTGTCATTTTTGTGGTTTACAACTAAACAAGCATCCACATTCGAACAACAAAAATTAATCTTCCGTGTAAAAATTATGAGAAAGCAGCTCGATTTATCTTTATGTGATTTAATATTGACAAAAAAAAAAGGCTCTGTTATTCTTACTGTCTTAAGCGCTTTACGCCAGAAATGGCAAGATCATAAAATGGAATAAGTGAGCGTGTTAGATTGGGGCACATTTAAAGAATAAATAAAATGTTTAATTTTGTTGCATACTTATAGCATGTAACATGTGCCAAATTGCAATACTAAAATGGCAAAGTTACTTGAACAAAGTATAAAACTAATGGTTTAACGATATAGGCAACTTTATTTGCACATTCATATTCCCTTAATAAGTTGATTGAATTTGTTTCACCGCCAATGTTCACTTCCATCTACTCGATTTTTAGATGAAGAAAAGCCGAAAGCAAAAAAGGGGCGTGCCCCCAAGGAAAAGCCCGACAAGGCGGAGCCCAAGCAGAAGAAAGTGAAAAAAGAAACGATAGAAAAAGCGCCTGCCGTCAACCAGGGGGTCACTGATTATGACAAGATCGTTTTTGAGTGCACAAAACTGAACGCGCTCGAGCAACAGGCCAACTTTAAGATCACCAGCTGGAACGTGGACGGTCTGCGTGCCTGGGCCAAGAAGGGGGGCCTCACCTTTTTAGAAAAGGAAAACCCCGACGTAATTTGCCTGCAGGAAACAAAGTGCGGCGATGATAAGTTGCCCGACGAGGTAAAGGACTTCGGGGACTACAAGAAGTACTGGATTGAATCCAAGAAGGCCGGCTACGCTGGCGTCGCGATTTTCAGCAAGGAGGAGCCGATTGAGATAAAATATGGTATTAATGATGAGGAGCAGGATGACGAAGGGAGGTGCATCACCACGGAGTTTGAAAAGTTCTATTTAGTTACTGTCTATGTACCCAATGCTGGTTAGTAAACTTTATAAACCTATGGTACTACTGCAAAACCTGATAGTCAAAATATTATTTTGATTTGCCACCGATAAATGACTAAGGAATGTACCATGCACGATAAAAGTGATATTTTAGCATCATTTTATTGCATTGAACAAGGCTTCAAACAATTTTGACAGACAAATAAGACAAATTAATTAATATGATATCCATAGTAATATCAGAGACATTAATACTAGAACATATCGCCATTCTGGTCGAATAGTGATGTAACTGCAAAATGATTTTTTCAGGAGATACAATAAATGATTGTTAATTACTGAGTTTTAAGCTAGTGAATACATTTTATTGGTAATAACATGTATGTTATAACATTTCGCATTAAAATCATTACCAATAAAATGTAAACACTTTATTAAACTCTACAATTATCAATTGTTTTTCGTCTTCCCTAAAATATTCATTTGTTCTACATATTCTAGGAGCATGAGAACCATATAAGGGTTTGTCCAATGAAATCTTCGCTAAAGTTTCTACATATCGGCAAAAAATACAAATAATTGAAAGAATCGATTTATTTGACTTATCAGGTTTTGCCTTGGTATCACAGAAATACTTCATGCATTCTGTTTGTCGTTACAAATTTATTTTCCAGGTCGTAAGTTAGTTACATTGCCAAAGAGACTAGAATGGAACAAGATTTTCAAGTCGTATGTGTTGGAATTGAACAAAACTAAGCCCGTGATTGTGTGCGGGGATTTGAACGTGGCCCATGAGGAAATCGACTTGGCGAACCCAAAGTCGAACCACAAGAACGCCGGATTCACCCAGGAGGAGAGAGACGGCATGACCGATTTTCTGGGCTCCGGGTTCGTCGACACGTTCAGGAAGTTCTATCCGGACGAGAAGGAGGCGTACACATTCTGGACTTATATGATGAAGGCGCGCGCAAAGAACATTGGCTGGTGAGTATCGCCGCATGGTCACAATAAAGCGGCACCATTTACAAACCGGCATTTCTATTTTAGGAGATTGGATTACTTCCTGGTTTCGGAGGAGCTTCAGGATAAAATCTGTGATAGTAGAATCCGACATGAAGTCTACGGATCTGATCACTGTCCAATAACTCTCTTCATGAATATTTAATTCAATAATTTTAATGTGTTACATTTTGTTGTTAAAATGTTTTAAAAAATGTACCTATTTTTGTAATTTACTGTAATTAAGAATAAATTTTTGATGTTCCTTCACATAATCGTGTAGATTATTATTTTATTATTTACATCACCATTCCGGTGCAAAAGTGATTATTTTCAGAAGAGGCGAAAATAGTTAATTACAGAGTTTTAAAGAAGTGATGCATATCATTAAAATATTAACAATAAAATGTACTCGCTCCTTTAATACTTGACAATTGACGATCTTTTTCGTGTCCTGAAAACATTTTGAAGTTGCATCATTGTTGTTCTGGAAGGGCGATATGGTTTTAGTAATCAACTCTGCCTACTGGGATTCACTATTTTTTATCATTGTTTAAATTTCCTGCCAGAATTTAGAAATTTCAGAAGGTTAAAAGAAAAATTGTCGGCCTTAAAATACATATGTACAACATAAATGAATACCTATAATATCTGGCCGAAACTGAATTAAGTTGCTGATCATTGTATCCTGCTTAATCTATTAATAACAATTGTTATTAATATATGTGTTTAATATTGTAATTAAAAAGTAGTTAGGTGGTGATTGTATCTATTCTGTAAGTATATAAAGTCGAGCATAAATGCATAATTTACCACAAAGTATAAGCAAGATGAAGGTACTCGTTTGCATTGTACTGCTTGTAGCCACAGCTAAAGGTAAACAACTTAGAATAAGTGTCACGTTTCTCGTATAATTTGATATGCGAATGCAAGTGATTTTTTCTTGGTGGGTCTTTCTCCATGTAGTACAGACATTATTACTTGTATTTTTCATGATTTAAGTCTGACCATTGACCTTATCACAGCCAATTTGTTAATATATTCTAAAAAACGGTGATATTTTGTTCAAAATTATAAATATTACATGTACGACCAACTATTTTTAATGCTATTTAAAATGTTTCCGATTTTAAAATTTTACAGCAGCATCCCTTTTTGGCCAAGAGTCCAGCTCTGCAGGATCCAGCGCCTCCTCCCATTCAATCGGTGCAAATCTGGCGGGCTTAGTAGGTGTTAACCTGAACTCTAATCATGCCAGTGCCAATGCACAAAGTTCCGCAATTAACACTGCGGGCGCAAGTGCAGGAAGCCAAGCGGGATCTAGTGCGAGTTCAAGCAGCCACGGTCTTGGTCTGGGATTGGGACCGATAAACTTGGGGCTGACGGCCAGCCAAAGCCAAGCTAATTCTCAGAGCTCTTCTTGAATATTTGGTAGATTTGTGACTTTGGAATGTTAAATAAACAACGGTTTAAAGATTATTGTTTATGTACTACTTTAACAACGGCTGTTTTTATAGCTAATTGCCATCGCCAAGGGGGCTATTACAGTTGTACACCTTACCCTAACATTGCTGCAGCTTAGCCTAATCTATATTATTAATAATTTAAAAGCATTTACAACATACATTGCGTGCAACACATGGATTGAGCACGTGAAGGATTGATTTAAACAGTAATTCACATAGAAATAATTTGTGAAGAAAAGTTACTTAAGTGTAGTATTATTCTTATAGTATTTACATTTACAAATCAGTAACAACTTGATTTTCCCGATGCACTAAATGAACTAAAAAATTTTAACTTCCATTAATAGAGCAGGATCTTGAACTTGTTTGGCCCCGAACACATTTCAAAAGGTTAAGCTGGTGGATGCTAAGGTAATGACTTTTGTATACACAATGAAAAGCTTCAGGATTTCCAAAGAATCCCCATATTTTTTTATATAAACATGACTACAATAATAAATATTCATGTTTAATGACTGTATGCAACCAAATGTACACCAATTTGAAAAATTAACAGAATTTTCAATACAACTAATGGCCTGTTTCGAACTACAGAAAATTCGGACGATTGTATTAACATATTCTAATCTAGGTAATCGAAGATGTTTAAACATTATCCAATACAAATTAGGTACTATCCTGTTGGATAAATATGCACATGCAATCAAAATGCACCGATCAAAGAAGTAAGTAAATTTTAACAGAATTCGAAATACATCGAAAGTGGCAGTTAGTTGTATAAAAAATTCTGTACATTGGGTAGTTCCCAACTTGCTAAGAGATGGCGCTGCAACGAAATTGTTTAAAAAAATTCAAATTCAAGCGTAATTCGTGTGAACAGAAGCAATTTTATACTAGATTTAACATATTGGGAGTGTGGTTCTTGTGACAATCTTATTTGCAATCTTGAAGAGTGTCCGCATGCACAACTGGACAATACATATATGTGAAACATGGAATGTAAAGATCTCATGAAGAAACATAACAACATTGTGCCCCCTTGCCTACAGTGGTGAATAAAAAATACTCAGGTAAATTTAATGATAACTTGGGCGCTAAACAGCTTGAGGACGTTCGCCAGAGGACATTTGTCAAGAAACACCCCATATGAAATAGAGGTGCAGATCCTGAAAACCGGTCACTTTAACCACTGAAAACTTTAATGCCGCAATAAACATAAGACTTGGAAAGTCTTCCATGTTCCCTGTAGAACTACCGATACAGATGAACTTTACACCCAAAGCTTTAATTCACAAATATACATAAACATTGGAAAGTCCGCGATGTACCCTGCAGACCTACCAATACAGACAAACTTTAAAGTCTGCTGTGAAATTGACCATTAAACGCAGTTGATAATGCCGATAGCGATAGCATTGTCACAGCGTAGCATAAGAAATCTATGAATCAGCCTTTAGCCATCAAATTGTACATTGATTTTAACATATGCTGCCACATGTATCTGTCTGTAACTTCAGCACTTGATTATTCATTGAAATATATATAATTATAATTTAGTGCTATTCACCGTTGGGAGGTCATTAACGGCGCTCTAGAGATCGGGGGCGAATTTCTAGAGTAACAAGCCCTAACTCAACACACACATTTACACAAATCACATGGTAGAAGGACCCACGTTGGTCGATAGCCAGCTAGGGATGATATCCCTAACAAATACAGTCACTACTATAATTTGGGAACAACTTTCATATCAGTTTCAATATCAATAATTATCAACTGATATGAAAGTTGTTCTCAAGGATTACGACTAAATAATCCAGATAACATCAGGAAGACGTCCGTAAACAAGGTCATAATGAAACGCTGGTTATAAGTAGCGGCAAAAGAAAACATCTAATCATCGTTTAATAAACCTGTACAAATATCTAGCCTCTAAACTATAAATAAATCTCTAAATTACATAGACGTGGGCAGCCGCTGCTTCTTTTTATGGGTGATGCCCGTGCGCCTGTACTCGCTGCGCTCATCCAAATACTCTCTAGTGCAGCGTTTCTTGAAGTCGGCGTCGTTGTACCACTGCGTCAGGCAGTCCCTCAGCGCCGAGTTCTCGTTGCGGCAGGAGAACACCATCAGGATGCTGTTTTCTTTGCAGCACTGGGAGAACTTTAGCACCTCCTCTGGGCACTTCTCGGCCTTCGCTATGTCCCGCATCTTCTTCGGGATCAGCACCTCCAGCTCCACCTTCCGCAGTGACTTGTCGCTGGGATCACCTACAACGTAACAGCTTTTCTAGGCAATTGGTTTGGATGCTCGTGGGGGTTTTTAATTGGATTGACACGCATTTTCGATAAGCAAACTAAGCCTCGAGCAAGATGTGCCACTCAAAAGTTTCGAGCCAAAGGCGAGGTGGTGTAACATAAATTTGAACGTGAAATATTAGGTACCTAGGCCGTGGGGGCCTCCTCCTTGGTGCTCGGGGAGCACACCGGTGTGATACTGCATCATTTGTATGGGTATAAAGCTATTTGGAGGTTATCATAGACATATATTATTATAGGTTATTCTGTTTTGACGTTTCTGTATAACCGATAAAAAGAAATCCTGTAATGCGGTGGATTATTGGCCATGTGCCTACCATGTGTCCCTACGAGTTGCAAAGTTTTGAAACTATTGGAATGAGAATTGTTTATATTACTTTGTCCTCAGTATAACTACAATCATAGTGCAGTATAGTTCTGTACCAAAGTTTTAAAGCTATTGGAATGAGAATTGTTTATATTACTTTATCCCCAGTATAACTATCATGGTGCAGTATAGTTCTGTACCTTGGAAGTAAAAGGGCCAATAATAATAATAATAATAATAATAATAATAATAATAATAATACGGTATACTGGTAGCCGTTACTTTGTGGAACATTGTAAATGAAATAAATAAAACAACTTTACTTTGTTGTTACTTTTGTTAGTGGAAGTAACAAAGTAAAGTTGTTTTATTTAATTCAATAATAATACGTTTAATAATATGTTTATTCATGCTGTTATAAAAGATGTGTACATAAGTCAGTACAGAGTAATATAAAAGTAACATAAGATGGCATTCATAGGGAAAACAATAATATGTGCAATAATACAGTAATATAGGGACATGAAATGCATAATACAGAATACATAATTACATAATACAGTTTGTTATAATACATACATAATGTATAATACAGTAATACAGTAAAATGTCCACATTTGACGATTTCGATAAATGTTAGAGGCTTTCACTTTGTATGGTTAATATTTAAATAAGAAACACATTCAACTTTATTCAACCTTATTTATAAATACTGACTATAGTTTCACCAATAGCTAGTCATTTACAAATTACATGTGTAAAACTAAAGTCACCATTTATAAATAAATGTGATATTAATTATGTTTGAAAGTGTTTCTTATTTAAATTTTGACGATTTCAAGTTATGTCCATCATTCGTCTCAAAACGATAAACGATAAATAAAACACATTACTTTGTTAGTAAAATACTATACTAATAACGACAATTGGTCCAAGGTTTTGTGATAACTGGGACACACGAAGGAATTAAGACACAAAAATGTTTTATTCATGCAGTTCGAAGCGTGGGTTTTACGGACGCCTGTAATACATTCTCTGTAGTAGAGCTTGTTAAGAACAATTTGCGTAATTTAATGGAGCAGTGACCTAATATTAATGCTAAACCTGAAAATAGAAAAGCTGGATAAAGTGAGAATTTGCTAAATTGAGGCGATGAACTAGAATCAAATTAAAATAATTTCGTTGTCATTTTGAATGGTTTAAATCTTCAGAATATATAGGGGGATCATTTTTGAAGCTCCAGTTGCACCTAACAAGCGCAAACTTGTGATGCTCCCAAGCCTACCACGTGCTGAAAATAAAAACCCTAAATTTTCGAACTCTTGCTGCTCTATGGATTTGCAAATCCAGATGCCAGCATCGAGGAAGCATCCATCTCCAATTAGATTGGAAACTAGGAATTTTCTCCTGGAAACGTTGGCCATTTCATAACCGTAAATGGAGTTATTGAACTTGGATAACGTTATTTCGATGCAATGGAAGGGTGAATTTCTCGAGAGCGAGTTGGCACTGGATCTAGATTCAAACCTTCTGTGGAGGGTTACCACCGGCTCCTACTATTGATCCGCTTCGAGACGCCCACCGCTATCAGTATATTTGTAAATACGTAGTGAACGGGACAACTGTATTCGTGAATATGCACTCCTAGAATTCTTTGGTGCAGTGTGCTGTTAGTGATTGTGTGCATCTCGAATAGCAGTAACTCGAGGAGCCCCGTCATGAGCGGTAAGCCCCAATATGTTTGTCTATTACGAGATGCAGTTTATTTCGTGATTACATCAATTGCAATGCCTCCTTTACAAGTGATAATAATCCAATTAGGACCACGTGCAAGTCAAGTTTGCAGGGAACAAATACCCTTTATCGTACATAGATAAGCAAGCCACATTTGAAATGCACCTAGAAAATTTGATAAACGAAAATTCATATACCCAACCCTAATTTCATCGCACTAATTTTACTTCCTTGGTGTGTAGGGAAAGTATTGGTTTTGAGAAAAATTTCGAACTCAAAATTTGTCCCATTTGAGATTCCCTGATAATTTTCGAAAACCACCTGCCTTTGTGTATATCTGCGAACTTTTTTGTACAAGTCAAAAACGGATCACAGCAATCGAATTGTATTTGGAAATTCAGATTTTCAGAACATAATCTACGTTTCCAACGTTTTTTTTATAAACAGCAGATTTTTCTGTATCAAACAGCTATTTAGAATATCCTGTATTGCTTTAAAATCATGTGCTGTAGTGTATTTTGCTGGTTATGGTGTACATAAAACATTAAACAATTTTTGCAAGACTTGCTAGCAAAGTTTATGTACCAATAATACAATTGATAAAAGCGATTTGAAAGCATTATTAATTATGTTCAAAGATTATAGCATAGGTCTGGAGTTACTCTGCAGGAACGTGAATATCTCGGCTATTATAAATGCCATCGAACATTTTCTTACATCAAAATTTTCTCGATTTTTCGCTCTAAGATTCAATCTTCCTAGAGTTATAATAGCCGAGATATTCACGTCTTCAAATTTTGTCAATTTGACAGCTTCCTATAATAGCTGCCATAATAGTCGATACACCAAATCAATGCAACAAATAAAAGTGAGATTTTTTCTGAATTTTACTGCAAAATTTGAATCTTTTCAGATTAATATTAACCGAGATTGAAATTTAATTTTTATAAATCACCAAACTGCACCAACTTACAGTCAGTAATGTACAAATAAAGATGCTATCCATATACAATTCAATTTAATTCAGGACATTCGCAGAAGACACTTGGCCAGTGATAATAATCGATGGTTAATAATGCTATCAACTTTTATTTTTAAGAATTTACCGTATGCAATACCAGACGCAACGAACTTATAACTTATAAGTTATAACTTACAAATTTACTGGTTTTAGCATATCGTTTATACTTTCCCAGAGAGAAAGAATTGTGATTATCAAATATAGAAGTCGATAGTGAGGTATTTACAGATTTAGAGTGCACGACCGCCAATTGGACCAAAAATCTATTTTCAAATTATGCTTGTGTGAGTGTGTACGCATATGTGACCGATTTTTGGTAGTCGTGAAACTCCCTACATGTGAAAATTTAGACGTGAACCTTGCTGTAAGATACTTTTTTTAAGAATGCAAAAGCGATTCTCATAAAATTCTGATACAAAGTTGCAAACTTCGTGATTACCTAATTCTGCACAAAAATTAAAAAAGATGTAATTGGTGAAATTGAAATAACAAAATGTGGGTATTCTTAAGATAACGGAAACACGAAAGAAACACAAAACAGCACACAATTTGACGAATTTACAACTATGCAACAATTTGTTTTATTAAATTACAAATTGCTCATAAATATTGCAAAACGTGTGACGTGAAACACAAAACAGCATACAATTTGATGAATTTACATCTATGCAACAATTTGTTTTACTAAATTACAAATTGCTCATAAATATTGCAAAACGTGTGACGTGAAACACAAAACAGCATACAATTTTATGAATTTACAACTATGCATCAAATTGTTTTACTAAATTACAAATTGCTCATAAATATTGCAAAACGTGTGATGTGTAACACAAAACAGCATACAATTTGATAAATTTCAACTATGCAACAATTTGTTTCATTAAATTACAAATTGCTCATGGTATTTATAAATTACTTATAATTATATAGTTTATAAATTCGGATAATAAATAACGCCAACAGATTCGAACATATGTAATCATTGTGTCTTGATACTATCAAATGAATCAATAGTTTGCTTATCCATAACTGTGTTTGGCCAATAGCCAATAATGAATCAAATTTTATTCAATTGATCATTGATCGCATGATGACTAGACAATCGAATATAAACGGCATAACCATTGATTATTAATATTGCAAACAAATTCTAATCAAACGATCAACTGAATTTAAAATAAGAACACTTCGTTAATATCACACAATTAATCTATAACTTTAAATTGTGTGATATTAATGAAGTTACTTAGTGTTATTAATATGGTGTTCTTGTTTAAAATTTAACCATGTATCCCGAAGTAAACGTCTCCATCATCCACCAATTGATAAAACTGAACATTAATTATGATTTGGAAAAACAGTGATCTTATATTACACAAAATGCGAGCAACTTTGTTTATAAACAATCTTGTTTTGTACAAACAAATATATTTTTGCAAATCTAAACAGTTCTACCATTTTCTAATTATGTATGTATACTTTTGAAAACATGCATACTACACTCTACTCCAATCTAGTAAATATATATTAATAGTAGAGAATTAGTATAAAAGTTAATTCAAATACTAATGTTAATTTTTAATCTTCATTTGTGTTATTCATATTTATGTATAATGGGTTGCCTATATAATAAGCGGACGGCGACACCAGCGCAGAAACTCGTGAACTTTATACCTATGATTTAAACTGTAATATTTCGTCAAATCGATTATGTGGAGATAACGGGGTACGTTTTTAAGTACATATAGCATCATTTGTTGTCAATAATATTGTGTGGATATTAAATTATAACACATTTAAAAGTACGCTTAGATCTAGGCAACTAAATGTACACATTCGTCAACTTTGATATGGCAAAAGGTACGTTTGGTTGCCTATATTTAAGCAAACTTTTAATCGTGCTTAATGTATCTATATTTGCACAATATTATTGACTAAATATAATGCTATACGTAGTTAAAAACGTGCCCTATAATCTCCAGGTAATTGGTTTCACGAAATATTATATTTTAAAACATAAATATAAAGTTCACCAGTTGCTGCGCTGTAGTCGCTTTCAGATTGAAGCCATCAACTATATAGACAACCAAGTATACACCTATGGGTGGTTATCTGTTAATAAAATGTTGTGATTAAAGTATGTACATATTTGAATTAACTCAGTACGCCAATTCATTGATACATTGGCAGTTTCATTATTTTATATTTTTTACTGTTAAAAAGAAAACACAGAATTGAATAGTTCTATATATTTTCATTGTTTAATTCCACACATGGAAGTTTTTGCCTCTTAACTAAATTATTATTAATATTTCTATACCAATAGTATGTATTAATTATACATACTATTAGTACTAATGCTCCTTAATTGTTTCAGATAAAGGCGACAGAGATTATATAGGATTCGCAACATTACCAGACCAAGTGCACCGAAAATCCGTAAAGCGTGGATTCGATTTTACATTGATGGTGGTCGGCGAGTCAGGGCTTGGAAAGTCGACACTGATCAATAGCTTATTTTTGGGAGATCTCTACAAATGCAGAAACTTCTCGGAAGTTAACGAGCGCACATCAAAAACAACAACGATTGAAAAGAAGACGATGGAAATAGAGGAGCGTGGAGTCAAACTCAGGTATATTTTATTGGCTGAGGAGATTTTATTTCGATTTATCTCAGAAGCTAAACTGAATAAATTAGGTACAAAATATGCAAAACAACTTAAATGTTGAAAGGCTCTCCATTACAAGATAATTTACGTGAAAATAAATTTTTCACAACAAACTTCGTCAAATTCTTACATGATTTATATAATTTAATGCTCCCAGCACAAAGTAATACAGTCAAGTTACTGTGTTGTAATATAATGAACAATTATATTACAATTGGAAATAATATAATGAAATTATTTTGCTAATCTCGGGATTTTCTTATTTGGCACGATTTCGTTTCTTTTTTTGTCCTATATTTGAACAATTTGCTTGTGCTTTGATATTTAGATTAACAATAGAAATATTTTGTTAAACTCTGAATTTTCTTATTTGTCACAATTACGTTTCAATTTTCGTCCAATATTTGAACAATCCTCTTGTGCTTTGGTATTTAGATTAACAATAGTGGACACGCCAGGATTTGGGGATGCTTTGAATTGCGAAGACAGTTGGAAAGTATGCACAAATTACATCGAAGAGCAATTCCGCCAGTACTTCACAGATGAGAGTGGCTTGAATAGAAGAAACATCCAAGACAATAGAGTCCACTGCTGCCTATACTTTGTTCCGTCTTGGTGCCACAGGTAACAATAACAGCGATAATGTGCGAACTAGTAATGTTGGTATGAAATTGATGTAGCCTGCGACAAATGGACTTGGAGCTGATGAAACGTCTGCACAGAAAAGTGAATATAGTGGTGATAATTGCGAAGGCTGACACGTTAACCGCCTCAGAAGTTGAAAGGCTGAAAAAGAATATATTAAATGATATAAAAGAAAATGATATACAGGTTCTTGCAGATTATTTGTGTTTTAAAAACCCATGTTAAATCGCTGATCGTAGATGTACGAGTTTCCGGAGTGCGCCAGCGATGAGGATGAGGATTTTAAGCAGCAAGACCGTGAAATGAAAGCCAGTATACCTTTCGCAGTTGTCGGCAGCAACACGACCTTGGAGGTCGCCGGAAAGAAGGTGCGAGGTCGCCAGTACCCTTGGGGCGTCGTGGATGGTAAGCGCTTTACTTCGGTACGAATTAACCTATGGCAAACAAAATTTTTAGTCGAAAACCCGAGTCACAGTGACTTTATTAAATTAAGGACAATGCTGATATCGACTCACATGCAAGACCTAAAAGAGGTCACAGAGGATGTGCATTACGAAAACTTCAGGGCCCAGTGCATATCACAAATATCGCAGCACGCTTTCCGGGAAAGAGGGTAAGTATTATTCTGCCCCTCTGCATTAGGGGTACGGTGTATGTTGCTCTTAATCTTGTAGGAAATTAAAAAGAGACTCTACTCCATATGATATCAATATTTCTGAGACTGACAGGCTACTTTTAGAAAAAGATGAAGAGGTAATTGATAAATCGTATTGGGTTGCAATAATTTATACGTTATATTGATAGATTCGCCGCATGCAAGATATGCTGCGTCAGATGCAAGAGAAATTAAAGGATTCCGCTCAAGATAATAAGAAACATGACAGTATTATAGATGTTTAGGACGTAATTTAACAGTGTTTTCAATGTTGTACCAAAGAAGAACTTAGTTCAAAATTTTCCATATTTATAATTGTTTATAGCATATTATAATTTATATATTATTAAATATTTATTAGACTATGGGTGCATGAAATTATTAACGAATCGATTAAATGATGTTGCGGTTTTTTTCATTCTCAGGAGAATTTAATAAACCTTTACCCAAAATCGGACCCAAATTTTCTTACGATTGAATCACTCAAACATTAAACTGTGCCTATTTAAAAAACACATTTAAACTTTATCCAGCTTCAGATCTTGTCTGATTCATCTTAATCTGAGGTTGTGATCTGATTGTGGATTTATATAATGAAAAATTTCGTCTCAAGGTTATCGAATAAAAAAATCCACCTGAATATTCTTCCAGCTATTATTTAATTTCAAAGGTCACAAAAACCATGAAAACTGCTGTCTGCAGTGTTTACGGTGATGCAATTCAAATAACTTATTGACGACTTAACCTCAAACACCTTTGTGTCGTGCGATTTTTACCATGGTCAAGCGAGGATTCGATTACTATTTCGGCTTTGGTTTTTACATTGCCTTTCTTCTGTGCCTAATCAGCGGTGATGATAACGTGTGCCATCAGGCGGGGTCGTGCCTTTGCCACTTTGACGATGGTCGAAGCTTGAACCTAGTAAACCTGGTGCCCGGAGACAAGTTCATTTCCGCATCGAAGGGCAACCTGACGTTTTATTACCATGGGTGCGTCGACAGTGAGCTCAACCTGGAAATTGAAAATATCAGCGTCGACAAATGCAGGCAGAAATTGTCGGTACGTACGTTAACATGTTGTTCGATAATGTTGTTATTCGTGCGGTTTTCAGCTGTGCTTGTACAACGCCACTGACCGCTCACTGACGACTTTGGGGCTTGCAACGGATTCAAAGTTCCTGCAAGTTGACAAATTTCCTAAATCTACCGAGTTACGGTACAGCAGCAATAACATGTATGTATGCTTAACGTCAATAATTCGGATTATACTTAGGCCGATGATTTTAGTGAAACACATGTGATCCTAACTTGCACCGTCGATTATCCTGAAACTTTACTTGTGGTACGAAGCTTAGAAACTGGGCACAATGTAAGTAACCGGTACGCATTTGAACTGTTAATCTACAGGTTGTACGTTTCAGAAACTGCAAGTATTTTCACCGCTGGCTTGCAGAGCTCTGGATTACGTTGGACTGAGCACCGGCTCAAAGCTTCTTATAATGTTTTTCGTATTTTTTCTTGTATATTTGGTCGGAGGATCGTGCATAGCATACTTTCTGCGGGGAGCTAGAGGCAAGGAAGTGATTCCAAATATTGATTTTTGGACAAGTTTGCCCGGACTTGTTAGAGTAAGTATGGGTGCATTCACGTTTTAGACCATTCCATAGAAGGTACCATATACCATAGAACATTGCCTTGGATACCACACCATAGACCATACCATAAATATTAAAGAAGGTACCATACAAAGAGAAACCATACAAACACCAATGATACATGTGAACATGAGTGAAGTGACAAAGAAGAATAGGGTGTTCTGATCATTAACTGCAATGGACCCTGTGTAATCTCAGCCAATTATAATTTTGATGTTAATATAACAGTTTATTTTATGTGTTTTTAAAATCATGTCATATTTTGAAACCTGCTTTAAACATTGAATTATTGTTTCATACTTGTATTGTGTCCGTATTAACTCTTCTATATTGTATTTCTTTCTTAGGATGGTATCGTGTTCATTATGAGCGGGTGTAATGCTAGAATGGTTCCAACACCTGAAACCTACGACCAAATCTAATGATTAAATAATACCAACATTTATACTTGTTATGTACACAGTAATACAGAGTGATCCTTTTAGGGCGAGACTGTAGTTTACGTTGGTTACCTGCAGTTATTGGCAGCTGACACAAAAATAATTCAATGTATTTCCAATGCAAAAAAGTGTCACCCTGAACGGGTCACCCGGTGTATGTATACTTACTGTACGCTCTAATTGTTAATAGTGAAAGAAAAACTATTTTTATAGGATATAAGTGTAACTGTGTTAAATAAACAAACTACAAATTGTGAATTTTATTTATTAGTTTATTGTTGTGTAATCTTATGATTTTTATCGTACTTCATGTATTCTCTGAGGGCTCATAACTAAATTATTGTCACATGTGTATTACAATTAATGTCTAATTCAATCCGGTTAATGAAATATATATTTTTTTTATATGAGCATATGCGACTTCATGTACCACATCGAATATTGAAGTTATGATATCTCTAAATGTAGAGAATGAATATCGACACATATTATTACTGATATTAAAGAACATGTTTTCAATTACTTCTTTAGTTATTCTCTGGGGTGTCTTATATTTACATTTTTATCACAAAAAATATTGTATCAATATTAATGTGCATTAATTAATAAAATTAGCGCATTAACACTATAAATAACACATTTAATATCTATAACCGATACAACACTAATTCAATCTAGTAAATATATGAATTAAAATGTACTGTATTAATTCAAATACTTTAATTGTAAGGTCAATCTTCGAGATTCATGGTAAATATTTAAATAAGGAACATTTATAACTTTGTTTATATCATATTTGTTGATTTATAGTGACTATAGTGACTTGTAGTTTGAATATTACCAGGTTTTGGTCGAAACTATAGTCAATATAATAAAATAAATGTAATATTAACAAAGTTGTAAGTGATTGAAATTCAAATAGAACTGATAAATGTATACTTGGTTGCCTACGTACTCAAGCCGAGGGCGATGCCAGCGCATAAACTGGCGAACTTTATATCTATGAATTAAACTTAATTGTTTTGAGAAACCGACTGCGTGGGGATTAGGGGCACGTTTTTAATTACGTTTAGCATCATTTGTAATCAATAGTATTGTGCGAATATCGATTTATAAGCAATTAAAAAATGTGTTAAAATCTAGGCAACTTTATATACACAATTACTAAGTTTTTTGTGATTTTTTTAAATTGATCTAAGATAGCAGTTCGATAGAATTTTCTCTTCTGAATCCGAATCTGCGCGAAATATTTACCTGAAATGCATAATAACGTCAGAAATTAATATTTTCGAAAACACGTCACTTTTCAAAATGTTTATTTCTGTTCTTTCGGTGAAACTAAATTAGCAAATCGATAGAATTTTTTCTGTTGAATCCGAATCTGCAATTATTTTTGCTATACGTTGCTTAATAACGTTGTAAAAAGTAAAATAAAACGTAAAACAATTTTCGAACCAGGCACTATTTGGATGGGTGCAGATATATTAATAGACTACATTAATAGAGTGCAACCTGCTGAAAACGAATATGTACTTTGTTTTGTTCTACGTGCTACATTAACTTAATAAAGGGCAAATTAAAATGTAACTCAAAATTATTACTGCCATCTAGCGGTGTTAATCCGAACTTGCATTTACCATCGTGTATATTTGGTTGCCTAGATTTTGCAATTTTCAATTGCTTATAAATCGATATCCGCACAATATTATAGACTAGAAATAGTGCTATACGTAGTTAAAAATGTGCCCCATAATCCCTATGCAATCGGCTCGTTAAAATATTCAAGTTTAAATCATAAGTATAAAGTTCAGCAGTTTTGGCGCTGCCGTCGCCCTCACTTGACTACATAGGCAACCAAGTAACCAAATAAGAATACAGTTGGTTGCCTACTATATAAAATTAATACCTTATTTTCCTTAGAATTAAAGTGTGTATTGATTCAGCAAGTTTAATTGATCTATTTACAATATTAGAGGCGACTGCAGTATCAATTATCTATATCAAATGAGAAATTTGTCAGAGTTTGCAAATTTAAAATCTAACCTAGTTTCAAGATAATAGCATGAACCTTAGTAAAATACAGCTTAAGAATTCTAAAATACCCTGGAAAGATTAATTTGAGCACTAATAGTAAGTTGTATAAGTATTAAATTTATTGATAATGTTTCTGAACAACAACAAATTGAACTGCTTAACTATTTTTTAACGAAACAATATTTGTTTGCATCGTGTGAGTTTTCAGTCCGACTGATACAATATTCATGTTTCCAGTAAACAGGAAGGCGAAGTTACAACAATTGGTATCTTGTCCTCCTGAAAAATGTTACTGCGTGGACAGTGATACACCGGCTAACCTTAAAGAGACTATCAAAAACCTCGAAGATTACTCCGACGAATATGCAGTTATGCCTGTATGTTTTTAGCACCACTCAATAGCATAAAACCCCTGATGTAAGAATGCATTGAAGAGCCAGAGCCGGATTCAAGTTGCTGACGAGTTCTATAAGGATGAAACAGCTTCTATCAATCCACTTTCATGTAACAAATTGTGCCAAATTGAACCACCTACATTCATTATTGGTAAATGTATAGTGCTGTGCTGATTTTCAATTAGAGCAACTTCTCAGGGTGCAAAGGAACGGACAGTACCCTCCACATTGAAACCGGTTTTCCACTGAAAGAGGTGTCTAATAACTTGAGTTTAATGTACCTAGGGGCATTTATAACAATATGGTTTATATTACATTCTCCGGCGCCTTTCAATTTAGATCGTCGATTAACTATAGTCCGTCCAATTTCAAGACGAAGTTAATATAAAAATCTTCATGTGACCGGCTACAATTTACAGGGTAAATTGTAGTCGATTCTATACAACACAAGTCGAACACTAGCGTTTGAAGTAACAAAATTCACTTAGTCCGGCTAGACCAGAGCCTGCAGCAAGATAAATCATATGTTTGCATAGAACTTTCACATGCCAATCACACATATAACAATGCTTATATAAGCTACGGCTTTAAATTGGACAGAGTATAGTCTATGTGAAACTTACTTCCAATTGACTTAGAGTACTTTTGCTCTAGATGAGATAATCTACGACGAGACCTTTTGCGAATAGTTTTGATCAATAATTTGTATTACTCGGTTTGCTTAAACATGCAACCACTGTAGTGGATGATGTAAATGAAATTGAAATGAATTGCTTTCCTAACAAATAAGAATAAATTCCAATGCAGAAAAACATTGTTCATTCTTATGAGATTAATTTTATTAACAAATAAGAATGAATAATTTTTACTTCGGTACATTAATAATAATATATACAAATAAGTAAACCTCAAGTACAATAAGCACCTTAAATGGTTAATACGTTTAGGTCGACGAGTTATGATCACCATCTGGCTTTTTGCTCTCACTTGACTGACCATCGTTCTTGGTATTGCTGGAAGTAACCGTCGAAGTTGCAGCAGCCGATGTACTGGCTGCGGATGTCAAGTTAGGTATGACTCTGTTATTGTATTGCTTCAGTGGCCTTATAATTGGTGGCCGCATGCGCTGCGGGAAAGGATGTGGAATAATCTGGTATATTGCTGGGCTGGGCGCCATGATAGGTCTTGGAGGCCACTGCCCGGAGAACGGCGGTCTTAAAAATGTCGCATTCCAACCGGGGCCCTAAAACAAGTAAACAACGGCAATCATTTAACACTGCAATTGTGCGGGCTGAGGTTTAAACAATAAAACCTCAACTGTGCAACATATCAGCGGCCGGTTCAGAGAAGCTATCCACTGATAATAAACAGGAATCACTAAATATAAAATAGCAAACACTTCTTACGTCGCAAATAATATAAGCGGGAGAAGGCCCCGCCATGTCGTACGGCTTATGATGGGGCCCATGATAATCCGGTGGCTCACGCATTCTAGAGTGATGGTAAGGAGAGCGTGATTTTCGCCTCGGCTTGAACTCGCCAACCCGCGATGAGGGTGAACGTGACACTCTGCGGTCCTTCGGTATAGACCTCCTGCGATCAGGCCTGTACTCCCCCGGCCTAGGCGGCGTCTGCAATTTTCTGGACCTGTACGATTCGTCTCTTGAGGAATGTGGTTTTACGTGTGGGCTTCTAGAGCGTTTCTTTGATCTCTCCTCTTCATGTTTATATCTAGGTGGAGACCTAGAAACAAATTATCAATAATACATTGGCACTAACTATATGGCAAACATAAAAATCGTTTCATGCGAATGTGATAGGTGACAGTATTTCCGAAGGGAAATGTACGTTATTAAACCACTTACCTTGAAAATCTGCTCTGCGATCTGCTCTTGCTCGACCGCTTGTAAGCCCGATGGCGGTAGTCTTCGCTTCTACCCGGAGACTGGCTCTGTCGCCTCCTGCGGCCCGAGCTATGCCGTGATGTCTGCGCCTCGGGCGACAAACTCGGAGACCTCAGTTTCTTTTTGGGTATGTACAGGCCGGGACGCTTCGCCGGAGACTGACGGTCTTTGTAATGCGCCGACCGATAGCGCGGCGAATAGCTGCTGTCTCGGGTTCTTTGCCTGGATGGGGACGGACTTCTACTTTGGTGCCTTGTGGGGCTCTCGTAGTATCTGCCCTTTGGTGAATACCTGCGTTAATAACATTAATGGAGATAACAAAGTTACATCTCATTTTTATTAAAATCAATTGTTCAAGTCACAACATGTCTTTAAAGTTTAAACGAATAAAAACAAAAAGTTGCACATTTCAAGACAAGATGTCCGTAGATATAATGTATATTTTCTGAATATATTTAAAAATTGTGATATTGGCAGCACATGACTCGCCATGTACTCAACATTTGTTCAAGTATAACGGCCGGCATTATCAACCGATTTAACTTTAAAAACAGTTTGTAACAAGTGCCCAATGATAAAACAAAAAACTTATGAACATTTTAATTACCTATCACTTTTTGGCTTATATTTTTTATAATCTTTTGAAGTACTTGCGTAAGCCTCCTCCCGCGTGCTACTCAATGGTTTGCGCTTACCATAACCGTGGTCTCTGCCCTCGTCATCCTCGGGAGGCAAAGGATACGAAGGGGCGCTATTTATATAATTACCAAATATAGGTTTTAATCTGCAGAACATAAAATGAATGAAATCACAAATTTAATCGTCAAACGGCAATTCGAGAACATACGATTTCTTATATGAACTGTCTTTACTAGTTGAAGGTGCATTATCGTCTTGCTCTTCGTTCTTGTGCCGAGCCGGCTGTTTCGTAAAGTAGTGTTCTTCGTGCACTTCGTGAATGTTGGGTATTACGTCGTCCCGCCAAAAGATCTTCCGGCCTGTTGTACCTAGGAAACGATTGCATTAAAACACTTTGAATTCGAGGCGGTTAATTAAGCAATGAAAGGGAGAAGTGGCAGAGCTTCCATGGATCTTCTCAATATGGTCTTGGATTCTAAGAAAAATAAGGAGAGCCGTTTCTTATTCATGACAAATTACTGAAAACTATTTTCAATTTTAGGCATGCATGACTGTGACAATAAACAATGTTGGAAAATAAAAATTAAATCTGCTGTTGAAATATAAATGATGGTTAGAAAAAATATAATTTAGTTGAAAAAACTCGAATTAAAACAATAGTACTGCATGCATAATTTCGTTGAATTTTGCGATTACCTCTGTTACGATGATTTTGACGTATAACTTACAACTTAATTAATTCATTTCCCTCGGTTTCTAATAGTTGATTACTTCAATTGTTAAGCTCCATTTTCTTTGCAGCATTAAATTTAGTTGATTTACATGAACTTCTACAACACCTTGATTTAAGATTACACAACTGTTGCTCTACTGGAGTGGAAGATCACCTTTTCATCAGATTGTCTCAGCGTCTCTCATTTCCATTACAATTTTCAAGCACTGCGAGCATAATTTTAACTCCCTCGATGCGGTATCTTGATCCAGTACCTGGTCGGCTCCGAGTCCGCAATCCAAGAACAGCATTATTTTCATTCTTCTACATGCCATCGAAGTTATTTCAATCTTGATTTCCTAGCCGAATCTTCTTTGCCGCCGTTGATTGCTTGCTCCTGGCAAAGGATTTAAATTAGCATTTATACAATGAGGGCACAAATGGAGCAATAATAAAAATTTAATGACATTTCTTCGTTCTTCTTTCTTGCTGGAAAATATGACTGTTTGAAAAGCATGCATTAACACTGCTGGCAAATTGATTGCTAATTTCACGCAACACTTAAAAATTGTTACGTTTGTTTAATTGGCTTAAATGACGTTCAAATATAATGACTTAATAACAGAAGGTATTTTATATCTCAGTTGATTTGACTTTATAAGTTGTATCTTCATCCTCGGATTCTTCATGTTTCTTTTTCTTCGATGGAACTTCAAACGGGCATTGAATAAACGCTATCAAGTGAATAATGTATACATAGTACCTTAATAATCATAGTTTAATAGTTATATGTACTGTATGTAGCCAATCATATTTAAACTAATAGTTATGTCATCACACATATTATGCATGTATAATGAAAATAATACCAAGTTTTATCAGGAAACTACTGGCTACGAAATATAACTGTTTACGGGGCTGGCTAGTAGGTTAGTTTCATAGCCTCATTAACAAGTGCGTTAATTACAAAACAATGTAAAACGATGGGTTTCATTTTGAAATTTCTGAAGAGCATCTAAAACTCTGACAATCAGTTTAAAAATCATTGGCTACATAAACTATATAGGCAAGACATTCATTTATATTACACACAATCTCAATTTAAATTCGTCATGATAATTGATTGAATTCGCTATATAATTACGGTCACATGTAACATCCCATCTTAAAAGTAATTACCCTTCAGATGCACCGTTAGCAACTCTGGGCTCTCGAGTCTCCGTTTCAGCGGGGCCTGATGGTGTTCAGCGTTGGGCATGTCGGCCCTGCGAATCGCCACCTTTATAGATCTCAGCTGTTCCAAGTCGATGCTGGACAGCAGGCTTCCCGACTTTGCCACCCGACTCTCACCCTTGACTGTCCTGTTGAATATAATGTGCATGATAAAGCAGCAAACCTTCTTATATCAGGCCACATACCCATTACTCATTATTGCGTCCAGGTGCAAACTATTATCATTGCATGTGGAATTTGCTAGACATTGATTTATTGTACCTGCACCAGTATTATTTCATCGATCAACAACAAAATACTTTAATAAATCACTGCGTAGGTAATTCAAGGTAAAATCATTGACGTTTTTAGTGGTTTATAGGTTATCGCATTATAGGACAGTTTCGCCACCTATAAAAAAAAAAAATTGCTAAAGTTCAATTTCTCGCGACAGTTGGCGCTCACTGGATGGACCTAGATCAGTGGTCCTCAAACTTTTTGAACCCGCGGCCCCCTTTTTTGAACTGGGGTTTCCACACGCTGCCCTTCCTTTTTCGACATATTGTTAGCAAATTTCTATGAAATATTTAACAATTTTAGCCCTTACAAATTTTCAACTAAAAATTCGCAGGTTCCACCTTTGTAATTTATGGAAAAATTGGTGTTTATAATAAAAATACTAATGAAAATTTCCAATAGAATTGCAACATTTATTGCTTTATATATATTTATATTATCTCATCAATCTATTAACATTCGTACAAAGTAGACTCTTATGTGCGAAATATAATATCTGATAAATGAATATTTCGTATAAATAAATAATGCAATTTTTACTTTGCAATAAAATACTATGTAATAAAGAGAATATTTCGTAATTTCCAACTAAATATCGGACAACTTTGTTATTTCCTTACGAGTTTTGGAAATTATAATACAAATTTTGTATATTCATACAATACAAGGCGATTCTTAAATATTGCGAAAAACTTAAAGAAACGGTTCCTTGTCAAGAAATATGAGGCATCTTTTATATAAAGTAGGTTGACGTACGCCAAATTCGACGTATCACTTAATAAAACCGTTTGGCCTTAAAATGTATAACTAAGGATAATGCTCTTCATAAAGTCGCCTAGCTGATAATGCATTGCCATTTACAAGGTAATAAACAAAGTGCATGTCGCACATTTCACTGCTTGTGTAGTTATACATTTTTTCCACTCCCTGCATGGTAAGTACACTGTTATAACATTGATTTAGTGGAAGTAAGTCCCACTTACCGATAAAGCTTTGGGTACTATGAGCAACGGGAAGTAAGTAAAATATTTTCAATAGCGTTCTTTCTCTGGCGCCCGTCTTTAAAACACTTTGATAAGACCCCTTTGACTTCTCCGGCAGTAGGAAGGAACAGGCAGCATCTGCAGCTTCTTCAATTGCCATTTCTTGTTTATTTTCATTGGAATTCATTTTACAACTAAACGAATGCAATTTCTGGCATTCACACTTTGTTTGAAAAATAGTCTTAGCAACCAAAGCCGTACTGACATTTTGTTCATGTTGCGAAAATAAATTAATCAAACACAAACAATTAAACAAACTACAGGAGTGGAAAAACAGTTATAAGCAATTCGAGAGGTAAGTTTTGACCAGCCTCGGTCTTTATTGCTAGCCCTCGCTGTCGCTCGGGCGCAAACTCGACCTCGACTGGTAACAGACACTTACCTCTCTTAATGCTTAAATAACTATTAAGGCTAAACTGTTTTATTAAGTGATACGTCAAATTTGACGTATATCAACTTACTTTATATAAAGTACCCCTCTTATTTATTGGCAAGGAATGGTTTCTTAAAGTTTTTAGCAATATTAAAGAATCACCATGACGTATGGTGATTCACACAGTGTAAATAGTAGGAAAATCACAATAGATTAATCTTAATTTATTATTAAAAAATAAAGGCGGCTGACAAAATATATATCAAATATTGAGAGATGTATAAAAAGAATACCGAAACACGTGTATTAGTTGCAATCCTACAAAAATCATTTGAAAACCACAGTGTCCAGCATGGCGCCCAGACACTGGACAATGTTGTTGGTCATCAGCACGTCGACCTTCTCCTCGAGGTGCCTCTTGGGGTCCTGCTTGCCGACGTTCTTGATCGCCAGCTGCTCGGGCGTCATCTTCTCCTCCTCCTCGAGCGCCTTGTTGTAGTTCTTGGCGAGCTCGAGCATCTCGGACACGATCTTCTCGTTCACCGTGCAGTTCTCGGAGTAGTTGGCCAGCGTCAGGCCGTCCATCCAAGACTTCTTGTGCAGGTTCAGCAGCATCTTCTGCTCGAGCTCGTTCTTCCTGTAGTTGATGCTGATCGAGTAGTAGTGGCGGTTCAGGCCGTGGATCAGCGCCTGGACGGACGGCTTCTGCAGGTGCCCCAGGTTCGACGTGGTCTGCCTCGGCTCCTGGCCGAGCACCATCATGTTCGGGTTGATCAATCTTAAATGAAAGGAGTTGAAGAGGAGTATTTTTTTAACTCTAGAGTGCATGTGCACGGGTCAATTCCAGTTGTTCATTTGTTAATCAATAATGAGAAAACTGCGTTTTTTTTTGTCGATGTATATTCGTTACAATGTATGATTAATAGCCTGACAGGGCTGTTTTTAAATTGGGTTAATTGTGAAATCGGTGTACCTGAAAGCGTCGATGACGACCTTCCCTTTGACCGACTGTATGGGATCGACGACGACGGCGACGGCGCGCTCGGATAGCGCCTCGAACGACTGCTGGGTGTTGATGTCGACGCCGGAGAGCCAGCAGCCGAAGCCGGGATGGGAGTGGTACCAGCCGACGACCATCTCGGGCCTGCCCGTCTGCCGCAGCATGTCCAGCATCTTGGCCTGGAAGACGGGATCGACGGCCTCGACGCTGACGCCGGTGCCCGTCTGTGGCATGGCGAACACGTCGATCACCCTGACGGTGTAGTCGTCGACGAACTCGCCTGGAGGCAAACGGGGGGGGTCAGCGGGGGGCCGTCCGGGGGCGGCATAACCTCACTTACCCAGCATCAGGCCCATGACCTCCATGGGGACTCCGGCCCTGCCGTGCTTCAGCATCTTCAGGAGCGCGAGCGAGGATATGTATACTTGCTCTGCGGTGTCGACGACGGGCGCGTCTGAGGGCGGTGGGGCCTGCGAGAGGCCCGGCATTCCGCCGCCTAAACGCAGGAGGCGATCCATTATTCTGTGCTGGAAACTGGGGAGGCTTGTTTGAATTGAGAGCGACGGGGGGCCGTTGAGGGGGTTACCTGTTTGTGGCTGCACTTGGTTTAAGTGTGGAGATTCTGTGAAGATTGTGCAGAGAAAACTACACGATCACGATTCACTATTGACTACTGTCAAAAACAATCCTGCAAATCATGACAGCGCGATGACAGCACTAAAAGTCCATCTTACGGCGAGTAACGCAACTAACACCTTGTTAGACATTAATAAATTATATTTTGTGATGATATTCACATTTCGTTTCACTTTGTATATAAATTGCCCCAAATGGTGACTGAAGTAAACAAAATGTAATAGTTGACTCGTAAATTTTGAACGAGCTCGTGGAAATTTTACGATGTGTAAATTTGGTTGCCTACATCACGTACTAAATAATGTTCAGTTGCGAGTGTTTTCGGACGATTTTGTTGCCGTTTAATCGACGTCTACACGTGCCCTATCGTGTAAACCTCTGCCTCTGTGTCTGTATTCCAATTATACCTCCATACCTTCTATTTATTGCGTTATTTGAGGGTCCTTTGTGGTGCTATTCAGTTTGAGCGCTGGCGCGCCACCTGTGATCGGGTAGTCGAAGTGGGCATGATAAGAGGCGCATCGTTCGCTAATCAAAGCACCTTTTAATCAAGGTGGCCATGGCAGTGCCTTAATTTATATCCCAGCCAGCAGCAGCAGCTCCACTGACGAGCGAAATGACTTGTCGTGTTCGAGTTGTTCCCTTTGAGATATTGCTCGGAGAATAGGCCGGGGGCGTGAAATAACACGGGATCGTCATAAATGTGACGTTCAGTTTTCGTGCGCCGCTTTGTTTTTGTGTTTTAAGTGTTTAAATATGTGTAATGTACCGCCAAAGTTTTATCAATTGTGTCGTCTTTGTTTATCTCTTCCGGAGCGATCGGGAGATGCCAGCTTATCAGTGTCTGATAAGGATAGCCCCGGCAGCGGTATCTCGAGGAAGATAATGACGTGTCTGTCTATTATGGTGAGTGATTCATGTGTTGTGCGAGTATGTGTATGTCTGCCGTGTGCCCCCGTGCATGCAGTGGAGTGGACACCTATCGCCTATGTGCCTACATCGTCGGCGGTGCGTTGCTGGAGCGGAGCAGGCCGACGATAATAACCTCCAAGCACGGGGCGACTGACTGATTGCGCCGTGCGCTGCGTGCCAGCCCGCGGCCCCCCTGGTGCTCACCAGCACCCGGGCCCCCCGTCCTTTATCTCTCGCGCGCCACCAGTCGACGTATTTTTGCCTATTTTCGGCGGCCGCTACACGCTGCATCTGTTTGGGCTATTTCCAGAGCCGTTTTACAGTCTGCACTGATATAAATAATGTAACTTTTTTGTTCCCAAGACATCTGCTTTGCGTGGGATGGCTGCTTGCTCCTTGCTGCTTGCTTGCATTGTGTTACAGTGGCCCAGAGAGGTTACCGGGGCGCTGCACCGTGAACACCTGGTCTATTCACCTGGACAAGCAGCGCTCCATAGAGAAAGTTTGGCAAGGGAACGGTAAAGATGATAGATAAGAATAAGATGAGACGCTCGTGATAACAGCTCTTTGTGCTGTCAGCTGCTGGCGGCCTCCCCTGCCAATCGCGTTCCTTCGTGGGGCCCGGGCCCCCTTCGCCAACGGCCACTTCAACCTGCGACCGCTATAGCTATTCACCTTATAAACAAACAAAGAGCTTCATCAATCACAAGTTACAAGCCATGCCATCGAGGAAGGCCCCCTTCAAAAAGCCCCCTTCGTTTAAACTGGCGATAATTACGCTAACTGCTACAGAATCCACGATTTTGTAGCAATAAAAACATTATTTACATTGCTGGTGCATTAAATTAAAAGATAGGTACAGTCTGCCCACCCACCCATCCTCCAATTCAACTGATATGCAATTGAACCTCCAATATCTTGCAATTATTGCTGCAATAATAACCTGCTGTTGCATTAAATTAGAGGATATGTATAGTCTGCCCATTCACCCTCCCTCCAATTCAACTGATATGCAATTGAACCTCCAATATCTTGCAATTATTGCTATAATAATAACCTGCTGTTGCATTAAATTAGAGGATAGGTATAGTCTGCCCACCGACCCACCCTCCAATTCAACTGATATGCAATTGAACCTCCAATATCTTGCAATTATTGCTACAATAATAACCTGCTATTGCATTAAATTAGAGGATAGGTATAGTCTGCCCACCTACCCACCCTCAAATTCAACTGATATGCAATTGAGCCTCCAATATCTTGCAATTATTGCTGTAATAATAATCTGCTGTTGCATTAAATTAGATGATAGGTATAGAGTGCCCACCCACCCATCCTCCAATTCAACCTCCAATATCTTGCAATTATTGCTACAATTATAATCTGTTGTTGCATTAAATTAGAGGATAGGTATAGTCTGCCTACCCACCCAGCCTCCAATTCAACTGATATGCAATTGAACCTCCAATATCTTGCAGTTATTGCTGTAATAATAATCTGCTGTTGCATTAAATTAGAGGATAGGTATAGTCTGCCCACCCACCCACCCTCCAATTCAACTGATATGCAATTAAACCTCCAATATCTTGCAATTATTGCTACAATAATAATCTGCTGTTGCATTAAATTAGAGGATAGGTATAGTCTGCTAATACCCACGCAAATGGTGTGTAATCATTATGAAAATTATGATGTTAAGTTCTAATCATCTTCCAAGTTTAGTCAGAAGGGAGGGTGAGGTGGGGTAACACAGTTTTCTAAACTTATTCCTCGAACTTTGAAATTCAAGTTAACTTTAAAGCCATTTACCTCAGAACTACCAAAAATGCACTTAAACCCTTTTACTTCTAGGCCCCTCAATTCACATTTTTACACGAAAAGCAATTGAGATAACGTGAAAAACAACTGATACATGGTGAAAAGCCATCGGAAAACTCTGTATAACGAAAGTACGATTTTTCCCTCTTAATATTATATTGAACCTTTGCAGAATGTTTTTCTTACTGTTTTCGTTAAATTTTGCCATTTCGACAGTGTGCACTTTCATCGTCATACCCCTTCTTTGATTATTGTGCTGCTATTAGTTTACTAAGTAGGCCTTAAAACGCGCAACGTTGCCCACTTTATGGACACCCACCAATTCCCAAATCCATTGTTATCCACCTAACTGTTACGTTCACTTGGGTAATTAAAAGAAACGAAGAAAATCGCGAATTAAACGAAAACACTAATAACACTGGTCAACACAATGTTTATCCCTTAGACGTAAATCGCCGTTTCCGAAAATTTTGCTCTGATTTCAGAAACCTCAAAAATTTCTAGTACGTCAGGTTTTTGTGATATTTCAATTTTTGCAAAATAAAAATTCCGGGAATTATAAGAAAAATGGAAAAAATTTCTCGCAATTATAAACTTCTGACTGTATTTGCTTAATGCTGAATCGTCTCGAGTTATTTTCAATTGATATTTAATAATAATTTTATTTAACATTACTACTACTGGTAGGATAATTGCAGCACAGCTTACATCCATATCGCTGCTTCGAGCCGTTATTTCCAAACATAAATTATTACGTAAACCAACTATCAATTCCCACACAATCTCCGCCCAATCCACCTATTTACCTCGGCAATTGTCTTGAGTTTAATACGAACCAGACCACGGGCCAGTGGCGTGGATTTACGTACCAGGGGGTATAAAAAAAACCACTTCATCACTAGAAATTTTATTTCCAAAGATGATTGTTATATCTAAAACCTTAATCTGATGAATAATCTATCCTGGAATATATAGGAACCCTGGATATATACTGGATAAACCTTGGATAAACCCTGGATATATAGGATATATATTTAGGAAATATGTATCTATATAGATACATATTTCATTATTACATTATTTGCAAAGGGAGGATATAATCCTCCCTTTGCACATTTTCATTTCCCTTGATTTTCTGTGATTTGGTTCCATTTTCAATAAATGGGATGAAGAATTCTCTGGTTCTTTTTCTTCTTCTTCAGCAGCCTTTGTCTTTAAACTACTGGATGTAGGCCTCCCTAATGTTTCTGCATCCTTATCTATTCTGTGCCACCCACGTACAACCTCATTGTTGGTTAATTATTGGGACCAATAAATTGAAGATTTTTCGATACTGAAGACCAGAACTTCTACAAATCATCGTGGAATCACCCCTAGTCTGTCGCCTTTTCAATGAGCAAATAAGTCAATGGCCCCCTTGTTGGTAATTTGGTGTTACGCCACTGCCTGTTTGGCTGTTCCGTGGAGCTTATACGCTCACCGCATGTCAGAGACTCTCTCGATCCTGCCGTTCGTTCATCTGCGTGAATGTGACCTTCTATGGTTGTATTTTAGGTGATTAATGCCGCAGTTAATGAATCATGCATTCATTCATTCATCGGCGCAACGCATCTGCAAAGTGCGCACCAATCTTGCTGAATTTCACTGGAGGAATTTTTCTAATCGATAAGTTTTGCCAAAAGCTCCCGAAAACTGCGAATTGTTTAAAAGATAAGTGATAATTCAAATTAAAGGATTGTTACAGTCATGATCACTTCAGTCATTTGATTCAGACTTTGGTGATCCATTTATTAGCAACAATCTGTGTTATAACAATATTTTTTTGTTTTAAACAATTGAAAATCAAATGATAATCATTACTGGCGTAAAATTGAAGTACAAGTATAATCATCCTAGAGACGTAGTACAAATATATTATCCTAGAGAACTATACCTTTTCAAGTTCAAAATGACACCAATCAATTTCATTTTAGGAAGTAACAAATTTAAATTTGACAAGAACCACTGAAATTTCGATGGAAGTAAATGAAAAATTAAAAGTATTTGAAGCAATTATGGAAGAATTGAAAATTTGAGAAATAACTGACGATTTTACACTAACTATTGAAATTATGAGAGTAATCATTGAAATTTGGACAAAAACAATTGCAGTTATAGTAGTAATTTTTGATAATTAGAGAGCACAATTGAAAATTTTGCAGAAATCATTGAAAATATGGCAAAATGGTTGAAATTTGACGGTAATTATTGAAATTTTAGTAAAAATAATTGAAATTTCGACAATAATTATAGATAATAAAACAGTAATAATTGAAATTTAATAATAACCATTGACAATTTCAACACTAATAATTGAAATTTTAAGAGTAATCATTAAAAATTTGTCAAAATGAGTGAAATTTGGCGATAATAATTGAAATTTTAGTGGAAATAATAAAAAAATTGACATTAGTCCTTGAAAATATGATAGTAATAATTGAAATTTGACGACAAGCATTGAAATTTCGATGGAAGTAAATAAAAATTTAAAAGTATTCTAAGCAATTATGGAAGAATTGAAAATTTAAGAAATAACTGACCAATTTACACTAACTATTGAAATTATGAGAGTAATAATTGAAATTTGGACAAAAACAATTGAAGTTATAGTAGTAATTTTTGATAATTAGAGAGCAAAATTGAAAATTTTGCTGCAATCATTGAAAATATAGCAAAATGATTGAAATTTGACGGTAATAATTGAAATTTTAGTAGAAATAATTCAAATTTCGACAATAATTATAGATAATTAAACAGTAATAGTTGAAATTTAATAATAACCATTGACATTTCAACAACAATAATTGAAATTTTAAGAGTAATCATTAAAATTTTGTCAAAATGATTGAAATTTGACGATAATAATTAAAATTTTAGTGGAAATAATAAAAATTTTGACATTAGGCCTTGAAAATATGAAAGTTATAATTGAAATTTGACAACAACTATTGAAATTTCGATGGAAGTAAATGAAAATTTAAAAGTATTTGAAGCAATTATGGAAGAATTGAAAATTTGAGAAATAACTGACCGTTTTACACTAACTATTGAAATTATGAGAGTAATAATTGAAATTTGGACAAAAACAATTGCAGTTATAGTAGTAATTTTTGATAATTAGAGAGCAAAATTGAAAATTTTGCAGAAATAATTGAAAATATGGCAAAATGATTGAAATTTGACGGTAATAATTGAAATTTTAGTAGAAATAATTGAAATTTCGACAATAATTATAGATAATAAAACAGTAATAATTGAAATTTAATAATAACCATTGACAATTTCAACAGCAATAATTGAAATTTTAAGAGGAATCATTAAAAAATTGTCAAAATGAGTGAAATTTGACGATAATTATTGAAATTTTAGTGGAAATAATAAAAAAATGACATTAGTCCTTGAAAATATGAAAGTAATAATTGAAATTTGATAACAACCATTGAAATTTCAATGGAAGTAAATGAAAATTTAAAAGTATTCTAAGCAATTATGGAAGAATTGAAAATTTGAGAAATAACTGACCAATTTACACTAACTATTGAAATTATGAGTGTAATCATTGAAATTTGGACAAAAACAATTAAAGTTATAGCAGTAATTTTTGATAATTAGAAAGCAAAATTTAAAATTGTGCAGAACTCATTAAAAATATGGCAAAATGATTGAAATATGACGGTAATAATTGAAATTTTAGTAGAAATAATTGAAATTTCAACAATAATTATAGATAATAAAACAGTAATAATTGAAATTTAATAATAACCATTGACAATTTCAAAAGCAATAATTGAAATTTTAAGAGTAATCATTAAAAATTTGTCAAAATGAGTGAAATTTGGCGATAATAATTGAAATTTTAGTGGAAATAATAAAAAAATTGACATTAGTCCTTGCAAATATGAAAGTTATAATTGAAATTTGACAACAACTATTGAAATTTCGATGGAAGTAAATGAAAATTTTAAAGTATTTGAAGCAATTATGGAAAAATTGAAAATTTGATAAATAATTGACCATTTTACATTAACTATTGAAATTATGAGAGTAATCATTGAAATTTGGACAAAAACAATTGAAGTTATAGTAGTAATTTTTGATAATTAGAGAGCAAAATTGAAAATTTTGCAGAAATCATTGAAAATATGGCAAAATGATTAAAATTTGACTGTAATAATTGAAATTTTAGTAGAAATAATTGAAATTTCGACAATAATTATAGATAATAAAACAGTAATAATTGAAATTTAATAATAACCATTGACATTGCAACAGCAATAATTGAAATTTTAAGAGGAAACATTAAAAATTTGTCAAAATGAGTGAAATTTGACGATAATAATTGAAATTTTAGTGGAAATAATAAAAAAATTGACATTAACCCTTGAAAATATGAAAGTAATAATTGAAATTTGACAACAACTATTGAAATTTCGATGGAAGTAAATGAAAATTTAAAAGTATTCTAAACAATTATGGAAGAATTGAAAATTTGAGAAATAACTGACCATTTTACACTAACTATTGAAATTATGAGAGTAATAATTGAAATTTGGACAAAAACAATTGAAGTTATAGTAGTAATTTTTTATAATTAGAGAGCAAAATTGAAAATTTTGCAGAAATCATTGAAAATATGGCAAAATGATTGAAATTTGACGGTAATAATTGAAATTTTAGTAGAAATAATTGAAATTTCGACAATAATTATAGATAATAAAACAGTAATAATTGAAATTTAATAGTAACCATTGACATTTCAACAGCAATAATTAAAATTTTAAGAGTAATCATTAAAAATTGTCAAAATGAGTGAAATTTGACGATAATAATTGAAATTTTAGGGGAAATAATAAAAAATTTGACATTAGTCTTTGCAAATATGAAAGTTATAATTGAAATTTGACAAGAACTATTTAAATTTCGATGGAAGTAAATGAAAATTTAAAAGTATTTTAAGCAATTATGGAAGAATTGAAAATTTGATAACTGACCATTTTACACTAACTATTGAAATTATGAGTGTAATCATTGAAATTTGGACAAAAACAATTGAAGTTATAGTAGTAATTTTTGATAATTAGAGAGCAAAATTGAAAATTTTGCAGAAATCATTGAAAATATGGCAAAATGATTGAAATTTGACGGTAATAATTGAAATTTTAGTAGAAATAATTGAAATTTCGACAATAATTGTAGATAATAAAACAGTAATAATTGAAATTTAATAGTAACCATTGACATTTCAACAGCAATAATTAAAATTTTAAGAGTAATCATTAAAAATTGTCAAAATGAGTGAAATTTGACGATAATAATTGAAATTTTAGGGGAAATAATAAAAAATTTGACATTAGTCTTTGCAAATATGAAAGTTATAATTGAAATTTGACAAGAACTATTTAAATTTCGATGGAAGTAAATGAAAATTTAAAAGTATTTTAAGCAATTATGGAAGAATTGAAAATTTGATAACTGACCATTTTACACTAACTATTGAAATTATGAGTGTAATCATTGAAATTTGGACAAAAACAATTGAAGTTATAGTAGTAATTTTTGATAATTAGAGAGCAAAATTGAAAATTTTGCAGAAATCATTGAAAATATGGCAAAATGATTGAAATTTGACGGTAATAATTGAAATTTTAGTAGAAATAATTGAAATTTCGACAATAATTGTAGATAATAAAACAGTGATAATTGAAATTTAATAATAACCATTGACAATTTCAACAGCAATAATTGAAATTTTAAGAGGAATCATTAAAAATTTGTCAAAATGAGTGAAATTTGACGATAGTAATTGAAATTTTAGTGGAAATAATACAAATTTTGACATTAGTCCTTGTCATTAGTCAGTTTGCTCGTAGAGTCAATGAAAATTTCATTATTCCAAAAGCGATGTGGTGCATTGAAAAACTCTACAGTTGATGTGTACAGGCCGCAATAAAAAATAAAACCACGTTACACATTCTTATCGCATTGTTCCAGCATAGTTGCTTAATTGCCGAGGCTTGCCATTGTTATCACATTCGCATTATCACTGCCACTCGCCTCTCCCATTCACAATGGGAACAGAGCATCGTTTTTTCCCAAACTATCGATTATAAGAGAGGAAAAAAACGGGGGGGGGGAGCAATCTCTGAACTCATTTACGAACGGATGCGGTAATTAGACTCCTTGCATAATATTAAAACTCGAAATGACTCAATACAGATCTGCTCCGACGGACGTGAGAAGAAGCGATGCCCCTTCTATTTACGTTGCTCGGTTGTAATTGGACACCGATTGACGATTGGATTGATTTGGGATAAACGTTTCCTGCCCCTTTGCCGGCGAAGCGTGAACTCCAGGGACGAACCTTTTGTTCTAATCCATGCGCTAGAATGGGACAGAAATAGAAATTGGTTTTCCAAAATAAGCCACACTTTTCAAAAAACAAGGCAAAGAACGTCTTCATTGGGCCATCTTAAACTTCATGTCGCGACCTTTGTTCAAATCCACGCTCTAAAACAGAAGGATACAAATAGAAGTGGGTTTTTCAAAAACGCCACACTTAAAAAAAAACAAAGAACGTTTTCATTGGGCTATCTTAAACTGCATGTCGCGATCCTTTGCCTGAAAACTTCTGAAGCATCCGAAATGGTTATGATTATCTTTGGAAGCTAAAACACAAGCCGTATTTTTTTTGCATTTCGTATTGTTTTTGTTTGTATTTCGTATTGTTTTTGTTTCGCATTTCGTATTGTTTTTTTTCGCATTTCGTATTGTTTTTTTTTAACATTTGGAACAAATTGTGTACTCTGTGTTTGGTGCTTCCTGTTGCATTACTTGTAGAACAATATCACTTGCGATCATTGACTTTTGGTATCTGAGCCTGTTCCGGTCCACTGGTCGGACACGAGAAAAATATCGATCCGCCGAAGATGCGGAAAATGCCCGGCGTTTGGCGGGCTGACCGCGGAATGGAGGCGCAAAAAAAGAATTGTCGGCGCGCGAAAAAATGGCGAATTTCCTGCGGACTGGAATAGAATTGAGCGGATCGGGGGTAATGGATTGCACTGCGCTGATTGCACCTAAAGAGAGTGTACTCTTTCTCGGTTTCTCACGTGAGCAAGTGACGGAACCGAGGAGGCACTTACACAGCCTTAATGCACGGGACTTTGATAGATCGTTTCGCCGCATTAAGTAATTGCTGATGGCCGATGGTGGCAATAAATGGTGAATATTGTAATTTTGTCGTGGGACTTTATAGGCACGTAGTTACTTTTAAAGTTATGCATTATATCGGAAACTGGACGTCGATAGCAGCAATCTATCAGCAGTACTACTGCTGATGTACCAACTGTACTACTGCTGTATTTGGGCAAATTTTTCCCAATTTGGAAATAGTTGATGAAGCTTGGTCCAATAAGTTTTATCGCAGGAAAACAATTAAACAACTACTGCTGTATAATACAGCTACTACACCTACTGTAGTAGCTGTATTATACAGCAGTAGTCCTACTACTGCTGTAGGACAATATTGGATGCTGCAGCTGTTCAATTGTTTGCTGCCGATAAAACTTATTAGGCTTCATCAAATATTTCCAAATTGGGAAAAAAAGTTTTTATGAACCGTACGAAATAAACAAGCCTCCGCTCTTGATCCAATCTAATCGCGCCGCACAAAAAGTGTACACGAATTTCCGAGGAAGAACGCGAATGGGAAAGTTCATTCATCTTTAGGAGCAGGCGATTCGTCCGATGGTTCCGTTCTCTAAAACCAACTAGTCGCTATTACTCCTTTATTCGGCACTGCGTCCGTTGTTTACCTAACCAGTTTCGAATATCCAATTTCGTAATAACAATTATCATTTGATATAGAATTTTTTAATAATAATGGTTTTTTTAATTTAAAATAATTTATTATTTTCCACAATTCGTTTGGATTGTCTTTATTTATTTGAGATTTGTTTCTGTAGTATTGCGTTTTCTGTTCTTTTATTTGTGCTGTTGTTAATTTCTTTTGCTTGTTGTATTCTTGTCTGATTCATTTCCAAAAATGATCACCAACATTCTAGTAATTGCAAAGATGCTACACGTTTTTGGAAATACTCTTTTCCAACAACAGTGTCCTCCCAATTTTGTTTTACGAACAACATTAGCATATTTGACCACTTGTCTCGATCAATCAGAAACCAATGCGGATTGCGGAGAAAACTGTGTTTGCCACGATACATCTGCCATCTGCCATAGTAGCAGTAGTTTGCGCCGGCCTTTATTAACACATGTTCCCATCCGATTTTACAAGTTAATTACAAAACGGACCGGGAACGAAGCCTGAACAAGGGGGCCCATCGTAAAGCGCATTTAGCGGCGGCTAAAAGGAAACGTTCTGCGGACGGCTTTACCGTTCCTCCTGTACACGTGAAACGAATTAGCGAAATGCGATTTCTGCAATAACAAGGAGTGTGAAGTCTAGTAGTTTGCGCGAAATTCCAGCAATGAACTTGTACATTTGTTGCAAATTTATTGTTCATCCACTGACAAAAGTTCGCAACATTCAAAGTATAGTGTTTTCACTTGAAATTGAAAATGTACCTGCAATGAGGGTTTATTACGGTCAAGGGTTCTCCATTCGAAAAGCGCTGTGCAAATATGAATATTTTGGTGGGTTTGAAAACTTTTGTGTTTGAAATGGGTGTGCGAATTTTGCGAGAAACAGAAACATGGAGTAAAATTAGAACTTTTAATGTCCTGCCAAAAGCGTCGATGACGTGAACGATTATGTATCGCCTAATATGACTTCCAAGCGAACTGATAACGCCCCAAAGGTAATTTTGTGCCGCACAGTTATGATAATGTAAACACGTGATTCACTGCTCAATTTGTAACGAACCTTGTATCGTATATTTAACTTTCCGGTTGAACTCCAGTCACCAGAGTTTCTGAAAATTTTTCTTACGGATATTTTGAAAATATCATGCCAGATTTGTATACTGTATACCTGAAGATAATTCCTCTGCAAATTTGCAAAAGATTATCTCCTGAATAAGTGAGAAAATCGTATATTTAACTTTCAGAATTGCCCTCCAGTTACTGGAGTTTCTGTAAATTTATCTTATGGATATTTTGAAAATATTATACCAGATTTGTATACAGTATGCCTGAAGATAATTCCTCTGCAAATTTGCAAAAGATTATATCTAGAATAAGTGAGAAAATCGTATATTTAACTTTCAGAATTGCCCTCCAGTTACTGGAGTTTCTGTAAATTTATCTTATGGATATTTTGAAAATATTATACCAGATTTGTATACAGTATGCCTGAAGATAATTCCTCTGCAAATTTGCAAAAGATTATATCTAGAATAAGTGAGAAAATCGTATATTTAACTTTCAGAATTGCCCTCCAGTTACTGGAGTTTCTGTAAATTTATCTTATGGATATTTTGAAAATATTATACCAGATTTGTATACAGTATGCCTGAAGATAATTCCTCTACAAATTTGCAAAAGATTATATCGAGAATAAGTGAGAAAATCGTATATTTAACTTTCAAAATTGCACTCCAGTTACTGGAGTTTCTGAAAATTTATCTTATGGATATTTGGAAAATATTATACCATATTTGTATACAGTATACCTGAAGATAATTCCTCTGCAAATTTGCAAAAGATTATCTCCTGAATAAGTGAGAAAATCGTATATTTAACTTTCAGAATTGCCCTCCAGTTACTGTAGTTTCTGTAAATTTATCCTATGGTTATTTTGAAAATATTATACCATATTTGTATACAGTATACCTGAAGATAATTCCTCTGCAAATTTGCAAAAGATTATCTCCAGAATAAGTGAGAAAATCGTAGATTTAACTTTCAGAATTGCATTCAAGTTACTGGAGTTTCTGTAAATTTATCTTATGGTTATTTTGAAAATATTATACCATATTTGTATACAGTATACCTGAAGATAATTCCTCTGCAAATTTGCAAAAGATTATCTCCTGAATAAGTGAGAAAATCGTATATTTAACTTTCAGAATTGCCCTCCAGTTACTGTAGTTTCTGTAAATTTATATTATGGTTATTTTGAAAATATTATACCATATTTGTATACAGTATACCTGAAGATAATTCCTCTGCAAATTTGCAAAACATTATCTCCTGAATAAGTGAGAAAATCGTATATTTAACTTTCAGAATTGCACTCCAGTTACTGGAGTTTCTGTAAATTTATCTTATGGATATTTTGAAAATATTATACCAGATTTGTATACAGTATACCTGAAGATAATTCCTCTGCAAATTTCAAGAAGATTATATCCTTAATAAGTGAGAAAACCGTATATTTAACTTTCTGAGTTTAATTCCAGTTACCGGAGTTTCTGAAAATTTATCTTATGGATATTTTGAAAATATTATACCAGATTTGTATACAGTATACCTGAAGATAATTCCTCTGCAAATTTGCAAAAGATTATCTCCTGAATAAGTGAGAAAATTTTTATATTTAACTTTCAGAATTGCATTCAAGTTACTGGAGTTTCTGTAAATTTATCTAATGGATATTTTGAAAATATTATACCAGATTTGTATACAGTATACCTGAAGATAATTCCTCTGCAATTTTGCAAATGATTATCTCCTGAATAAGTGAGAAAATCGTATATTTAACTTTCAGAATTGCACTCCAGTTACTGAAGTTTCTATAAATTTATCTTATGGATATTTTGAAAATATTATACCAGATTTGTATACAGTATACCTGAAGATAATTCCTCTGCAATTTTGCAAATGATTATCTCCTGAATAAGTGAGAAAATCGTATATTTAACTTTCAGAATTGCACTCCAGTTACTGAAGTTTCTATAAATTTATCTTATGGATATTTTGAAAATATTATACCAGATTTGTATACAGTATACCTGAAGATAATTCCTCTGCAATTTTGCAAATGATTATCTCCTGAATAAGTGAGAAAATCGTATATTTAACTTTCAGAATTGCACTCCAGTTACTGGAGTTTCTGTAAATTTATCTTATGGATATTTTGAAAATATTATACCAGATTTGTATACAGTATACCTGAAGATAATTCCTCTGCAAATTTCAAGAAGATTATATCCTTAATAAGTGAGAAAACCGTATATTTAACTTTCTGAGTTTAATTCCAGTTACCGGAGTTTCTGAAAATTTATCTTATGGATATTTTGAAAATATTATACCAGATTTGTATACAGTATACCTGAAGATAATTCCTCTGCAAATTTGCAAAAGATTATATCCTTAATAAGTGAGAAAATTGTATATTTAACTTTCAGAATTGCACTCCAGTTACTGTAGTTTCTGTAAATTTATCTTATGATTATTTTGAAAATATTATACCAGATTTGTATACAGTATACCTGAAGATAATTCCTCTGCAAATTTGCAAAAGATTATCTCCTGAATAAGTGAGAAAATTTTTATATTTAACTTTCAGAATTGCATTCAAGTTACTGGAGTTTCTGTAAATTTATCTAATGGATATTTTGAAAATATTATACCAGATTTGTATACAGTATACCTGAAGATAATTCCTCTGCAATTTTGCAAATGATTATCTCCTGAATAAGTGAGAAAATCGTATATTTAACTTTCAGAATTGCACTCCAGTTACTGAAGTTTCTATAAATTTCTCTTATGGATATTTTGAAAATATTATACCAGATTTGTATACAGTATACCTGAAGATAATTCCTCTGCAAATTTGCAAGAATCTGTTGTACTGGCGTGCGAATTGTGTACCTGGGTACAGTTAATTCGACGGACGAGCGACTTCCTCGATCCCCGTCAATTACCTTTGCCTGTGCGCACTTTGCGTTCTATTCTTACGCCGTTTCCCATTCCGTGTGTGTGTGAGAGTGTGTGCGTGCACCGCATTAGTCACAGTTCACGCCGCCGACTTGGACCGCTCTCCCGACGACCACTACGGCCGGGTCTTTGATTTCTTTGTCTAACTTTTTGATAACTTGTACTCCTCAAGGATAACGAAACTGGTTTCGTAATTTCGTCGCCAGTGATAAAACGCAAACGCTCTTGGACGAGGCGCGATCTCTCGGACTCTTTGCGCGCAGTTATTATTTATTGCCGGGCAGTTATCATTTGTAGCGCAACATATCCCCGCATACTTGCGTAGATTTGAACCCCCCTGCACACGACAAATGCGGCAAGCAAAAACTCGTTCAGACAACAAAGAATAGATTTGTTTTTGTTGCACAATGGGGCATGGAGATGGTCGTTATGTGTGCGGGGACCGAGATTTGTACGGAAGCTGGAAGCCCAGCATTTTCGCCCTTGCCAGTCTCTGGTCCTAAATGTAGTCCAAAATTGTTGCCCAAAAAACAGTTGTTTTCATCTGATGGAGCTTACAAACTATGCCAAAAAGGCGATCATCAGTTTTCTTTTTCTGATAGAATCTGTTATGATAGAATTAGTTTACGTGGAATACTTGTTTATGCACCTAAACCATCATCTGCCACATCCAAGTATTCTGAAGCTCCCTTGGACAAATGTATTCGAAGGCATTCCAGTATTTCGACCGGCAGTTTTGCAACTCAGCGGCGGATATGAAAGTTTCCTTTCCGACTTCTCTCGTAGCGCGTTGATAAGTCGAGAGCGTTATCTGGTTGTTTCTGGAAAAAAATGGTGCGTTATTTGGCGCGAGAGGAAACCGTTTGGTGTAATAAATTAAGTCGGGTGTCTCCAGTTCAACGCTCCTATTAAAATCCTCCTTGGCCAACCACGCGGGCACCGTAAAAGACCGATTCCATTGAATTCGCTATAAAAGCGATCGTGATTAAGTGGTTTTTCTCTCCGCACAGATTACCACCAGATATAACTTGCCGAGCGACCGGAAGCACTTTCTAAGCCCACTATTTCTGATCCTTCCCGTTCCCACCAGTCGGCCAGCTCGACGAAGAGATGCACATCGCAATTACGTGTAGAATACTAGTATATATATATATATATATATATATATATATATATATATATATATATATATATATATATATATATATATATATATATATATATTTTCACTTGCGTAACTCCGCGTGATATCACCGATGCTTTATAGATAGGTCGGCCACTGAACGGCGTAAGTGTGTGGTGTCTGTGTGAGCAATCGCCACTCCTTGAGATTACTTACTGGCACGCAATAACCAAAAGCAGATTCGCAGACTTCTTCGCAGGAATCGGGTCCCCCGATCTGAGAGCGGATCCGCGAACGGCCGTCAGACTGTGCCCCAATTCCCCCCTAGAATCGGCTCTTACGTAAACTTGTTGCGCACCTATTTTTACAGCATCCGATAAACCGCCTCAGATCTCTGCACCACTATCAGTCACAGTCTTACCGCCGCTGTTATACAATCGGTGACGAATCGACGCGATGATTCTAACGTAATCTTGGATCTATCTGCGCCCATAAATAAATCGCTTTACGTGAATCACTTTCTCGATCACCTCCCGAAGATGCCACAATTTGCTGGATTGCACAACCAAACATCAGGCATCAAGCACAAAAGAATTATCTTTGCACTTCCGGGACAGATTGCCCCCCTTTAAAGGGAAAATTCTGAAAATATAACTTTCCGAGTTGAACTCCAGTTACTGGAGTTTCTGAAAATGTATCTTATGGATATTTTGAAAATATTATACCAGATTTGTATACAGTATACCTGAAGATAATTCCTCTGCAAATTTGCAAAAGATTATCTCCTGAATAAGTGAGAAAATCGTATATTTAACATTCAGAATTGCACTTCACTTACTGGAGTTTCTGTAAATTTATCTTATGGTTATTTTGAAAATATTATACCATATTTGTATACAGTATACCTGAAGATAATTCCTCTGCAAATTTGCAAAAGATTATATCCAGAATAAGTAAGAAAATCGTATACTTAACTTTCAGAATTGCACTCCAGTTACTGCAGTTTCTGTAAATTTATCTAATGGATATTTTGAATATATTATACCATATTTGTATACAGTATACCTGAAGATAATTCCTCTGCAAATTTGCAAAAGATTATATCCTTAATAAGTGAGAAAATTGTATATTTAACTTTCAGAATTGCACTCCAGTTACTGGAGTTTCTGTAAATGTATCTTATGGATATTTTGAAAATATTATACCAGATTTGTATACAGTATACCTGAAGATAATTCCTCTGCAAATTTGCAAAAGATTATCTCCTGAATAAGTGAGAAAATCGTATATTTAACTTTCAGAATTGCACTCCAGTTACTGGAGTTTCTGAAAATTTATCTTATGGATATTTTGAAAATCTTATACCAGATTTGTATACAGTATACCTGAAGATAATTCCTCTGCAAATTTGCAAAAGATTATCTCTTGAATAAGTGAGAAAATCGTATATTTAACTTTCAGAATTGCACTCCAGTTACAGGAGTTTCTGTAAATTTATCTTATGGATATTTTGAAAATATTATACCAGATTTGTATACAGTATGCCTGAAGATAATTCCTCTGCAAATTTGCAACAGATTATCTCCTGAATAAGTGAGAAAATCGTATATTTAATTTTCAGAATTGCACTCCAGTTACTGGAGTTTCTGAAAATTTATTTTATGGATATTTTGATAATATTATGCCAGATTTGTATACAGTATACCTGAAGATGTATACCCACGTACTGATTGCGTTTGGTAGATAAATGTTCATAGAGAATACGCAATCAAATATACGATTTGAGTCGAACTCAAGCTCAAGTACCGACTATAGACACGGGCCTGAGTAACGTATGTTGCTAACAAATCAACATTCAACAGCCTTGCAGCATTGCCTTTCTTCTCGGCTGCTTAATGTCAAATTGTTAGCAAAGTGTGTTACTAACTCTGGTGCAAATGTGTATGTTCAGGATCACATGCATGAGAAAATTGCTGTATGATGTATTAAACAAATCCGAATCCGACTTACCAATTGCCATTACTTTCATATTTCTCTTTTGTTTCAACAGGTTACCGATAGTGATCCATTACCTCACATAGTCTGTATGAAATGTTCCAGTCAGCTGCATGCATTTTCCAGTTTCAAGGCGATGGCGGAGCGAACTCAAGAGCTTTTCAAGAAATTTCTGATGGAAACACAAACGCTACTAGGATCGCCAGAGGTAATGCCAACATATATATTCTTTCGTGTATGTGTCCATACTACGTTTATAAATTAAAACAAAAGCTTTATCTTAAGATGGGTGAGGAAGTAAACAATTTGCAATACATACATATTTCGAAATTCAAGATATGAACGATTTGTATGTCTTCACAAGTTATATCTTTAAAATATACACCGTAGCAAAATGAACAGACGACTTCACAAATCATCCATGGGTAAAACCCATTAGATTTCCTAAATGGTCGTAATTAGAGGTTCACGTTTGATATTATGGGGTTGTATACGACCCTGCTGGCAAAAGGGTGGAGCCGGCTTCTTCTCTCCAGCGAGATCTTCTTGTAGCAGAACCAAGTCGCCACCACAGCCGTGGCCAGCAATACCACGCTCAACATTAATAATGATATCCTCATTATCTTCATTCGGTAGCTCGATCTCTCGCCTTTATGTGTCTTTCCCTGGAAAACATACTGTCATTAAGTTATATAACGTTTCAACATGGTGTTTGATAACCAACGCTGACTGGTCGAAACGCGACTTCAAAATATCTGCACAAGATCTGTTTGCATCTGTGCCAGTACCTCTGATCGGTGACTAAACTGCATCACTGGTCAATAGGTACAGTATAACCGGCCAACAATTACAAAAACTTTGTTGTCAAAAATTGTTTAGATTTCAAAATTCAGAATCGTTAACTCACCCCTTTGAAACACACGTCTTCTGTGAGTGTGTAAATATCGTGTCGCTTGTGCCTTTTGAGATCCCAGCAGTATGGCCGATCTAAGTCCCTTTTTATCATTGGCGACAACCTATTTGCAATGTCAATGAGAGAACATTCGCAATATAGTTGGTTCTTCCTCAAATCTAGACTCGTCAGACGCGTCCAGTTTGTGAAATTAATTGGAATCCAGTTGAGATTGCTATGGCTCAAATTAAGCTGAAATTGATTAATTATAAAATACGAGGAAACCCATAAATTGTATTAAACTAACAAAAATTCGTTAATGTTGGTTGCAAAACAAGTTGTATACATGTGAGTCAATTCAATATTTCAGAAATCTAAACAAGTAGATATGTCCTGAATTCCAAGTAACAATCGACATGCAACATTCCATGTTTTATTTACTACTGTCAGTTGATTCAGTGAGAGCTGTCAATGACGTGTCAATATTCGTAAGATTAATATCGTTGATGGCTAATAGTTTTATGTCAAGGCGCAAAAAGCTGTCCAAAGTTTAGGTGATTGGCATGTAAATACCTCGCTCAAATTTGTAATATTTCCTATAGCTGCGTCCTCTATATTTGTACTCCCGTTCATCCCCGATAAATCCAGTTTTCTCAGGAGTTTAAGCGGATGAAAACTGTTGGTTTTGATGGCCCTCAACTCCTTTAAATTCTTCGCAGAAACTTCCACCAGCGATTCCATTCCTGCAAAAAATAAAAAAATAGCGATACAAGTATTAAACAACCGGTTGAAAAGTGCCGGGCTCACCCAGGAACGATTCGTCTGTAAACTCCAAAATGTCGTTTCCGTCCAGCACCAGCTTTTTCAGAGTCTTCGACAGTTGCAAGATCGTCAACGGCACGAAAGTGAGCTGGTTCTCCGATAAGTCCAGGACATTCAATGACGCCAGTGGTTTCAGTAGTTCCTCCGGCAAGTGCATGAGCCTGTTGTTGGCCAAATTGAGATACTGCAATGTTTCAAGGCGGTTATTTTTGTCGGCTACAGTGTTTGCTTATGTGTGAAGTACCTCGAGACGATTCAGTCGGCTAACCGCCGTCGCAGTCGGGATGTCGATTACCCTGAAGTTGTTCCCTTCCAAATTAAGCCCCTTCAAGTTGGGCATGTGCTCGAACAGATTCTTTTCAAACGAGTGGATTCCGTTGTATGCCAAATTCAACTGCTCCAGTGCTAATGGTTCGAAAGCCGTGCTATTGTAAGGGCCTTTGAACACGTCTGAATGTAATTGTTCGCCTAAAAAATATTAATAGATTATTTAGGGGCGGGCTTTCCAGCGTTAGTTAATGTTACCAATATAGATACGGTATTCATAAGGAGATTAGAATTACACTGAACTGCATTTTATTATAATATCATATTTTAATAAGCAATATTTATTATCAAAGCAATGCGCTAACCTGAGTTTGATGGTATTATTGATTTAACAGGCAAATTGGTATAGCTGGGTCTATTTAAACCTAATCTAGTATTAGAGATTTGACAGGCAATAAAAGTGTTTATTTAAACTTAAGCTGACCAAACCCTTTGATAATCCGGCCCTTAGCATTACCGCACCTTTAAGCAAATTGTAACTCAGATCGACAACTATAACGTTGATGGTATTCTCAAATAGTCCGCTGCCCAACTCTGTGATGTTGCAGTGGTCATAGTAGATGATGAATGTGCTATTGCTGCCCGGCATGGCTTCCAGTCTGTTGATGTTGTTTTGGCTGAAAAAAGCTTCGACGGTGGTTTCATTTTTTATGTCCTCGGGCCAATTCGAGAGCACTTGGGTGATGTCCTTTTTATTGCAGTTGAGAGTGAAGGTGCCCTCTTTCGAAGAGCAGCTGCACTTGCTCGTGCAGATTTGCGAAGCGTTTTGCCATTTTTCGTCAGCTCGTACGCCACAAATGTCAATTGTTATTGCAATGATCATCAATTTCTGCAACAGATATTACAGATTAGTCGGAGATGCTTCAAAGATGTTGAAATCAATTCAACATCAATTGTTATTATTATTAATTATCATCAATAATAATAACAATATACTTTATTATTATTAATAATATTAAGGCATACAATTTTTGTGCAAGAGTAATACTCTCTGCGGTGTTTAATAAAACTGATTGCAATAGAGAATAATGATCACACTGAGGAGCATAAACTCTGAAAACTTTGTTACTCTAAAATTTCATGCATAGGTAAAACAACATGTCAATAAAATCGTGACATGCAAATTGTTTATGTTAAAATTTCACAGAATCTGTTTGCAATACAAATTAATGAAGCTGCCAAGTATTGAGGGGTAATTAAGCAACTTACAATTAAATTGAGGTACACCATAATTACTTAAATGTATGGGGCGTTTTCCCGATGAATGATTTTATTACACTTGCGTTCACAGAAATCTTATAGTTACGATTAATCTTATCATTGCTTATCATGTTTATTTAATCTCTTATCAGTACAGTTTAATAAGCAATGGCTGCAGTATTTTTGCTGACACAAATGAAAACAATGTCCCCCAAAAATTTTCTGCAGGAAAAAAATGCCCCGCAAAAATGATCAAGCCTTGTGTAAACTTCCCGCAGGAAAAAATGGAACAGACCGTGCAGCTCCTCGACGACATGGTGTCGAGACGGGGCATGGAGGTGTACCGGTCCGACCCAATGAGCGTGGATGTCGAGCCGGCCAGGTGGAAGCAGGAGGTCAAGCTGGAGCCGATGGACGAGCGGGAGGACGCGCTGCCCAAGATAAAGGTCAGGAGCGACGCCGTGCTGAAGAGTTCCCTGGCCGACAGTGCAACGGTTACGGACACCCCCCTATCGTTAGTTAACCACTCACAAAGGACCGAGCCGGTCTTACCGTACAGTGCTAGGAACAGTTCGCACTTCGTGGCAGAGCCCTGTGGGCTGCCGCAGGACCTGTCACCGCCAAGCCCCACGGAACCCGCCGACTTGTCCAGCAGGAAGGTGGAGAAGGTGGAAAAAGTGGAGGTGCCCGAGAGCGTCACGTGCGTGCCCGAGATCTTCATAAAGGACGATGTCGAGGTGGGCTCGGAGTACAGCAACAGCTCTGATCCTGAGCGACTCGAGGTCGACATGTCACAGGTGATCAACTAGAAATATTAATAATTATTCAAACTAAGTGCATTTTATTTCATATTAAGTTATGTTATACTGGTACAGAGTGATCCATTTAGGGGGAGATTGTAATTTAGGTTGTTAACCTGCAGCAATTGGCAGCTTTACGTGCAACAATTTGCTCTAAAGGATAACCACAATAATTTGAAATTAAAAGAAACAAATATAAACTAAATTGTATAACCAACACAAAAAGGTCTGGCCCTAAATGGTTCACCTGGTATAATTATCCAGGTTACTGAATTGAAATGTGCCAAACTAAGCACAGCTATTTATTTATATATTTATTTCAAATATCATTGCAAAATACAAAACAACATTAACGGATTGCTGTTACAAGATTAATTATTTGATTTAATTTTCTTAGGGTATGGACGAGCACTCGAATTCAACCACAACCTCGGCGCCATCGCCGACATGCGAGCCGCATCAAAATCCGGACACACCGGCCACGCTGTGGCAGGCGCTCTCACAGAACGGTCACACATCCACACCCCTGTCGGGGGAGGCCAGCCACCTCCTCAGAAAGCTGATAACGTGTCGGAAGCTGGGCATGACGATAACGCCGGCCCCTCCCTTCCTGTCCGAGAACGATGACCACGCCAGCAGGGAGGCTAAGACGTCGGGCAGGCGCAAGCAAAGCTTCCCCACCAAAATGGAGCCTGAGGGGAACAACGGGCCGTGGAGGGACCAAGAGACCGAAAACGATTACATACCCGACTTCACGGGGAACAGTTCGTGGTGCAACCTGCAGATCGTCAAGAATGCCAAGGTTATTACGAAGTCCAGGTCCAAAGTCCACACAGTTTCGAGACTAATAATACTGATTATAACTAAATACTAAGTGATCCATTTAGTTTGCTACTTTTATATGTTTGTAATAAAGTCATTTACTGTAGATTACCAACATAAATTACAGTTTCGCCCTGAATTCAACAGTCAGTAATATTTAAACTGATATTTGTTAAACTTTGCAGGGTGGAAGCGGGATGGCGAGGAGGGTGGATCTGGCCTGCACGAATTGCGGCACGCAGACGACCACCATCTGGCGGCGCAACATGAAAGGGGAGATGGTCTGCAACGCGTGCGGCCTGTACTTCAAGTTGCACGGAGTGGACAGGCCGCACACGATGCGGAGGGACACGATTCACACGAGACGCAGAAGACCCAAGGGCTCCGAAGAGCGGAGCGGAAACGATAATCATCATCGCACCGACAGGCCCCTGCGCAGTATGTACCTTCCAATTTTCAAACGTCACACAGTGACTTGTGCATTCAGGAATTAAATAGTTTAAATTTTTGTTTAGGTTCGGTTAATTAATTATGTAGTGTATACACAAATCTCCTGTCATGTCTTAGACCCGTATCTACAGTCCGTGCCTGAGCTTGAGTGCGACTCAAGTTGTATATTTGGTTGCGTGCTTTCTATAAACGTTTATGGACCAAATGCAACCAAATATACAACTTGAGTCGTACTCAAGCTCAAGTATGGACTATAGATACGGGCCATAGTGATATTTGCTTGGCTAACATAAAAATCAGTAATTAAGCTCGTAGTAACTTTACATTTGATTTTGGTAACGTTAAAATTGAAGTTTATAATTTTGGTCCCATGGTTATTTGACAAATTAACGGGTTAACGGCTCCCGTATGCACGAGCAATGGACAATGATACTTATAAGGGCGTTTGCACTAACCCATGCCACGATAGAAGGCCCCATTCAAAGGCGTAATGTCTGAAACAATCGCAGGAAAAGTTTGACACATGTAAAGTCAAATAAAATAGTTGGTAATTTATAATTACCAAGTACATTCCAAAATGTTATATTGTCTTTGTCTTATGTCATGGGCGTTTTGTGAATATACTATACACTGTTAGGGGCAGTTAGTTTGCATGTTTTTATTGGCGATATTTAGTTTTAGCAATGGTGTTTTGTTGTAATATGAATGGTGTTCACGTTTTTAGATATAGCGCCCAAGAAAGCAGGCAACAACAACACCACGGACCTGGCGGACACAGAGGATATGCTGAGTGCCTTGCGTAAGCAATTGCAACCACACCTTGTTATGGCCTTAACCGGACAAAAGAACTTGGTACCAGAAATGAAAGTATGTTCATTTTGTTTATTAACGCCCGTCAATAGTAGGTATAAAGCAATTGCAGCGCTAATGCCCATAAAAAGAAAAATAAAGCAACCACTTTCAACTTTGGTAAAAGGCCTTTGGTTTATTCAGGCAAATGATCTCTAGTATTTTTTTTTTAATGATAGTTACCTCATTGTTTGCTTGAGATTGGTGCCGGCTCATCTCGGACATATAAAAATGGATGCGGTCAATGCAGGCTGACTTCTATTACACCATCGATGACGTAACTATCAGCTTGGATGTCGCATATATTATTCAGATCCTTACCCATTATAGCCGTTATAAATTTAGACTTAATTTTGTATTGATTTTTCATTTGCTATAGCCGTTTTAAAGTTAGACTTGTACAGGTGTTGATACGAGCCGTTTGATTTCCAGCTTGTATTGATTTTTGATTCGTTTTTTTAGGCTGTAAACTATCCAAATATTATAATAAACCAGTCGTCGAATCAGCCGACGGTGGACATGGAGTCGGAAGACGAAAGCTACCGCGACTTGCCTCTGAACCTGGTGGCAACGCAGATGGCCGAGACGGAGACGCACTAACGTCTTGCCCGATGCCTTGGCGGCTTTCGTAGCGTTTTTAGTGATTAAGCACACCACGGTGGAAAGGAACGACGTAAGCATTAACACGCAATCATATACTTATATCGTGCTCTCTATTTCGAAAGTATTAAAGTACTTACAATTTTTTTAACTTAATAATACTCAAGTGCAAGAATCAAAATGAAACTCAACTTACTTAATAATCACCAATTGTGATATTTATCATGCTATAAATGATTCCTTTTTTACCGCAATTGAACCGCTTAATATGCCAGTACCTTATTATTTTTCTCTGTCTCTCTCTCTCTCTCTAATAAGTATTTCTGTTTCATTATTATTATTAGTATTATCAATGGACAATACTCTTTTTTTTACGTACGTTTATTATTTTACACGTTTGGATTTATTGGCTGGCCAATAATATTCCGAGTGATTGATCTTGATATTGTAAGCTTGTTCTCGTCTATAAATTCTCTAATGAAAACGGAATTGCATTGTTTTTAAAATTTCGAGTTTCACTTTAGTTATTTGACGGTGATGAGCTTTAAACGAAAAAAAACGTTTTCTCTGTAATACTCAAAAAAGTATTTTATTTATATTTATAACCCCTTTAATGACCAGTAATTAAAGTATTAAATTTTTTTATACCAGTGTTTAATACTTTGTACATACATACATACATACTCTAAATCTAATGTTCAATCTCTATTTGATTCGTTTTTATTTATGGAAGCAAAACAAGGTTTTTTGTACTTCATTTAGTTTTAGTTTTTTTTTATCATCATGTTTGTAGTGTAGTGTGATTTTGTTTGTAAGTAAGCTTATTTAAAATATGCAATCTCACTTGTCAGAACGAGTAAATTTAGTGGAATTAGATTTATCTACGTACATGATTCGTTCCGTCATTTCGTATTACAACGACAAAGATCTCGATTTAAAGTGACGACCTAAATTACCTTACCCGCAGAATTCATTCATTTCACCCACCACGGTATGTACATGTACACTGATAACTATAATTGCACTTACACTACTATAAGTTTTTGTAGCTTAGAATATAACAATGTAGTATTAACCAAGCGAGTGATATTTAACATATTTAACCTTAATTTTATTTTGATATTAACTTATTTCATACCCAAAATCAGTATTGTATACGTTTTTATACTTACTTATAAGCCGATTGCCTTAGAGATTAGTATTTAATTTAATTTTTATATTTTGGCAGCTGTGCCTAGTTAATTACTTATAAGACCCACGTTTTTTAATTGTTTTTTTTTTAATTAATATGTGGTACCAATCAGTATACTTTTAAATTGGTAATTCATTGTACAATTAATATTTTATGCTGTTAAATCGTTTAATTAAAAGTGTTAATGAAGCTTTTTGAAATTTGCATCACTGTTATGAATTGTACCGGACGAACGGGTGTATATTTAATCCACTCACCGTCGTGGCAATACGCACTGTGAATATTAATACTTAAGTATAGACCTTGCCGTCCGGGCACATATGATTTTTGTTTGTTGTAAGATATTTTCTATACACATTTTCTTCTCGAACGAGAGAACAACTGTACGACTGACGACGAAAATGCTCCGACACATAAACAAACCGACTGTAACTGTAGTTTCGGCAAAAGCGATACGGAAGGGCTTAATAAATTGCGCGTGCCGCTCGGATGGAGAGGTGAACCGTCGTTTTCGGCGCTTCATCCGGCTTGTGTTCTCCGGACCTTGCGGCCGCACGCAACACTGTAAGAGGGTGATTGTGATATTCTGTCACGTCTTCGGCGACACTCGGCGGACGTGACGCTACAACTGGATATTTTGTTGAAACGTTTGTAGTAGGGTAACATGAATTTTAACAACTTTGCTAATAGTGTTGAAATATTTTTTTATGAATAAAACATGGCTGCTAATGAATCGGTTATGTTTATTTACGTCCCCGTAATATCACCTAGATATTTCTTGTGCAGGTACACTTATGAGCCATACTTGTGTTCGTTTTTAATATAGTTTTATGTAATTTACAGAGTAGGTGTTACATTACCGACGGGATCAAGTGCTTAAAGTAGCAGGCTAGATGTGCCGTTTCTACGATTGGATGGAGTTGGCGAGATCACTGCAGATAAAAAAAGGTATACAGTACAAGAAATCTGATGAACATTTACAAAACAAATCAACGGGAGCAAAATAAAATAAGTTGGTGTATGTGACGATGAGTAACAATGCTGGGCAGATTTTGTAATGTCATTTTGTACATTGTCAACATGCCATTTTGTACAAATACATCGTCATTTTTTTAAATATCATGTTATTATGTTGTGCAATTGTCATGTAGATGACAATAAATGATAATGTCGGATGAATCTTGCACCTCTTGTAGTCAGAGGTTGACCAACGCCTAGCTCCAAATAATCGTTATCAAAGATGACATTACCGATGACCAAATGAGTGTCAATGCTGGAATTAAGAGAGTGTCATGTGAAGATAAATGATGCGTTTGTAATTTATATATGTAATTGTGATCACAATTTTAGCACATACACCCACATTAATTATTCGTCAAATAATCTTAAAAAAATAGTTAACATTTCATCTTATACACTAGATAGAAGCTACGGCTATGACATGATCACGTGAAAATTGGCTCCGAGACGCCTACAAATATCACCACGACGATCCAAGAGACACAGATTGGCAAGCAATTTACAGACCCGATGTGATTCCACACATCATAGATCAATGTATTATTGATTTATGATTCGTAGAAATATATGTGAACACACCGACCATAGACCAATGTTATTTACAATACGTTAATCTATGTATCGTTAAAATATATGTAAAATTAATGACGATAGATCAATATATTAATACATATCATTTATAATGAATTGAATCATTGAAATATCATGACACAGGTTGTTGTGATATATTTTGCTTGGCTAAAAACCAGGATTATTTCTTAAACAGACAATACACAAAACATGCACGCATCGAAAGGTTTACTCGCACACATGGACGAACATAGTATGTTTATACAATTAATCACAATGTATGAAAATGCGCATAATTTACAATATAGCTGCAATTTTATTACACTTAAGCAAAAAATTAACGTTACTGATTGATAATTATTAGTAACACGGCTCACGCAACATATTTAAATGAAACAGATATAGGTGTTATAATATACAGTATGATAACAATGTTTGACGTCAATTCATTTCCAACTTCTACGACCAATTGCTATTATAATTGCTTGGTTCAAATTTGGGGATTTTGTTAGCCGACATAATGTCAGGTGTATCCAAATTTTAACTAAGAAAATTGGATGTGACAGTAGAAAACGACCAACATATGACATACAAAACAGCCATGGCGTGGTATCTACGACAATAATCATTAAAATTTTGATATACAGTTAACAGAATATTTGCTAGCATTTGCCAAACATTGTTGCTCACATTGTATATCATATTGACAAAAAATGTGGTCCGATTTGTTTCCGTTATTGTAACGAGTGCACAAATATATGGCAACTTCCGATTATCATTCACAGACATGATTTTGTTTATGAATAATCGCACATACCACACAGAATGCTTCTGTGATTCATATGAGAACACACTTTTTCGTGGGCACGAAAAAGCCTCTGTGGCATCACACGCAAACTGAAATCCGAGCCGACCAGTTTGCCGTACATTAGGGAACGCAGTCGGCCCCGGCAAATCACAGCACGACTTTGCAGCGAAGCAATGTTCAAGAATCAATTTACATTGTTGCTGGTGAATATGGCTTTTCCCACAGAGCGATCGACAATGTCTGAGGTCGGCTCAAATTTCGGTCGTAATAGTAAACAGAAGTGCAACAAAATCTCCAAATTTTAGTTGGAGAAATTTGAATCGACCGCAAATACTGTATTTATCACAGGCTATCAGTAAAAATTATATACATTGAAATTTCGCCTTTCCCCAGCAACAATGATATTTTCTGGAGAAATGAAAACTGTTGTTAATTAATGAGTTAATACATTCTAATGTAAATATGTAATTTACATTCAAATCAATACCAATAAAATTCACTTCTTAAAACTTAATGAATAACCATAATTTTTCGTCCTTGAAAAATTCATCATTGCATCATTGTTGCCTCAGAACGGCGAGTATGTGACTGACAGGGTGGGCTTTAAAGTTTTCAAAAATTAATAGTTTGCATATTGTAATGAAATTTGAGCTCATTTAATGTTCCTGAATTACGTGACAAATTTTTATTTCACGTCGCTTCCATTCGTTAAGTCCGTTTCAAACATTTTTTATGAATATTTTAAATACGTGGTTTCCATATTGTTAGCGCATGTTCCCCATGGGATGAATTACATTGACGAAAGGTTGTTGAGCTGCAATGCTTTTTTCAAATTAGTGGCCGTTTTTAATATGTCATTGCGAAATAATACAATAAGTAAATGTTATACTCTTTATATACAGATTACACGTCATTTGGGTTTTGCAATAACTTACGAGCTGGAACATATTGTACACTATTTAAGAAATAGGTAGTGACTAATATGTAATTAGTATTGGCAAACTTGATGAATAAAAATGGAAATTGTCGGTCCCTCCGCTATGAACTCCCGATCGTATTACAACTACTCTTATCCTAATGCACCTCTGCAGAGTGTAAAAATAGATTAAACAATTTATACTACCGCATTAGAAACGAATTACGAAATTCGAAACTGTCACTACAACTATACTGAGCTGTTTGGGTTAGTCGTCCTTCATGATGATCAAACTTTCGCACTCTTTGTCCTTGCTGACGTTCTGGTTGGCCTGGTCATTCTCGTACTCCACAAAGTCGTCGAACAGGCTCGGCCAGGCCTCGTTGTCGTCGTACGAGCTGAGATCGTTGCCCACAGTCTCGGAAAAGTTAAGGAACATGTTCCACGTGTCCTTGGGTATGCCCCTGTACTGCTCGTGCTTCTTGAGGAAGTTGAGCCACTTCTCGAGCACGGGCGGCTCGCGGACCGTGAACACGAGCCTCCACAGCACGACGGCCACGTCTATCGGCAGGATCCGCTGCCCGGACGCCGAGTCCAGACCGAACTTGAACGTGAACCTGTACAGGTTCTTGAAAGAGTCATCGCTCCGCTCCACCTCACAGACGAGCTCGGGCAGGCGGGCCTGCAGGCTCTTCACCGAGTCCGCGCGCAGCCGCCTCAGGCCCGACACGAACTCCTGCCTGGTGAACCGGCACATCTGCTCGGCGTTCAGCTTCCACGCCAGCACGAGCACCTTGAACTCGTCGGGCGACACCTGCAGGTCCTTGCACAGCTGCTCGATGCCCTCCTCCAGGATCTCGTCCTCCTCCTCGTCCTTGTACTGGTCGAACAGGACGTTCAGCTTCCCGTCCGATGGCTTGCTGTCAGTCAGGCCCATGGCGGGGGCCGACTTGGACTGTGTGCGCCTCGGGTACGGGTAGAAGCGGCCGATCGTCGCCGCGCTCTCCGGTGCCGACGTCAGGTGGTTCCCGTTGCTTATCAGGCTTGACTCGTTGGCCGGGGATGAGACCGGTAGGTGTGCTGCAGCGGCGAAGAGTCGCACATCAGGCATTTCTAAAACAACACCCACGGCATAAACTCTTTTATAATCACTACAATTCAAAGACGATATGAATATGTTTAGTTAACAAAATGAATTCAAAACATTAGAAAACCAATTACATCCGGCTTCGTATTTTCAAAAATTTCATACTTCCTTGCCATAACTAATATTATAATAGTAATTGTTGTAAAACCGTTTCCTTGTAATCATTCGGGTGACTGTACGAGACACCCTCAACGATCTTAACTCGCACAAATTTTTGCATCAAGTGCCAAATTTACTGACCTTGTAACATGCACTTGTTTTATGCACCCGTAGAAATATGAAGAGAGGAAAAGTTTGCATAACTTTTATGTAATCAATTTCTATATTTTACACCGATGATAAGACCATATGCCAAATGGGGGTATGTATAGTCTGGAAGTTGTCCATCGCTGGTATAACACCCAATAATGATTTAAATATTAATAAAGTGCTAACATTACGAGACGCTCTGGCACTTTTAAATACATTCTGCAATATTAGTAATCAATGGCTTTCAGTGCACAAGTGTAAAACCGGTTAATCTGTGAAGTAATTAAAGGGGGTGATTACTTTAACGCTGCTCTTGTGAATTTTTGCAGCGCCTAACTGTTGATTTTACCTTCCTTAGGGCAATGTGCGACGTTGTTTTCCTGGGCCGTAGATGATGGCTCCTTGAAACAGGTCAGGCAATTGCCCATTGGAGGGCCTCACGTGGAGCTCTGGACGCACCGGAAGAAATCCCTCTTGCATTGCCTGTGATCGGGGTGGGATGGTCGGTGGCAGTAACGGTCCTCCCTGAGTCGACGGGGCCAGGGCATAGCCTACGCCCCGGAGCTGCCGCACTGGACGCGCCGCCGTCGGCTGGGTGGCCCCCCTTAGGGCTTTCCAGGGCCTACTCGCTGCTCAGTCGCCCGCTGGCAAGCACCAAGTCATCCTCTTGACGTTCAGGGGACATGTCCCGACCTGTACGACCGCGCGCGGTTTCCGCTCGGGCATGGGCAGTGCTGGGGTGAGCTGCTCTCAGGGGAGCGGCTAGTGGGGCATCGTGGGGGCCCAAAAACTGCCACTATTGTTGTTCCTATCGTGTTAGAATGTCAGTTTTTGTGGGCTCACTTTTGACACCGCCGCTGCCCAGCTGATCGCTGATCATGGAACTTTTATTCGTCACCAACTGAAAATAAGTTTTCTCAAGATTGCAAAATAATTTAGTTTGGACCATTAAATGTATAATTCCGTGCATAAATATGCGAAAATATGCGAGGAATGTTCAAATTCTGGCGATTCTGTATCCACTAGCAACAAAAATCCCTAAACCTGCATGTGGTGGCACGAGTGCAAAATCCAACGAAAATCCCTAAACCTGCATGAGTTGGCAGCAGTGTCAAAATCCCTGTTTTACCGGCCATCGCCGACCGTCAAATCAATCCGCATATTACATCAGAGGGCAAAATGGCGTTTGGAGACTATCCAGTGGATTACAATCCGAAGGTCCACGGTCCCTACGATCCTGCGAGGTTCTACGGCAAACGTAAGTAACCAACTCGGCGCCTGAAAGGGCCCAACACTAGCAGCACCCCGAAATGCGGGGGCCCCCACATTTGGTTACATAACCGCCCAATGTCCACATCGCAGCACCCTTAGATCCATAATGTATCGTTTGTTCTTCAACAGCTGACACCCCCTTTGGCCAGGTGAAGATCAGTGAGCTGGGGCAATGGTTTGGACGTCGTAACAAGTCACCGCAGGCCATGACCGGAGCAGTCAGCAGAGGTAAGACCATCCAAATGCGTAGTCCCCCTCGTCAGAGGTAATGTTATCTGAGCATGCGACAAGAATCCCGGTTCCTTTGATGTTCGGGTAACCACTACGGGAGACGCTATTGTTCGTAGCTATATTTTAACGCTAAAGAATTTAAATCGTTCAAACATGCTAGGGCGCACCAGGTTCCAAAACTATAGCTCTTGGCACGAGAGGCAAGTGCACTGATCTCTCAGCCAATATCAGCTTCCCTTTTCCTATTTTGGGAATACCGTACTACATCGTTGTTCTTTTATTTCTTGCTTTGAGACTGCAAAACCACGTTAACTTTAATGCAACTGAACATGTGACTATTTATGCAATTGATTCAAATTTATGTAACGATATGCAGCAGACCTTCGGCTATGTCATCAATATTTCAATGCGTCATTTACTAATGGTAAAACCATTGCCAATGGTTCCCAAACATTTTCAACTCACGAACCGCTTTTTGAATTAGGGTTTTCCCATGGCTATTTGTTCTATATTTTTTGCAAAATTCTATTAAGTATTTAATAATTTTGTGAGAAAAGCCATTATAATTTTCAAGCAGGCTCCATTACTATTTTAATTTGTAATAAATTTCTATTTAAATATTCTTCACTTCTTCATTTCTTCACCTGAAGAAGCCACAGTGTGGCGAAACAATTGTCGTGAACAATAAAAAACAATTTTGAAAATTTTAAAAAGTGCGTAACTTTATTTCATACATTAGTATTTAAATATTTGTTTTAATCAATTTTTAATTGATTATAATCAAAATCAAAATTTTGTTTAAAAATTTTGCTACAGCCGTGTATAAGATGTTAATTTTTATTATATTATTGTAGCCTGGTGGAGATGGCAACATAAATATGTACAGCCGAAGCGTGCTGGAATCGCTCCGTTCTTCCAACTGATCGCTGGATCCATGTTGTTTTTCTATGTTATTAACTACTCCAAATTGAGTAAGTAACAAATAAAAATCAATATTTAACGTACTCATTTTACGTTTTTATTTGCAGAGAAGCACAGGAACTACAAGTACCACTAAGCAATTTTTTTTTACCATCAGTAGTTCAAGGTATACAATTCTGTAATGTAATACATTATGGCCGCTGTATAAGTCCTTAAAAAATAAAACATACTTTAGCCCTACAATCTTTTGGTGTTATTATAATTCGAGCATGTTTATTTTGTAGAAATATATTCCCGTGGTACGTCCATGGCAATGACTTCAATTACCTTAAGCTGCCCAAAATTGTTCGGCAATCTTCTTATTAGCACATTAAAATCACATTACAATTATTATAGAAAAAATGTCCGTGACAATGACATTAATTACCTTGAGCTGCCACAATTTGCTAATTAAAACACACATAATTATTACTATATTACCTAACTTAGTGACTTGTAATTTGGCAGTAATTAGTTTATTAGGTAGCAGTGTGGTGTTACATTAAGCGCGTAGTTTTAAGAACTCTGCAAATTGCTTTCAATCAATGATAATGAATTGAATAACATAATTTAATTAATAATTTATTGAACAATATATTACAAAAATAATCTTATGCCGACTTACTATGTACATACAAAATTCGATATCGATATTGGTAAGTACTAATATTAATTTTAATAGGGACGTTAATTTTAAATAGTTACGTTCGTCTAGTCTTATCACATGTGACATTCGTTCTTCTGGCTCTCTCGCAGCTGCTTCTTCAGTTTCCTCTTGATGTACCTCTTGTTCAGCTTGGTCTGGATCTCGATGAACGTCTTGCCCTTGGTCTCCGGCATGAACAGCGTGAATACAACGCCGAGCACGCACGCCCCGGTGAATATGAAGAACGTGTAGTGCATGCCGATTGCGTTGCTGACTGGCTTGAAGAACTTTGAGATGAGGAACGACATCGTGCTGCCGTAGAACGTGTTGAGGGCAATCGCGGTGCCCTTCACGTTCGTCGGGAAGATCTCGCTGAGTATCACCGCCGGGACGGTCGTTATCCCGAAGTTGTTCATGATCAGGAACACCACGATGCCCGTCGTCGGCAGCCACGAGATGTTGTCGACGTTTATCTTCGCGTCGTCCTGCAGGTAGAAGTAGGCGCCCTCCGCCGCCATCGCCATCGCGCAGCCGACGGCTGATATCATCAGCAGCGGCTTCCTCCCCATCCTATCGATCAACAGGGTCGCCACGACGGCTGCAAATTTCATAATTGTTTTTATGGTATAGTGACTAAATTAATAATAGCAAACAAGTAAATGTGTAATTTATGGTTAGTAATTAAAAAATTCATACCAGCGGGAATTTGCACTGTTCCAAAGATGATGCTCGAGACCTCCGGGGAAATGCTGCTGCCGCTGTCCGCGATGATGCTCTCCATGTACGACTCGATGGCGATCACGCCGCAGAACTGGTTCAGGCTCTTGATGGCCAGGGATATCAGCAGCGCCTGCCTGTACTCGCTGTTGGTCAGCAGCTCCCAGAGCGTCCCCTTGTTTTGCATGTCGTTCTCGATCGTGAACTCGATCTCCAGCAGCCGCTTGTCGATGAAGCTGTCGTCCGCCGAGCCCCTGCTCAGCGTGACGAGGACCTCCCGGGCCTCCTCCCTCCTGTCCTTCAGGACCAGGTGGTAGGGCGACTCCGGCATCCGAGCCATCAGCGCGAAGAACAGGACGGGCACCGCGGCACAGAGCAGGCTCAGGTTCGTGTGGCTGACGAAGGGGCCGATCGAGAGCACCAGGAAAGACCCGATGAGCTTCATTATGCTCGTTATCAGGCCCAGGATGCCCCTTATGTCGGGCTCGGCCACTTCTCCCGAGTACATTGCGGTGGCCTAGAGACAATTGATAGTGACTATAAATTTGATGATGTGATGATGAACATGGATCATGGATCAATATCTGTAGTAAGTATAGTGATAATTGTAATTAAAATGTAAAATACGACAATCATTAGAAAATATAGTGATAATTGTTGTTAAAATGCGAAATAATGTTTATTTATTTGGAAGAATAAATAATTGGTTATTTTTGATTATTCGAATACTTGTAATGTAGTTTTCGCTTGTCTTTTAAAGGCAGTCAATGAGTTGCAGTTTCGGGAAGGGCAAGTGTTGTTGTTCCCTAATCTTAACAGTCTGGCAATCGGGGAGAAAAAGCAATTGGACGTTCTATATGTGGGAATTGATAACTGCTAGCTGTTGCGGAGGTTGTAATGAGTGCCGTTATGTGCGATAAGCGAATAAGTTATAAGTGATAAGCGTTTATCATTGGCTAGTATTAGAATGCTATTATTATGAATGACAATAATGTCTTAACCTCATACGAAAAAATTTCACCCTTTATTATAAACTATTATTATAAACATTATAACTATTATTATAAACATTATAAACAAATTTCATAATATACTATTATTTGCGTAGTGTGAAATTAAATGCAATTGTTAAAGAAATAATTATGTGTTTGTGCTTGTGAGCAATTAAAAAATCTAAATTAGTCTACGAAATACAAAAGAGTAAAAATAGTATCAAAAACATGCGAATTATTCCCAGAATAGGCCAAGATTCTACAGAAAATTGGGCAATGATTATCCAAATTATTCTACGAAATACGAACAAGTAAAAATTCTCACATATAAATTATCCCCGAAGTAAGTTTAAAATTCTATAATTCCTCAAAAGAGCATTATAAATTTTAATTTTAAAAATTTCATGTTCTATTTTTAATTTAGTACTCACTGTGTATACACATCCGAAAGCAATTCCGCCAATCAGCCGGCCCACACAGATCATCGTTACACTTTCCGCAAAATATATGATGATCCAGGGGACGAAAAGGATCACAGAGGACACCATTAGGGAGCCCTTCCTCCCGGTTTTGTTTATAAACCATGCGGCGAAGAGGCACGAGACTGGTGTGGCGAGCGTTGAAATCGATGCAATCCACGAGCCTTCCTCCTGCAACAAGAAATATATTGATTTTGGTAAATTGGAGCATTATCTATTTTAAGCGTTACTATAATTAGAAAATGCAATATTTTATAAAAAATGAGATATCCAAATTAGTTTAATAATACTGTTAATATAATTAAATTTAAGAAATATATATAATATGTATAAAATTATAAATAAAAAATTGAAAATAATTCTATTCATACTTTGTAATATGTACAATGACTTGATAATGTAAATATTTTCATTAACAAAAATGAATATCTCTCCCTACTACTAATAAGAAGATTAGTAGAAAGCCAATCTTTACAATATGTAAAGAAGGTGAAAGGAAAACATGCTGAAAGCCACTTGTTTGTAACTTTTTCCAAGTATATAATCAGGTACGAAATATGTAAGATAGAATATCATGGAACAAAATGCTTCAAAAAACAACACGTTGCAAATATGTAATATTTATGTTAAGTGCCACAATTTCATGACTCAGCGAAATATAATTTCCCAAATATTTTGCTAACCACTTTCGAATTGATACTATTGTTGCTGTACAATTAGTGTTTTGATAACATTGCAGTTTTCAGATATGTGCATAATTAGCACCAAGTACATGCGTCGTTGGCAATGCACGTATAAATTTATCAATAAACGAAACTGAACGGGCGCTTTGTATAATTTTAGGCGTATATTAATTGCAGTTTAGATTAGATTTGCTTGCACATATTTCACGGCTAACATTTAAATATATTCTAGATAAGAAAATATGAGCAATACCTTTCTCGATACTACTGGGAAATTACTCTGTATCATGCAATCCTTTAAATTGCATATTTTTTGCAAATTATTACCAAGGATTATAATTCAAAATTTGCCAATACTATGAGCCTAAATTAATATCATTATTTCTTACAATCACATCTAGATAATAGTACAAATAGTTATCAATCCAAAAAATACGCAAAAATTCACCAGAAGAAAAAAAATCTAAATACAAAAGGCCAAGTGTAATTCGGAATTCCAGTCATTATGTAAAGCTCCCCCTATTTAAAATTGTAACTCATATAAATATGTGTTTCATTTGTGTATAATTTTATTTGTGTATAATTATTATTATTATTGTATATAATTATTGTGTTATTTGTGTATAAGTTTGATAATGACCCGAAGGTCATTATCAATTGAAGTCAATTGTTAATGTTGTGTTAATGTTGCGAAGTCAATTGTTAATAAACCTTGTGATATAAAGAAAAAAAAAGTGTTTGTTTTATTTATATTTTTTTTAATAATTATTATCTAAGTAAATATTATTAATTAAATTATTATTAGGTTTATTAATACCATTAAGGGAGATGCAAAAGTTAACTTACATCAGTTAGGGGTTTTCCCAGGGGTGAATTCTTGGCGCTCAATTTTCGCAGTACTGGAGATGGCCATGCACCATACATTGACACAGAAGTTATTGTCATGGTGGCTGCAAAAGAAAAAAAAATGTTTTAATGCTTTATTAATGGTAAATTTTTCACAAATTGTGATTACTTTTTAAACTCATGAAATCGTTTAACAACGCAATTATTACATTATATAACTATAGCAGACAGATCAATAACCTAAGTACTTGCTATTATAAATACACAATAGGCTATAATGGTGTGAATTTTGTCTGCTTACTGTTTCATTGTTGTGCATACTGTTTCATTGAGAAACATATCATGAGAGGAGAAAAATATCAAATACTACAAGTAATTATGCAGGGGAAAATTAGAGGAAAGAGGTCCATAGGAAGGAGACGAAACTCATGGATGAAAAACCTTAGAGAGTGGTTTGGCTGTACTAGCAACCAATTATTTAGAAATGCGGTCTCAAAAGTGAAGATCGCCTTGATGATTGCCGACCTTCGTATCGGAGATGGCACCTAAAGAAGAAGACTGTTTCATTTGTTTTCAAAATATCATATTTTCCAATGCAGAAAAAAAAGTTTTGCCGAAATTATTGCTTGGCTGGGAGTTGTTAAGAAAATCCACTTTTGGAACTTTGTAACTAATCTTTGATCATTCATTAACGTTCATCATAACAATAATCACATGTGCAAAAATTTACGTAACTTAAGAGTGGTTATTTTGTTAAAAAATACTAATCGGTTTTCCATAAAAACCACGAGCGTAAAAAATATTATACATTTTTTTTATTGAAATCATGTAACACATTTTCTCTGAACTCTTTATTTACAGACAAATTTTGATGTCATACGAAATTAAATATCAACGAATGAAATCTCGATTTGAAGAAACTTTCGAAAAAACGCTACCCGAAAGTGGATTTTTTATTTTTGCATATTTTATGACATATATATACATGATATATACATATATACATATATATACCTCATATATACATGAGGTATATACCCAGGGGAGGATGGGGAACATACAAGCGGCCCGGGAACAAACTTTTATCGGCCCATTTTGCATTCACATAAAATTGCAATAATACTATATAATCAATATAATAATCATACTTCAAAATTTGACAAATATGTAAAAATCAAAAATACTTTACAATAAATAATTTAAAATTGAATATATTATTTTTATTTTTAAAATATATTAGGATATATATTTCTGAGGATGGCTAATAAAAGCCGAAACAAGTTGGGTGAAGAAAATCAAATAAAAAGATTGCATAACTAAGAGAAAGTACTCCCCATAAAGAAAAAATCAATATAAAATGTAATACCGTAAGTTTTTCATAATACTTATTTATTTATTAATACAGAGGTTCCTAAAGTGTGCGATTACTGTACTGCTTTCAATCATATTAAATAGAATATGAAAATATTAGGTAATTAGAATTCATGCTTTGACTAAGAAAATTTAATTGTAATTATAAAATCTTCATTAAAATTACAAAGTTTTATTAGACCCAGCATTTTTTTTTAATTATTGGAGTTTTATCCCGAAAGCATATCCCTCACAAAGTTGTTAAAATGTTATTTGCAGAAAATTTTTGAACATGAAAGAAAAAAATTAATAATTAAAAAAATTTAAATGTAATTTTCAACATTATTACTTTTACAAATTTTACAGGACAAATTATAATTTAAATTGTAAAATATTAATCAAAACACAAAATCGTCATTTGCATTATACAATTTATATTGAAAATTATAATAATAATAATATTTACTAGCGGGAGAACCTGCATAATATACACATACAAATTAAAAATAAAAACTTACTAAATGAAAATGAACTTGAAACTTGATTTGAATTTTTACATGAAAGTAAAAAAGTATATTAGAAATTCCAAAACTCAAATGAAATAACAAAGTTATCATGATAAATGATAGAATTTAGTTGGAAATTATAAAATTCTTATAGTAAATTCGAAAATATTAATTATAAATTTCAATGTTAAATTAAAATTTGACATTTTTAGTATAAATTATAATAATACTTTATGCTTAAAACATATAACTCACTAAGTTATTTATATTCTGACAGAAATTTGCAAAAATATGAATGCAAAATATAAAATTGTGTACAAAATTACAAAGAGAAGCTATGAAGTTTTCATTGCAAATGACAAATTTTGATATTTTATTACAAATTGCAAGTTCATCAAACCATAAAATTCTCATTGAAATATCTCGCTTGTACATTGCAATGAATTGGAAATTACAAAATTTTCGTTAGAATTTTTTAACATAATTACTAAACTTTTCATAAATTGTAAAGATCAATGGAATCTGCGAGTTTTTTTATTCTAATTTATAACGTCTTTCCCCAGAAATCATATTCCTTGCAATTGTGTTAACCATTTCATAGAAATTCGCAAAAAATATAATGGATGGTGTAAAATGTTGATTAAAATGACAGAATTTAGTTGGAAATTATAAAAGTCTTATAGTAAATACGAAAATATTAATTATAAATTTCAATGTTAAAATAAAATTTCAAATTATTAGTATAAATTATAAAAAACTTTATCCTCAAAACATATAACTCACTAAGTTATTAATATTCTGACAGAAATTTGCAAAAATAATAATGCAAAATACAAAATTATGTACAAAATTACAAAGAGAAGCTATGAAGTTTTCATTGCAAATGACAAATTTTGATATCTTATTACAAATTGCAGGTTCACCAAACCATAAAATTCTCATTAAAATATCTCGCTTGAAAACTGCAATGAATTGGAAATTACAAAATTTTCATTAGAATTGTTTAATATAATTACTAGACTTTTCATAAATTGTAAAGATCAATGGAATCTGCGAGTTTTTTTATTCTAATTTATAACGTCTTTCCCCAGAAATCATATTCCTTGCAAATGTATTAACAACCATTTCATAGAAATTCGCAAAAAATATAACGAATGGTGTAAAATGTTGATTGAAATGTTTGTAAATTCAAAATGATGAATGTTACGAAATTTTGATGACGGATTTCAGTATTTCAATAGAAATTATGGAGAATTAATTCTAAATTTCAAATGTTTTAGAATTTGTAAACGTTGAATATAAATTGATACATTGTAGTGAAAATTGCAAAGTTTTTATTATGAATACAATATTTCAATGGAATTAGAAAACAATCATAAAGTATAAATAAGTTTACATTATCACTATAACAAATACAATAATAAATAAGCAAATAAGTAAATAAAGAAATAAATCAGTTTTATTGGAATTATGTAATTTTCTTTTTTGACTTTCATCATTCATCATTCTAAATTACCAAATTGCAATAACTTTATGAAAATTTTATTGTTAATTGATAAATTTCACTGTAAAATGTAAAATATTCAACATTCGTATTCACTACGAATTTCACTATAAAATACAAAATGTCATTGGCACTTCCAAAATTTGTATCGAGTTGTTAAAATGTTTATAGTTATTTGTAGAAAATTTTATGAAAATAAACTTAGGTGGAAATTACGAACTTTTCATTAGAGATTACAAAATGTTTATTAGATATTATGAAATTCTTATTATAAATACTAACATTTTACTACATATACATTTTCCTTACAAATTAGAACATTTTATTAAAAATTGCAAAAAGCTAATCAAACCACAGCATATTAAAATTAAATTATGTCGATTGTAAATTAAATTTACAAAAGCTTCAAAATTTTCAATACATTTTTTATTAGAAATACCAATTTTTTTATAAATTACAAAGATTAATGGAACCTGCCAATTTTTAGTTGAAAATTATAACGGGTATCTACATAATTTATATTCCTCGCCAAATTATTTCATATTTCATAAAAATTTGCAAAAAATATTATGGAATGGAATGGATCCATGGAAAATCCTAGTTCAAAAAGGGAGCTGCGAGGCGAAAAATTTTGGGAACCACTGTGTTAATACATATATAAACAATCTTTATTGGGCTATCGACCACATGGGGTCTTTCTGCCTTGTGTTAATACATTAAATCAAAATTATTAATAAACTTGTCGTCGGATCTGGGAAAATTCTGGGGCTTCCGGCCCAACATTCGGGATGGCTACCGGCGCACCGGGAAATTTCCCATTTTCCCGTATGGCCCATCCGCCCCTGTATATACCTAACAATAATGATTTATCTTGTTTACCATCAAATAATGTATAAGGTAAATGGATGGCATACCTTCATACAGAGTTGTTCGCTTAATAAGCTTTATAATTTCAAAAATCCTTCAAATACAAGTTTCATACATATGTAATCAAACTATACGTTCAGCACAAGAAATGATAATTAAAAAAAATGATGTTTGTATAGTGAAATAAAGGAATTGCAGTGAATAGTATAATTACGCTACGGAAGTGATGAGGCGAATGATGGAACTAGTGCAAATCACCATTGCAAGAAATCTAAAAAATAATATTATGATTTTTATTATTGAAATAATATCGGCATGTTCCGCTCGCCATGCACAAAAACGTGGTATGGTAACATATATGTCATCTCTTTACAATACCAAATAATGGTTATAGAATTATTATCTGGCAGAGGGGAACAAATAATAGAAAAATCCTGGAAATATATTATAAATATATTATAAATATATTAATATATTAAATATATATATATATATATATATATATAAATATATTAAAATATATTAAAAGGATTAGGATTCTTTTATAGTGGGAATTAGGTCCTCAATTTCAATATTTATTTGTACATATTTATGAAATATGTATGAGCAAATTTATAGTTTTAAATTAATTCAATGATTTCAAGAAGCGATGGTTGATTTTTTTTAACCATCTCCCAATATAATAGTGAATAGTTCTCAATAGTTTCAGAAAAGGCATTTTTACAACTTACAATTTGAGGATTTTTTTGCACATTATGAATAATTTCAAGGTAGAAATACTGATACTGCCGAAAAGATTAACTATTAGCTTTTTATTTAACGATTTCAAGATATGAAAATGCAAATTTCAATAGTTTCGTGATTGAAAACTGATGTTTTGAAAATATCGAGTAATTTAAAGTACAAAATACGACGTTAAGTCAATGATTTACAGTTGAAATCATTATGGCAAGGATTTAAAAAATTTCAAAATAGGCATTTTTATACAAGATATAAAAATATCGAGTAATTTAAAGTTCAAAATACGACGTTAAGTCAATGATTTACAGTTAAATTTACAGTTGAAAATTTTTATACATTGCAACATACAAATACAATTTTTTTGTGCACATTGATAATTGCAAGATATAAATACTGATGATTTTGAAAATATTAATGATTTCAACTGTTAAAAATATAAAATGAGTATTCACTAATATATACACTAACACAGAAAGTATAATAATATCGAAGTATTTAGAAATGCAATCCGATCATAAAAAGCGTTTTCAATTATGTAATATTTTAGATATATGCATCTTACATTCATTTAGTGGTAAACCACTCGGTAATTTATTGCACATATAACGTTTTGTTTTCAAAATATAAAGGTTTGAAAGTGTATAAAGGGTAAAATTATTTATTTGTATTATTTGATTAATATTCGCAACTTTTAAAAGTATTACAATAATACACGATTGAAACGAATTATTAACCAATTATAAATATATAAAAAAAGGGCATTGAATTTATTGCTAATGCAAAAAAAATAGTTGATTTTTGATTAAGATCTGCTTTTCACTTTTCTGCAAATTAGTCTTGAATATTTTTATTTTGTCAATAAATCACTTCTTATATATAATATTTTAAATGATTGTAGCTGCGTCGTTTCTATCATGATTAATTATTTTTTTACGATCATCTGCACTTCTGGTTTCGTTTTAATTGGGGTAAGAATTTCTACCATTTGGTTATTCGAACTCGAGAATTTTTTTAAATAAAAACACTTCGAAAACAAACCCAACAATACGTGATAACAGTATTACATATATATTGCCGTCACTTACCTATGCAAACAGATAAGTATTGCATATATCTGGCATTGGTCAGTCTGAGGAGCATCTTATCGAGCAATGGGACGTACATAGCGAACTTCCAACTGTAGCACAGCACACATTCAATTAGGACTTTATTAATTATTATTATTACAAATTAATTATTTGGCAGCACGGAAACACGGCTTTAATTGTTCAAATTAATACCCCAATTTGCCATCGACATGCAGGAACGGTAACAGAAGGTGGACGTCGGACGTCCAAACGTTACGAATGAGACTTGGTCTTCAATTGAAAACGCGAAATGTCCAGCTCTGTTGAATTTTCAGTTTGAAAATTTGTCAATTGTCACGATTCGACTGGCCACCACAAAATAGCGGGCACGCTACTTAAATAACATTATCTAAATTACATAATTACATTATTTATTTATACATATATAAATAAATAAACATATATATTTATATGTATATCTATGCATGTAAATATATGTATATACATCATCATGTACATTACTCCTAATATTTTTAAGAATCAGTCCATTGTACGAATTTTTCTGATGCATGAAATTTGCTTTTTGTGAGTCAAGTGGATTTTCGTCGTGAACAATTCGCAATTACCATTTTCACGTTTGTTAATTTCTGATGTTATCGATGATTCAGTTATTAGTGCAAAACCAAATAAAGGTATGAGGTTTTCTGTAGAGTTGCGCGAAAAACCGCTATCGGCTTCAATGACTTTTTACGATCAGTGCAGCGCCAATAATTCCGACAGGAGGCACGTAATTTCGCTTTCTGGATAATATTTTCACAGGGACCTCAAATTCGGCTAATGGTGGAGGTCATTTGTTATCGAGGATTAGTTTTTATATGTATAAAGCTATAGTTCAGTTAGTGCCTTTATGGAGGATTTCCTATGATAGCAAATGATCTCCACAATGCAAGGAAAGATTATTCCTTACTTGTCCCTGGATTCAATTACCTCATCACAAATAACGAAACATATCTGCACTGGTAATAATAATATGCATTTATTGAAGATTCAAACCAGGCATCTTGATGGAAAACAATTTAAACCATGTTACATCTATTTCTATTACTTTCTCCATTTAAGTATATGGGGAAAATATTTTGAGATTTATGTTTGTTTCGGAAATGTTACTAGATGATACGAGAAAAGTAGAATTTTTAGAACGTGCATTTTCTTTCATTAGCATTGGGACACCTCCATGCACCAAGGAAAACCAAAGATTAGACCAAATCCCAAATATATGTTTCTTTAACAACCATTTCTACAATAATCTAATACTAACACCACTAGGTAGCACAACTACCTAATAGTAACACAATATGCGGGGGTTTACATACAAAATGCACAGAATTTACATAAGTAAATTAAACACTGTTCTGAAATATTAAGGTTCAAAGTTTTTTAAGTACTGTAATATTATACAAACACTAGATAACATGTCGATAGCTTTAGTGTTGAGAAAATGCTTGGATCTCTTTACCCCCAAGTACAATAGTATACCTAGTTTTCATATATGCACTTAACTCTATTTTGAAAAAAATATCGCTTCTCACCCTCCCATAAATGAAATGGTTGAATATATAAACAAATTACTGTTATAAACAAGTAATTTCACCATCACAACTGTAAAAACTTGTATAAACATCTCTATTATAATAAATATGCATGTTTATTAAGCTAATTGACGCCGTTAATTAGTTAAAACTAATAATTTAATTCGAATGTGAAATTTATTTCGCGGAATTGAACACCAGGCGACATCTAGCGGCGATGCCTTGAACGAGTGCTCATAAATTTTTATTATTTTTATTAAGTGTCCAATCAAAATTACCTCCAAATAAAATCGATAGCCCTCATCCTCGCGAATCTAAATCTGTAATTACTTTTTATCCAGCCCAATAAATAACGGAGAAAACCGGAAAATAAGAAACACCATTTTTCACCTTATTTTCAAAATTTCTCGAAAACTGATTTTTTTTTCGGGGAACTTTTTGGACCCGAAATTCGCATTAACTTGACGAATCGAATGGTGCAAAAAAATTGTAAAAATTCGAAAGTTGATGTTTTTGTCCCAAAATTTCTGAAGTCCACTGTACGGACAGTAGACAACTGTACCAAAAACTCCACTCTACTTGAGTTTCACTCGTAGATGAGCGCCAAATGCCCCTCAAAATCCCAATTACGTCCAATAATTAATTAAAATCAGCATAATTAGTAATACTCACCCATTATTCAAATAGCGATGCTTTGTAAAACATTGGAAAACGCGAAAAATAAATAAAAACAATTTCCGCGTCTTTGCCGCGCAAATGTTTGAACCCGACCAATCACAGCGCGCCGTTCGCTCCCACAGATCTTTAAAAAGGCGCATCATTTTCCATAGGTTTGTGCCACTTTCAAAATATGCACACTAGAAAAACGGCATTTAAGACAAATAAATTGCACCTAACATAAGTAAAATTACCCACAGTACGCCCTACTATCACGCACATTGCGTTTACGCCAGTATTTAACGAGATATTTAACGTTTTAAAATTTCACGCGCTCTTTATTTTTCGCAAATCACTGGTGAAAACAAACTGCGCGTGCGCGGCTATTTTGCAGGTCTCTGTTTATTTACACCGCCATCTACGTGAACGTGTCGCCTTTTCCTGCATTAAAACGTTGCAATTATGTACCCCAATGCTTAGGTAAGCCCCCTTAATGTAGCTAATTAGCGCACACGTTAACTGTGTACCCCCAGAGCAACCAAAAATTACTGTCCCCCCTGTTTTATTGAGGTTAAAACTATATTTGGGGCCCCACAAATCTGCTTAATAATCTGCCCCTTGCTCAACTTTGGAGCCCCCTTCAAACCAATGCAGCTGCAATGAGGGTTTATGGACTGTTTATGGGGCGATCGGATTTGTCGTACGTAACTTTTACTGCCTGTTGGCCAACAGCTATGAGGCACATTAATGCGTGTTTTATGACTCATTAATTCAAGGCTTTTGTTTTACGACCAGTCATGCCTGCCACTGCGTGCCATTCATTAACATTTATATACACTCGGCTACGTTTAATAGGCGCTAATGTTAGTTCTGCCGCAGCCGGAAGCTAGCGATCAATAGGTTTTTTCTTGGCACACAGTTTAATTAAACTAAACAAAAACTTCTCCGCGTTTTATTCACTGCTTGCTTTGATAATTACTTGCTTATCATTTGTTTAACTGCTGCCATAAAATTTTACGTTAAAGGTACGTAATTCTGATGGATGAAGCCTTTACTGTGTAATAGTTTGTTCATAATCGGGAATAGAAACACATATCACTTTTATTTTTACATTTAATATGCATTAAACGTAAAAATATGTTGTTATATCGGTAATAGAAGTTTTATATCACTTTAATTTTATCGATAACAATAAGCCTCATAATAATAGTTGGTCATGATCGGGAATAAAAGCACACATTTGACTACGTTTCATATCTCTTTTATTTTTACGCTTAATACGTATTAAACGTATTAATAAATATTATTATATCGTGAATAGAAGTTTTATATCACTTTTATTTTATTTTACCAATAACAATAATACACATAAGTGACTGTAGTTAAGGAGTATGTATTTTTTATTGTAATGTTTACAAAGTATGCATATTTTAGTTTACGATCGTGAGCCATGGCTCAGTTCTACACAAATGAAGCCGTCAGCTTGGAAAAGGAGGTTTCTGGAGTTGGGGCCCCCGTGGAGACCCCCGACGAGGAGCTGGACTTCCAATATGACATAGCCGAATGCGTGCGGTGGATCAGAGAGCACGATTTACAGGGTAAATTGTAGTAGATTCTATGCAACACAGGTCCAACACTAGCGTAGCGTTTAAAGTAACAGATTCACTTAGTCCGGCTAGACCAGAGCCTGCAGCAAGATGAATCATATGCTTGCATAGAACTGTTCACGTGCCAATCAGTAAGAGTACTCCTGCTCTAGACGAGATAATCTACAACGAGACGAGATATCTATCAATAATTATTTGTGTTACAATGAATGTGTTCATAATCATCACATGAAGCCTTTCATTGCAGATCTTATTGCAATGAACGTATTCAAACTGCTTTCAAATCCACAACTTAGATTTTGTAGATTTGGACGTTCAGTATGCTGCTCCATATCTCGCCTAATACTATGTATTTTTTTAGCACCATTCAGTAGCGCAATGTCCTGACGTAAGGATTGCATTGATCGGCCAGAGCCGGCTTCACAATGCTGTATTCCAAACGGTCGAAGAGTTCATAAAACTGTCACTGTATTCACAACCCCAGACAAAAGAAACTGCAAGGTAAAACGGTTCATTACAGTATTATTAAGTTTTTACTGCTTTTTTCTGTATTTAAATCAAGTGAATAATTAATGTTGGTGTTAATATTATTCCCTGCAGGAAACTACTTAAGAATAATTCAGTCTTTGAGTTGATTATATAATTACAATTACCAGAGTAGTATTGAGTTAAGTGCTACTTCTCTTCAATACTCTCATGATATAGATGAGCAGGTCGTATAAATTTGTCTATATGTCAGTCAATCATTGGAACCTATTATTTATCTATTTACTATTAAGTGACGAGTATTAAACATAAACGAGCCTTTTATACTGTAACGTGAAGTTTCAACGTTAGCGCGCGCCTCTGCATTATCCTCCTTTGAGCGCCGCCTGTGGTCATTGCTGACCGAGGCGCTGCTCGCGGCGGAATTTTTGGGCAGCGTTTTCGCGAGCGGACGAGACGGACCGGCCATTTTTGGTGTGAATTTAACTGCAGCAAGACACGCGCACGCGAAGAGATATATCGACAAAGGTCGATCTGCAATTAGAGCGGGAGTATTCTGTTTGCGTTAGGAGGATCCGTCGAGGACGATTCTCTCCCAAGGGGGAATATAGTGGTGTCGCAGTTTTAGTGGTCGGAAACCCCTTGCACAAGGGTAAGTTAAGCCCCGCGCGCACGCTTCACGTACTACGTTTCTTACTGGGTAAATTGTTTTATAGGGTTCTAGTGGGAGGCGGTATACGCAACCTACGGCTAACCTACGGCTAAATTACGGCCAGTGGTCCCGGGTTTTTATTACGGACGGCGAGTTGACGGCGCTGTCGTGTCCACAAGAGGAGGTTTTGCCGCTGCGTGACGTAGCCAACAGTAGTGGCCAATATCGCAAAACCGTGCGTCAACCGTCGCGCGGAACGTATAAGCCAGTGGCGGCGCCCGGAGTGGATCGCCGTGGGAACGCCGAGCCTCCAAATCATTCTACGTAATCACTCATATGTCACATCATTCCATTTGTCAATTGTATTTAGGGCGTTGACGGTCTCTGCGGTAAAGGTAAGGCGTGAGCGGAAATACGGAGACTGCGTAAATAGCGGGGAATAGGGAAGCGTTGGTACCATCGTCCTTTTTCTTCGGGTAAACCCTCCATTTCGCGAACCGCCCCCGCAGGGCATCGGGACGTCTGAGACCACAAGGGGTCATCGCACATTTCCATTCCCATTAATCATTTTGATAGCCAGATTTAAGAACAAGTTTACAACAATATTGTTAAATGACCATTTAGTTTTAAATAAATCTTCTGTTGTTAATTGTCAAACCATAGTTTTTCTCTATTTCATTGTTTACCAGCGTCTGAGGTAAAGCCTCCTTATCCTTCACAGTTGGGACCAGGAGGCGTGATCACCCTCTACTGGTGCGGTAATTGTGTGGCGCCCATTTTATACTTTACCATCCGAACCCCGCCGTCTCCACTGATTAAACGGCTAGCGGCCCGCGCCAGTAGAGTTATTTGGGGGGTTGACAGTTTTGACAGGAAGTAAGCGTCGCATTTTTGGCGCCCAACGTGGGGCCCGATTGTATTTTGGTCTTGGTGCAAGTTTGTTCTTGATCTACGGCACTCGTTTAGTAAAAAAAAAAAAAAAAAAAAAAAAAAAAAAAAAAAAAAAAAACTTTGTAATTTTCTTTTTTCAATTGTGATTTTTTAACTCGCTGAAACTCGGGTACGGCGTAGCAGCGGCTTTAGTAACCACGGTGCGCTACTTAGTTTCCGCGATTTTTTTTGGATGAATTTTTAGGGAACTTTACTTTGCAATCGGAGTACTTATCATTGTTGGTAGCGTAGTTGACGCTGTTTGGTGACCTGGGAGGTCAATGTCTTTTTTGTATAGAGTACGAGAAGCGTTTGCAAGTAAAGCCAACCCGTGTCGAATTTTTAGTTAGGTTAGGTTTAGTTGGGTATAAGTATTTTGGCTATTTTCTATTTATTTGTCTTTTCTTTCCACTCACCCCATAGTAATCATGGCTAATATTGGCGGGACCATGAAGGTCAAGTCCCTTTCTAAGGCTGAGCTCGCATATGAGCTTAAATATCGTGGATATCCCGAAGGCTTAGTAGATGAGATGCGAAAAACCCTTAGCAACGTCCTTAGAGTAGAGCGCGGGGGTGCGAGTTTGCATTACCCCAAGTATCCTTTCCCATATAAAGAAGACCTTGATGCAGTGACACTGGGATGTGACTCATTGACGAATACCATTAGCACCTTCACCGGTGTGGCAAATAGCAGCGGCTATTCGAACATTCTGAGCACATTGGCTCATCTCGCCGCTAGAATAGATAGGTCTACACCTACGACGGAGGAGGAGAAGACAAGTCGATCGCAGATGTTGGTGACCCTACAATCGTTACAATCGGACCTGGAGGACAGAGTTAAAAGGGTGAGTCAGCCTTCTATTCCACCATTAAATTTGTCGCTGATTGCCTCGAGCCCACTAGCGCCTAGCGGGTGCGCTAGCGATTCGTCCAGTGACGATGACCCTCTACCCGTGGTCTCGAGTACACCGTCGCGTACACCGATCAAATCAGTCCCCGTCTCGCAGTGGAACCTAAAGTATTCTGGGGAAGCGTCGGACATGTCCGTCTGCACTTTTGTAGCTAAAGTAGAGGAGCTGCAGGTGGCCCGTAACGTGAAGAAACCTCAGCTATTCGCGTCCGCGTTGGATCTGTTCAAGGGTAAAGCGCTGTTGTGGTATTCGGCCGTCCGTAGGAGCCTAGTGTCTTGGGAAGATTTGGTGGCGAGACTCCGCGAGGAATTTCAACCGGTGGATTTCGCAGATCGACTATTTGACGAGGCGAGGGGTCGGACCCAGGGGCCGAAGGAAACAGTTGGTACGTTCCTTACGGTGATGAGTGTCTATTTCGCGAGGTTAGAGGACCTCGGGGTCAAGTTGACTGAGGAGGTTCGTTTGAAGATGGTTACGAAGAACCTAGCTCCATTTTACCTCCAGCGATTGTGCTTGGTAGACGTGAAGTCGATCGACGAATTACGGAAAATTGGTCGCTCTATCGAACATACGCGAGCCATGACCGAAGCGTACAAGAGGCCTCCACAGAAACACGAGACTTTAGAACCCGATCTGGCTTACGTTGACGTGAACAGTCGGGGTGGTTTTTCAACCCCTGCGAAGACACCAGCTCGGCTGGGTGTAATGTGCTTCAACTGTCAACGAGAAGGGCATATTGCGCGGGATTGTACCGAGCGGTCGAGCAGACGTTGTTTTGGTTGTGGTCAGCGCGGCGTAACCAGAGCGTCATGTTCGCAGTGTTCGGGAAATGCCAGACGGTAGGGCGTGTAGGTCTAACGCCCCACCCAAGATTGGAGACCACAGAGGGTACGTTTAGCAGAGAGAGGGCTCGCCTTGATTTTATTTTGGATAGCGCGATAGGTGATGAACGACCTTATTTGAAAGTGGATGTGTATGGTGTAAATATGTTAGGTTTATTGGACACGGGTGCAACACGCACGGTTCTAGGATCCCTTGGATGGAAGCAGCTGGCTCAGTTAGGTTTAGAATTGTTGCCTTCCACCGTGGATTGTACGGTGGCGAACGGCGAGAGATGCGAGAGTTTGGGCAGTTGCAGGATTCCTTTTAGCGTGTTGGGTCGCGTAATAGTACTCGAAGTGCTCGTTATTCCCGGCGTTTCGCATAGGTTAATTTTAGGCATAGATTTTTTTAAGGAGATGGGAGTAGTCCCGAATTTGCGTAGTGGTGTTTGGACCTTTGCAGAGCAGGCAGTTCTGGACGTGATCGATGAGGATTTAGGATTGAGCTCGGGGGAGCAGTCCATTTTGTCAGGCGTAATTTCAGCTCATTTTAGCGGAGAGCAGAGGCAGTTGGGTCGGGCGACGTTGGCGGAGCACACGATTTCCACCACATCATCCCCAATTAAGTCTAGAAACTATCCAGTGTCTCCGGTGATGCAGGAGCAGATTGACAAGGAGCTTCAAGAAATGTTGTCTTTGGGAGTGGTAGAGCGTTCTAACTCACCGTGGTCATCTCCGATCTTGCTGGTGAAGAAGAAGGATGGCACCTTTAGGTTCTGTGTCGACTTCCGCAAGCTGAATCAGGTGACTGTCAAGGATAGCTACCCCCTACCCTACGTCACCAGCACCTTAGACAAACTGCGCAGCGTAAAGTATCTGACGTCGTTGGATATTAAAAGCGCGTATTGGCAGATACCCATGGCTCAATCATCAAAGCAGTACACTGCTTTTGCAGTTCCAGGGAGAGGACTGTACCAGTTCACTAGGATGCCGTTTGGGCTGCATAACGCCCCAGCGACCTGGCAGAGACTTATTGACAGCGTGATAGGCTACGATCTCGAGCCGAATGTTTTCGTCTACCTGGACGACATCGTCGTGGTAGCGGATTCATTCGCAAAGCACATGTCAGTTCTTAAAGAGGTACTGCGTAGAATCCGTGCAGCTGGCCTGACACTGAGTGAGGACAAGTGCCATTTTTGTCGTTCGGAATTAAAGTACCTGGGGTACATAGTAAATCGAAGAGGTCTTCATGTGGATCCGGGCAAGGTGGAAGCCATTGTCAACATCCCCCCACCAAGGACGAGCACGGAGGTAAGGAGATTGGTAGGAATGGCTTCGTGGTATAGACGATTTGTACCTAACTTTTCTACGATTATCGCTCCGATCACTGCGCTGTTGAAGAAGGGCTGCAAGGTAATTTGGTCTGAGGAGTGCGAGGAGTCGTTTCGTACTATCAAGGAGCATCTTATCAAGGCCCCAATCCTCACCTGTCCTGATTTCACTCTGCCATTTACAGTGCAGACCGACGCGAGTGGCCACGGGCTGGGTGCGGTTTTGACGCAGACACACCCCGATGGCGAGAGAGTCGTCAGCTACATCAGTAGGTCTCTTATTAGGGCAGAGCGAAACTATTCGGCGACGGAGCGGGAGTGTTTGGCCGTTATTTGGGCAGTGGAAAAGTTTCGCCCCTATCTCGAGGGATTGTCCTTCAAGGTCATTACTGATCACCATAGTTTGGTGTGGTTACAGAATATGAAAGATCCCACAGGTCGTTTGGCGAGATGGTCAGTCCGAATGCAGCAGTACGATTTTCAGATTGTTCATCGGAAGGGTAAGGACCATATCGTTCCGGATCTTTTATCACGAGCTGTACCCGAAATTAATGGTTTGACCGAAGTGTCTGCATTACAGGCTAGGCCAGTAGTAGATAAGTGGTATGCCAGAAGGAGAGAAGATGTCCTGAGACATCCTCTTAAGTTTACGCAGTATAGGGTCAGCGAAGGAAGACTTTTTAGGTACGTCAAAGAGCGTTTTGGGTTAGGAACCGGAGTGGACGAGTGGAGAGAGGTTGTGCCGAAGGAGGATCGCGGACGAGTACTGCGTGAATGTCACGATGTGCCCACGGCCGGTCACATGGGTGTCTATAAGACGTTTGGGAGAGTGGCTGATAGATACTATTGGCCCAAGATGCGTGCAGACGTGGCCAAATATGTTCGCCGATGTCCAGTTTGTGTTCGATATAAGCCGCCTCAACAGAAACCGGCTGGGTATTTGGTACCGAACCGAAAGGCAGCTCGCCCATGGCAGATCATTAGCAGCGATCTCATGGGGCCGTTCCCGAGGTCTACTAGTGGATATTCGTACTTATTGGTGGTAGTAGACACATTTTCAAAGATGCCTTTGATCTTTCCGCTTCGCAAGGCCACGGCCCCAGGCATAGTGAAAATCATCGAGGAGAGAGTGATTCTGTTTTTCGGAGCCCCTGAGGTCATTCTGGTGGATAATGGACCGCAATATAGGAGCCGAGAGTTTCGACAGCTTTTCGAGAAATATGATGTGAGGGTGAGATACAATCCCCATTACCACCCCCAAGCAAATCCGACAGAGAGGACCAACAGGGTAATCAAGACTCTGGTGGCGATGTTCGCAAAGGAGGACCATCGTCATTGGGCGGATAAGCTGTCACATTTAGCGTGTTCGATTCGCAGTGCTAAACACGAGGTGACCGGGTTCAGTCCATATTTCATGAATTTTGGTAGAGAAATAATATTGTCTGGGTCGGTGTTTGATAAGCAATCGATTATTGGTGACCAGCTGATTGGTGCCGATGAGGTCGTAGAGGATCCTCTAATCCGGCATGAGAAGTTGAAAGCGGTTTACAGCCAGGTTCGGCAGCGCATGCGCACAGCAGACGTGCGAAACCAGAAATATTATAACTTACGTCGGAGACCAGACGAGTTCTTCACGGGACAGCAGGTTCTGAAGAAAAACTATGTACTGTCGGATGCCTCAAAAGGGTTTGCGGCAAAGTTGGCCCCGAAGTTTGTAGGACCGTACAAGGTGCGGAAGAAAACAGGCCAGTGGACCTATGAGCTGGAAAACGAGGCAGGGCAGCCTGCAGGGCTTTGGCATGCGAGGGACCTACGTCTGTTGGTACGGGACTAATAAGCCCGACCTCTACTCATCCTCATTTCTTCTTTCTTTCTTCCTTCTATTTCTTATTTGTTTCGGGTAGTTAGTAGGCAGGAACTCGTAAGGTAGTTCCTTCTTTCCGGGAAAGGGGGGGAACTGTAACGTGAAGTTTCAACGTTAGCGCGCGCCTCTGCATTATCCTCCTTTGAGCGCCGCCTGTGGTCATTGCTGACCGAGGCGCTGCTCGCGGCGGAATTTTTGGGCAGCGTTTTCGCGAGCGGACGAGACGGACCGGCCATTTTTGGTGTGAATTTAACTGCAGCAAGACACGCGCACGCGAAGAGATATATCGACAAAGGTCGATCTGCAATTAGAGCGGGAGTATTCTGTTTGCGTTAGGAGGATCCGTCGAGGACGATTCTCTCCCAAGGGGGAATATAGTGGTGTCGCAGTTTTAGTGGTCGGAAACCCCTTGCACAAGGGTAAGTTAAGCCCCGCGCGCACGCTTCACGTACTACGTTTCTTACTGGGTAAATTGTTTTATAGGGTTCTAGTGGGAGGCGGTATACGCAACCTACGGCTAACCTACGGCTAAATTACGGCCAGTGGTCCCGGGTTTTTATTACGGACGGCGAGTTGACGGCGCTGTCGTGTCCACAAGAGGAGGTTTTGCCGCTGCGTGACGTAGCCAACAGTAGTGGCCAATATCGCAAAACCGTGCGTCAACCGTCGCGCGGAACGTATAAGCCAGTGGCGGCGCCCGGAGTGGATCGCCGTGGGAACGCCGAGCCTCCAAATCATTCTACGTAATCACTCATATGTCACATCATTCCATTTGTCAATTGTATTTAGGGCGTTGACGGTCTCTGCGGTAAAGGTAAGGCGTGAGCGGAAATACGGAGACTGCGTAAATAGCGGGGAATAGGGAAGCGTTGGTACCATCGTCCTTTTTCTTCGGGTAAACCCTCCATTTCGCGAACCGCCCCCGCAGGGCATCGGGACGTCTGAGACCACAAGGGGTCATCGCACATTTCCATTCCCATTAATCATTTTGATAGCCAGATTTAAGAACAAGTTTACAACAATATTGTTAAATGACCATTTAGTTTTAAATAAATCTTCTGTTGTTAATTGTCAAACCATAGTTTTTCTCTATTTCATTGTTTACCAGCGTCTGAGGTAAAGCCTCCTTATCCTTCACAGTTGGGACCAGGAGGCGTGATCACCCTCTACTGGTGCGGTAATTGTGTGGCGCCCATTTTATACTTTACCATCCGAACCCCGCCGTCTCCACTGATTAAACGGCTAGCGGCCCGCGCCAGTAGAGTTATTTGGGGGGTTGACAGTTTTGACAGGAAGTAAGCGTCGCAATACTTAATTTTGTAATTTGTTCCCTGAGCTAATCTTGTTTTACTTTTAGGGCATTAATGTTTGCTCAGTAAGAAACTCGATGTTCTGGGATGATTATGAATTACTATGTTGCGATGTTGCTTCAGGAAAATGTTCCATTGAGGAAGATGTTACTGGTTATACTATATACAACAGATACGCTTATCTTGATGGGGCGACAGCGCAAACCATTTGTTGATTGCTCATTTAGTTTTCGAACCTGAGTTGTTTTAAGTTTCTGCTTATGAGCAATATCATGTAATTTAAAAATGTATGTGTTTCTTAACCGTTAATGTCATCGCTGCTATTTTGTATACATATAGAGCTGATGTAGGCTAGTTGTTGAAAATGCAAACCATTTGTTGATTGCTCTTTTAGTTTTCGAACCTCAGTTGTTTTAAATTTCAGCTTATGAGCAATATCATGTAATTTAAAAATTTATTTGTTTCTTAACCGTTAATGTCATCGCTGCTATTTTGTATACATATAGAGCTGATGTAGGCTAGTTTTTGGAAATGCAAACCATTTGTTGATTGCTCATTTAGTTTTCGAACCATAGTTGTTTTAAATTTCAGCTTATGAGCAATATCATGTTATTTAATAATGTATTTGTTTCTTAACTGTTAATGTCATCGCTGCTATTTTGTATACATATAGAGCTGATGTGTTTTAGTTGTTGGAAATGCAAACCATTTGTTGATTGCTTATTTAGTTTTCGAACCATAGATGTTTTAAATTTGAGCTTATGAGCAATAACATGAAATTTAAAAATGTATTTGTTTCTTAACCGTTAATGTCATTGCTGCTATTTTGTATACAAATAGAGCTGACGTAGGCTAGTTGTTGGAAACGCAAACCATTTGTTGATTGCTGTCATGGTTTTCGAACCACATCTGTTTTAAAATTAGGATTTTGTATGATATCTTGTAATTTGCATATTTATTTATTGCTAAACCATTACTGCAATCATTGCTTTTTTGTATACATATAGAGTTGATGGGGGGTAGTTATTGGAAATGCAAACCATTTATTGATTGGTGCCATGGTTTTCGAACCACAGCCGTTTTAAAATTAGGATTTTGTATGATATCTTGTAATTTAAGTATTTATTTATCGCTAAACTATTAATGTAATCACTGCTTTATTTGTATACATGTAGAGCTGGTGGGGGGTAGTTATAGGAAATGCAAACCATTTATTGATTGCTGTCATGGTTTTCGAACCACAGCCGTTTTAAAATTAGGATTTTGTATGATATCTTGTAATTTAAATATTTATTTATTGCTAAACCATTAATGCTTTATTTGTATACATGTAGAGCTGATGCGGGGTAGTTATTGGAAATGCAAACGATTTATTGATTGCTGTCATGGTTTTCGAACCACATCAGGTTTTAATATTTGGACTTTCTATATCTTGTAATTTAAATATTTATTTATTGCTAAACTATTAATGCAATCACTGCTTTGTTTGTATACATGTAGAGCTGATAGGGGGTAGTTATTGGAAATGCCAACTATTTATTGATTGCTCTTATGGTTTTCGAACCACAGCTGTCTGTTGTCATTTTGTCTTTCGTTTATAAATGTTGTAATTGTTTTGATATTTCTAATAAATAAATGTGTTTATGTGCATATTTTTATTCTATTTTGTGTCTTTCTATCCTGTGTTATAAATACCATCATACAATTCCTTGCCTCAAAACCGAAAAATGCTAGTAAATAACTTTAAAAGTTCCTTATTCATATCAGTCCGAATAGCGTATTCGGCGGACGAATTTCACATTTCGTACCAGGATCATAGGAGTGCAAGGAGATCGGGCCGAGTGAGACAGAAGAGACAGAGTCGGATATAAGTCTGTTGCTCGGAGTGTACTACGGAGGCCACTACAGGAACCTGCATTACCTTCCGCGTCAGCTTTAGGTGTTTCCCGATAGATGTCCCCCTAAAGTACACTCCGAGCCACAGACTTATTTGTCTCTCTCTCTTCTGTCGCACTCACTTAATCTCCTTGCACTCCTGTGATCCTGATACGAAATCTGAAATTTCGCCTCGAATATGACGAGACGGACGACGGATATAAAATCAATATAAATATAACCATACTAAATGTGAACTGTTCTTTTCTTAGTGTTCCCATCTTCAAAAACCTCCCTGAGGACACCCTCATCAAGATCTCCGATGTACTGGAGGAAGTGTTCTACCAAGAAAGCAAATACATCATCAGGCAGGGGGCCAGAGGCGATACGTTTTTTATAATCATCAAGGGCCACGTTAGGGTTACAATGAAGCAGCCAGACACCATCGAGGAGAAAGATATAAGGACACTCAATAAGGGCGACTTCTTCGGGGAAAAGGCCTTGCAAGGGTATTTATCGATAATTTTTGCGATGGTTTCTGAATGACAGGGAAACTTTCACACAGCTAATATCGAACTGGGACGAGATCAGGACGAGATACAAGGACGAAACCATCGAGAGACGAAGGTAAGCAATGCATTAATGCAATCAGCAGTAACATTCTACATTCATTATTGGTAAATGTATAATGTAGTGTTGAATTTCAATTTGAGCAACTTCTCCGGGTGCAAAGGGACAGACAATACCCTTCACATTGAAACTGGTCGCCCACTGAAAGAGGTGTGCTAATAACTTGAGTTTAATATACCTAGGGGCATTTATAACGATATTGTTTATATTACATACTCTGGCTTCTTTCAATTTAGATCGTCGATTAACTATAGTCTGTCCAATTTCAAGACAAAGTTAATATAAAAATCTTCATATGAACGACTACAATTTACAGGGTAAATTGTAGCTTAGCGTTTAAAGTAACAGATTCACTTAGTCCGGCTAGACCAGAGCCTGCAGCAAGATGGATCATATGCTTGCATAGAACTGTTCACGTGCCAATCAGTAAGAGTACTTCTGCTCTAGACGAGATAATCTACAACGAGACGAGATATCTATCAATAATTATTTGTGTTACAATGAATGTGTTCATAATAATCACATGAAGCCTTTCATTGCAGATCTTATTGCAATGAACGTATTCAAACTGCTTTCAAATCCACAACTTAGATTTTGTAGATTTGGAGGTTCAGTATGCTGCTCCATATCTTGCCTAATACTATGTATGTTTTTAGCACCATTCAGTAGCACAATGTCCTGACGTAAGGATTGCATTGATCGGCCAGAGGCTTCACAATGCTGTATTCCAAACGGTCGAAGAGTTCATAAAACTGTCACTGTATTCACAACCCCCAGACAAAAGAAACTGCAAGGTAAAACGGTTAATTACAGTATTATTAAGTTTTTCCTGCTATTTTCTGTATTTAAATCAAGTGAATAATTAATGTTAGTGTTAATATTATTCCCTGCAGGAAACTACTTAAGAATAATTCAGTCTTTGAGTTGATTATATAATTACAATTACCGCAGTAGCATTGAGTTTAGTGCTACTTCTCTTCAATACTCTCATGATATAGATGAGCAGGTCGTATAAATTTGTCTATATGTCAATCAATCATTGGAAGATCATTTTTTAAAAGTATAGAAAATTTACTATTTCCTATTTACATATTTACTATTGCTATTAAGTGATGAGTATTAAACATAAACGAGCCTTTTAAACTTATTTTTGTAAGTAGTTACCTGAGCTAATCTTGTTTTACTTTTAGGGCATTAGTGTTGGCTCATTAAGAAACTCGATGTTCTGGGATGACTATGAATTACTATGTTGTGATGTTGCTTCAGGAAAATGCTCTATTGAGGAAGATGTTACTGGTTATACTATATACAACGGATACGCTTATCTTGATGTGGTGACAGCATTTTCTAAAGCCATAGATAATGTTGCTAACAAAAGAGTAACTATATGCATAATACGCAATTAATAATCAATATTTGTTTTCAAATGTGATGCTTTAATTACAAATTATTGCATATAAAGTGTTTGTGCAAAATAATGAAATTTGAAAATGTTTTTCTGCTTAGCTATTTAGATTAGCTTTTTTCTTTGTATATATATAGATCTGATGTAGGCTAGTTATTGGAAATGCAAACCATTTGTTCATTGCTCATTTAGTCTTCGAACCATAGTTGTTTTCAATTTCAGCTTATGAGCAATATCGTGTAATTTAAAAATGTATTTGTTTCTTAACTGTTAATGTCATCGCTGCAATTTTGTATACATGTAGAGCTGATGTAGGCTAGTTATTGGAAATGGAAATACATGTCTTATAATTATAAAAGTAACCATAATTTAATACAAACATTATGCCTCTATAATTAACAATGATTCTCTTCTCGTGTCTTTACATGTTTTCAAGACTTATGAATTATAATTTACAATTACTAATTGTAAATTATTCTGTTCTCTTCTTTTTTGATGCCTTTATAATAAGTAAAGACACGTTGTATTATGAATGTAACTATAATTTAATACAAATATAATGCCTCTATTATTCACAATTATTCTATTCTTGTGTGTTTACATGTTTTCAAGACTTATGAATTACAATTGACAATTATTAATTATAAATTTTTGTGTTCTCTTCTCTTTTTACGTCTGTAGTAATGTAAATTGTAATTCATAAGTCATGAAAACACGAGAATGGAATAATTGTGAATAATAGAGGCATACTATTTGTACTAAATTATAGTTACTTTCATTAACGCGCAAAGAGAAGAGAAGTGAATAATTTGTAATTGTAAATGTAATTGTAATTCATTAGTCTTGCAAACATGTAAGCACACGAGAATAGAATTATTGTTAATAATATAGGCAAAATATTTGTATTGAATTATAGTTACTTCCATAACACATGTAAAGAGAAGAGAACAGAATAATTTATAATTTATAATGGTAATTATAAATCAATTAATGGAAATTGGCATTAACATTGTGCAATTGGCACAATTGGCACAATTGGCATTAACACTATAAATAACACATTTAATATCTATAACCGATACAACACTAATTCAATCTAGTAAATATATGAATTAAAATGTACTGTATTAATTCAAATACTCTAATTGTAAGGTCAATCTTCGAGATTCATGGTAAATATTTAAATAAGGAACATTTACAACTTTGTTTGTATCATATTTGTTTATTTATAGTGACTATAGTGACCTGTAGTTTGAATATTACCAGGTTTTGATCGAAACTATAGTCAATATAATAAAATAAATGTAATATTAACAAAGTTGTAAATGTTTGAAATTTAAATACAACTGATAAAAGTATACTTGGTTGCCTACGTACTTAAGCGGAGGGCGATGACAGCGCAGAAACTGGCGAACTTTATATCTATGAATTAAACTTAATTGTTTTGAGAAACCGCCTGCGTGGGGATTAGGGATCACGTTTTTAATTACGTTTAGCACCATTTGTAATCAACAGTATTGTGCGAATATCGATTTATAAGCAATTAAAAAATGTGTTCAAATCTAGGCAACTTTATATACACAATTACTAAGTTTTTTGTGATTTTTTTAAATTGATCTGAGATAGCAGTTCGATAGATTTTTCGCTCCTGAATCCGAATCTGCGCGAAATATTTACCTGAAATGCATAATAACGTCAGAAATGAATATTTTCGAAATCACATCACTTTTCAAAATGTTTATTTCTGTTCTTTCGGTGATACTAAATCAGCAAATCGATAGAATTTTTTCTGTTGAATCCGAATCTGCAATTATTTTTGCTATACGTTGCTTAATAACATTCTAAAAAGTAAAATAAAACGTAAAACAATTTTCGAACCAGGCACCATTTGAATGGCTTCAGATATATTAATATACTACGTTAATAGAGTGCGACCTGCTGAAACCGAATATGAACTTTGTTTTGTTCTACGTGCTACATTAACTTAATAAAGGGCAAATTAAAATGTAACTCAAATTTATTACTGCCATCTAGCGGTGTTAATCCTAACTTGCATTTACCATCGTGTATATTTGGTTGCCTAGATTTTGCAATTTTCAATTGCTTATAAATCGATATCCGCACAATATTATAGACTAGAAATAGTGCTATACGTAGTTAAAAATGTGCCCCATAATCCCTATGCAATCGGCTCGTTAAAATATTCAAGTTTAAATCATAAGTATAAAGTTCAGCAGTTTTGGCGCTGCCGTCGCCCTCACTTGACTACATAGGCAACCAAGTAACCAAGTAAGAATACAGTTGGTTGCCTACTATATAAAATTAATACCTTATTTTCCTTAGAATTATAGTGTGTATTGATTCAGCAAGTTTAATTGATCTATTTACAATATTAGAGGCGACTGCAGTATCAAGTATCTATATTAAATGAGAAATTTGTCAGACTTTGCAAATTTAAAATTAACCTAGTTTCAAGATAATAGCATGAACCCTAGTAAAATACAGCTTAAGAATTCTAAAATATCCTGGAAAGATTAATTTGAGCACTAATAGTAAGTTGTATAAGTATTAAATTTATTGATAATGTTTCTGAACAACAACAAATTGAACTGCTTAACTATTTTTTAACGAAACAATATTTGTTTGCATCGTGTGAGTTTTCAGTCCGACTGATACAATATTCATGTTTCCAGTAAACAGGAAGGCGAAGTTACAACAATTGGTATCTTGTCCTCCTGAAAAATGTTACTGCGTGGACAGTGATACACCGGCTAACCTTAAAGAGACTATCAAAAACCTCGAAGATTACTCCGACGAATATGCAGTTATGCCTGTATGTTTTTAGCACCACTCAATAGCACAAAACCCCTGATGTAAGAATGCATTGAAGAGCCAGAGCCGGATTCAAGTTGCTGATGAGTTCTATAAGGACGAAACAGCTTCTATCAATCCACTTTCATGTAACAAATTGTGCCAAATTGAACCACCTACATTCATTATTGGTAAATGTATTGTGTTGTGCTGATTTTCAATTAGAGCAACTTCTCAGGGTGCAAAGGAACGGACAGTACCCTCCACATTGAAACCGGTTTCCCACTGAAAGAGGTGTCTAATAAATTGAGTTTAATGTACCTAGGGGCACTTATAACAATATGGTTTATATTACATTCTCCGGCGCCTTTCAATTTAGATCGTCGATTAACTATAGTCCATCCAATTTCAAGACGAAGTTAATATAAAAATCTTCATGTGAACGACTACAATTTACAGGGTAAATTGTAGTAGATTCTATGCAACACAGGTCCAACACTAGCGTAGCGTTTAAAGTAACAGATTCACTTAGTCCGGCTAGACCAGAGCCTGCAGCAAGATGGATCATATGCTTGCATAGAACTGTTCACATGCCAATCACACATATAACAATACTTATATAAGCTACGGCTTTAAATTGGACAGAGTATAGTCTATGTCAAACTTACTACCAATTGACTTAGAGTACTTTTGCTCTAGACGAGATAATCTACGACGAGACGAGATATCTATCAATTACTATTTCTGTTACTATGAATGTGTTCATAATCATCACACGAAGCCTTTCATTGCAGATCTTATTGCAATGAACGTATTCAACCTGCTTTCAAATCCACAACTTAGATTTTGTAGATTTGGAGGTTCACTATGCTGCTCCGTATCTCGCCTAATACTATGTATGTTTTTAGCACCATTCAGTTGCACAATATCCTGACGTAAGGATTGCATTGATCGGCCAGAGACTTCACAATGCTGTATACCAAACGGTCGAAGAGCTCATAAAACTGTCACCGTATTCACAACCCCAGACAAAAGAAACTGCAAGGTCAAATGGTACATTACAGTATTATTAAGTTTTTCCTGCTATTTTATGTATTTTTTTAATTTGTATTCATAAAGACGTCATTAACGTCGTTATAACAAACAATCTAAACAACCGTTTATGTGCAATGCTACAATATTTTATAGCAACGGACGTTAAATTTTTTGTTTTATAGCAACGGACGTTAAAAACCGCCACAGCGGACTTTTCTGTTTAACGAGATAGAGAGAACCAACAAAGTGGCCGATGTTCTCCGAAAACAGTGTCCGGTGTATAATTTAAAATCCGGAAGTTTTAAATATTCGGCAACTTTTTGGGGAATATTTGCTATTGTGTGTATTCCAGCTGGCTGTATTCTAAGTATTATCTTCGATATCTGACATTTTGTCAAATTTAATTTGTCAACAACAACACTGTTGTTATGGTTGGAAATAACATATTTCAATATTATTTTCAAATCAATATGTGTACAAATTAAAAAAAAAGTTGTATGTTACACGTACGCTAAATGGTCTTTATGGACTTGGCCGGTTAAATGGCTCGGCTAACGCCTCGCCATTTAATCTTCCGGCCGCGTCCATAAACACCTATTTAGCGTACTTGTAACATAAATAACTATTAAATCAAGTGAATAATTAATGTTAATGTTAATATTATTCCCTGCAGGAAACTACATAAGAATAATTCAGTCTTTGAGTTGATTATATAACTACAATTACCGCAGTAGCATTGAGTTAAGTGCTACTACTCTTCAATACTCTCATGATATCATTGGTAGATCATTTTTTAAAAGTATAGAAAATTTACTATTTCCTACATATTTACTATTGCTATTAAGTGATGAGTATTAAACATAAACGAGCCTTTTAAAGTTATTTTTGTAAGTAGTTACATGAGCTAAATTTGTTTTACTTTTAGGGCATTAATGTTGGCTCATTAAGAAACTCGATGTTCTGGGATGACTATGAATTACTATGTTGCGATGTTGCTTCAGGAAAATGCTCTATTGAGGAAGATGTTACTGGTTATACTATATACAACGGATACGCTTATCTTGATGTGGTGACAGCATTTTCTAAAGCCATAGATAATGTTGCTAACAAAAGAGTAACTATATGCATAATACGCAATTAATAATCAATATTTGTTTTCAAATGTGATGCTTTAATTACAAATTATTGCATATACATAAAGTGTTTGTGCAAAATAATGAAATTTGAAAATGTTTTTCTGCTTAGCTATTAAGATTAGCTTTTTTCTTTGTATATGTATAGATCTGATGTAGGCTAGTTGTTGGAAATGCAAACTAATTGTTGATTGCTCATTTAGTTTTCGAACCATAGTTGTTTTAAATTTCAGCTTATGAGCAATAACATGTAATTTAAAATTGTATTTGTTTCTTAACCGTTAGTGTCATCGCTGCTATTTTGTATACATATAGTGCTGATGTAGGCTAGTTATTGGAAATGGAAATACATGTCTTATAATTATAAAAGTAACCATAATTTAATACAAACATTATGCCTCTATAATTAACAATGATTCTCTTCTCGTGTCTTTACATGTTTTCAAGACTTATGAATTATAATTTACAATTACTAATTGTAAATTATTCTGTTCTCTTCTCTTTTGATGCCTTTATGATATGTAAAGACACATTATATTATGAATGTAACTATAATTTAATACAAATATAATGCCTCTATTATTCACAATTATTCTATTCTCGTGTGTTTACATGTTTTTAAGACTTATGAATTACAATTTATATTTACTAATTATAAATTATTCTCTTCTCTTCTCTTTACATGTCTTATGAAAATAAATATACTTTAATACAAATATTATACCTCTAATTCACAATTATTCTATTCTCGTGTCTATACATGTTTTCAACACTATGAATTACAATTTACACTTACTAATTAAAAATTATTGTGTTCTCTTCTCTTTTGATGTCTTTATAATATGTAAAGACATACCTTGTCTTATGAATGTAACTATAATTTGATACAAATATTATGACACTATTATTCACAATTATTCTATTCTCGTGTCTTTAAATGTATTCAAGACTTATGAATTAAAATTTGCAATTACTAATTATAAACTATTCTGTTCTGTTCTCTCTTCATGTCATATGAAGCTAACTATAATTTAATACAAATATTATGCCCCTATTATTCACAATTATTCTATTCTCATGTCTATGCATGTTTTCAACACTTATGAATTACAATTTACAATTACTAATTATTAACTATTCTGTTCTCTTCTCTTTTGATGTCTTTATAATATGTAAAGACATACCTTGTCTTATGAATGTAACTATAATTTCATACAAATATTATGACTCGATTATTCACAATTATTCTATTCTCGTGTCTTTAGATGTATTCAAGACTTATGAATTACATTTTACAATTACTAATTATAAACTATTCTGTTATGTTCTCTTTTGATGTCTTTATAACATTTTAAGACATACATTGTCTTATGAATGTAACTATAATTTAGTACAACCATTATGCCTCTATTATTCAGAATTATTCTATTCTCGTGTCTTTACATGTTGTCAAGACTTATGAATTACAATTTACAATTACTAATTATAAACTATTCTGTTCTCTTCTCTTTTGATGTCTTTATAATATGTAAAGCCACATTGTATTATAAATGTAACTATTATTTAATACAAATATAATGCCTCTATTATTGACAATTGTTCTATTCTCATGTCTTTACATGTTTTCAAGACTTATGAATTACAATTGACAATTACTAATTATAAATTTTTGTGTTCTCTTCTCTTTTTATGTCTGTAGTAATGTAAATTGTAATTCATAAGTCATGAAAACATGTAAAAACACGAGAATGGAATAATTGTGAATAATAGAGGCATACTATTTGTACTAAATTATAGTTACTTTCATTAACGCGCAAAGAAAAGAGAAGAGAATAATTTGTAATTGTAATTGTAATTGTAATTCATTAGTCTTGAAAACATGTAAGCACACGAGAATAGAATTATTGTTAATAATATAAGCAAAATATTTGTATTGAATTATAGTTACTTTCATAAGACATGTAAAGAGAAGAGAACAGAATAATTTATAATTTATAATAGTAATTATAAATTGTAATTCATGAGTTTTGAAGACACGTAATGACACGAGTAGAGAATAACGTAATCGTACTATTAAATTTATAGCACAATTGGCATTAACACTATAAATAACATATTTAATATCTATAACCGATACAACACTAATTCAATCTAGTAAATATATGAATTAAAATGTACTGTATTAATTCAAATACTTTAATTGTAAGGTCAATCTTCGTGATTCATGGTAAATATTTAAATAAGGAACATTGTTTATATCATATTTGTTTATTTATAGTGACTATAGTGACTTGTAGTTTGAATATTACCAGGTTTTGGTCTTTATTTAATTTATTTAAAACTGTAATAGATGTAATCAATTTTTATGCGCCGGGTAGCTAATTTTCATTATGGTAGATGCGCCGGGTAGCAAATTTTCATTATGGTGGATGCGCCGGGTAGCAAATTTTCATTATGGTAGATGCGCCGGGTAGCAAATTTTCATTATGGTGGATGCGCCGGGTAGCAAATTTTCATTATGGTGGATGCGCCGGGTAGAATTTTTCAATTATGGTGGGTGCGCCGGGTAGCAAATTTTCATTATGGTGGATGCGCCGGGTAGAAAATTTTCATTATGGTGGATGCGCCGGGTAGCAAATTTTCATTATGGTGGATGCGCCGGGTAGCAAATTTTCATTATGGTGGATGCGCCGGGTAGCAAATTTTCATTATGGTGGCTGCGCCGGGTAGCAAATTTTCATTATGGTGGATGCGCCGGGTAGAATTTTTCAATTATGGTGGGTGCGCCGGGTAGCAAATTTTCATTATGGTGGATGCGCCGGGTAGAAAATTTTCATTATGGTGGATGCGCCGGGTAGCAAATTTTCATTATGGTGGATGCGCCGGGTAGCAAAATTTTCATTATGGTGGATGCGCCGGGTAGCAAATTTTCATTATGGTGGATGCGCCGGGTAGAAATTTTTTAATTATGGTGGATGCGCCGGGTAGCAAATTTTCATTATGGTGGATGCGCCGGGTAGCAAATTTTCATTATGGTGGATGCGCCGGGTAGAAATTTTTTAATTATGGTGGATGCGCCGGGTAGCAAATTTTCATTATGGTGGATGCGCCGGGTAGCAAATTTTCATTATGGTGGATGCGCCGGGTAGCAAATTTTCATTATGGTGGATGCGCCGGGTAGCAAAATTTTCATTATGGTGGCTTTAGAAAATGCTGTCACCACATCAAGATAAGCGTATCCGTTGTATATAATATAACCAGTAACATCTTCCTCAATAGAGCATTTTCCTGAAGCAACATCGCAACATAGTAATTCATAGTCATCCCAGAACATCGAGTTTCTTAATGAGCCAACATTAATGCCCTAAAAGTAAAACAAAATTAGCTCAGGTAACTACTTACAAAAATAAGTTTAAAAGGCTCGTTTATGTTTAATACCCATCACTTAATAGCAATAGTAAATATGTAAATAGGTAATAGTAAATATTCTATACTTTTTAAAAATGATCTTCCATTGATTGACTGACATATAGACAAATTTATACGACCTGCTAATCTATATCATGAGAGTATTGAAGAGTAGTAGCACTTAACTCAATGCTACTGCGGTAATTGTAATTATATAATCAACTCAAAGACTGAATTATTCTTATGTAGTTTCCTGCAGGGAATAATATTAACATTAACATTAATTATTCACTTGATTTAAATACATAAAATAGCAGGAAAAACTTAATAATACTGTAATGTACCATTTTACCTTGCAGTTTCTTTTGTCTGGGGTTGTGAATACGGTGACAGTTTTATGAGCTCTTCGACCGTTTGGTATACAGCATTGTGAAGTCTCTGGCCGATCAATGCAATCCTTACGTCAGGATATTGTGCAACTGAATGGTGCTAAAAACATACATAGTATTAGGCGAGATACGGAGCAGCATAGTGAACCTCCAAATCTACAAAATCTAAGTTGTGGATTTGAAAGCAGGTTGAATACGTTCATTGCAATAAGATCTGCAATGAAAGGCTTCGTGTGATGATTATGAACACATTCATAGTAACAGAAATAGTAATTGATAGATATCTCGTCTCGTCGTAGATTATCTCGTCTAGAGCAAAAGTACTCTAAGTCAATTGGTAGTAAGTTTGACATAGACTATACTCTGTCCAATTTAAAGCCGTAGCTTATATAAGTATTGTTATATGTGTGATTGGCATGTGAACAGTTCTATGCAAGCATATGATCCGTCTTGCTGCAGGCTCTGGTCTAGCCGGACTAAGTGAATCTGTTACTTTAAACGCTACGCTAGTGTTGGACCTGTGTTGCATAGAATCTACTACAATTTACCCTGTAAATTGTAGTCGTTCACATGAAGATTTTTATATTAACTTCGTCTTGAAATTGGATGGACTATAGTTAATCGACGATCTAAATTGAAAGGCGCCGGAGAATGTAATATAAACCATATTGTTATAAGTGCCCCTAGGTACATTAAACTCAATTTATTAGACACCTCTTTCAGTGGGAAACCGGTTTCAATGTGGAGGGTACTGTCCGTTCCTTTGCACCCTGAGAAGTTGCTCTAATTGAAAATCAGCACAACACAATACATTTACCAATAATGAATGTAGGTGGTTCAATTTGGCACAATTTGTTACATGAAAGTGGATTGATAGAAGCTGTTTCGTCCTTATAGAACTCATCAGCAACTTGAATCCGGCTCTGGCTCTTCAATGCATTCTTACATCAGGGGTTTTGTGCTATTGAGTGGTGCTAAAAACATACAGGCATAACTGCATATTCGTCGGAGTAATCTTCGAGGTTTTTGATAGTCTCTTTAAGGTTAGCCGGTGTATCACTGTCCACGCAGTAACATTTTTCAGGAGGACAAGATACCAATTGTTGTAACTTCGCCTTGCTGTTTACTGGAAACATGAATATTGTATCAGTCGGACTGAAAACTCACACGATGCAAACAAATATTGTTTCGTTAAAAAATAGTTAAGCAGTTCAATTTGTTGTTGTTCAGAAACATTATCAATAAATTTAATACTTATACAACTTACTATTAGTGCTCAAATTAATCTTTCCAGGGTATTTTAGAGTTCTTAAGCTGTATTTTACTAGGGTTCATGCTATTATCTTGAAACTAGGTTAATTTTAAATTTGCAAAGTCTGACAAATTTCTCATTTAATATAGATACTTGATACTGCAGTCGCCTCTAATATTGTAAATAGATCAATTAAACTTGCTGAATCAATACACACTATAATTCTAAGGAAAATAAGGTATTAATTTTATATAGTAGGCAACCAACTGTATTCTTATTTGGTTACTTGGTTGCCTATGTAGTCAAGTGAGGGCGACGGCAGCGCCAAAACTGCTGAACTTTATACTTATGATTTAAACTTGAATATTTTAACGAGCCGATTGCATAGGGATTATGGGGCACATTTTTAACTACGTATAGCACTATTTCTAGTCTATAATATTGTGCGGATATCGATTTATAAGCAATTGAAAATTGCAAAATCTAGGCAACCAAATATACACGATGGTAAATGCAAGTTCGGATTAACACCGCTAGATGGCAGTAATAAATTTGAGTTACATTTTAATTTGCCCTTTATTAAGTTAATGTAGCACGTAGAACAAAACAAAGTTCATATTCGGTTTCAGCAGGTCGCACTCTATTAACGTAGTATATTAATATATCTGCAGCCATCCAAATGGTGCCTGGTTCGAAAATTGTTTTACGTTTTATTTTACTTTTTAGAATGTTATTAAGCAACGTATAGCAAAAATAATTGCAGATTCGGATTCAACAGAAAAAATTCTATCGATTTGCTAATTTAGTATCACCGAAAGAACAGAAATAAACATTTTGAAAAGTGATGTGATTTCGAAAATATTCATTTCTGACGTTATTATGCATTTCAGGTAAATATTTCGCGCAGATTCGGATTCAGGAGCGAAAAATCTATCGAACTGCTATCTTAGATCAATTTAAAAAAATCACAAAAAACTTAGTAATTGTGTATATAAAGTTGCCTAGATTTGAACACATTTTTTAATTGCTTATAAATCGATATTCGCACAATACTGTTGATTACAAATGGTGCTAAACGTAATTAAAAACGTGCCCCCTAATCAACACGCAGGCGGTTTCTCAAAACAATTAAGTTTAATTCATAGATATAAAGTTCGCCAGTTTCTGCGCTGTCATCGCCCTCCGCTTAAGTACGTAGGCAACCAAGTATACTTTTATCAGTTGTATTTAAATTTCAAACATTTACAACTTTGTTAATATTACATTTATTTTATTATATTGACTATAGTTTCGATCAAAACCTGGTAATATTCAAACTACAGGTCACTATAGTCACTATAAATAAACAAATATGATACAAACAAAGTTGTAAATGTTCCTTATTTAAATATTTACCATGAATCTCGAAGATTGACCTTACAATTAGAGTATTTGAATTAATACAGTACATTTTAATTCATATATTTACTAGATTGAATTAGTGTTGTATCGGTTATAGATATTAAATGTGTTATTTATAGTGTTAATGCCAATTGTGCCAATTGTGCCAGTGATGATAAGCTTCTGATAAAGAACACCAGTTTGTGCTATGTAGGCAACCAAATATACATAGACACCCATTACATGTGTCAAAATTAGTGAACAGGTAGAAATGGGCATAAATATACATGAATGATATTTAGAACAACCATGAATATGTTGGAGGAACGCACTTTAGAAATCGGAAGCAAGTTAGAGAAGGTACAGACAATTTCATTATCGGGATTAAAAAGACTCATTGTTAGAATTTTTATTCTAATGTTTAATACGACAGTATTATTTACCACCATCTGGTCATTACCAAGTGGATTTTAAGAACTAAATCACAGTCTCATCCATTAAGTTCACAATTTTGTTACCCACCTAAATATTGGATATGTAGTGACGATATAAACGATTCATTTACAGGTTATTTCCATTGACCGCAACTTTCTGTTTGTTACGCACCAAATGGTTCCAATTTTCCATCCCCACCGAGCTCAACCGCTGTATCCCGATCATTTCTATACTATTGAGATGAAGTCATTCGTAGAAAATGGAGCTGTATCACGAGGTGTTGCTTCGAACGTAGAGTTTCAATAGAATAGAATTGATCGGGGTAAGGGTTTCTCATCCATGGGCTACCACACCATCATTGCTCCCTGTGAATAGCGCTTAAAACTTGCAATTTAAAATCGCTGCATAATTTCTCACTTAACATCACTTGAAACGTGAAATTGCACAAGCGCCAACACAATACCGACTACTAACACCAAATTATTTTATATTTAGGAGCAGGCCAATTTATTTCAACTGAAGGAGCGCATATCGAAGAGTGCCCACATTGCTAAAGGAATCGATGGAATCCTGAATACGTTTGAGCAGCGTCTAGCACGCTTGGAAGATACTATACTACCAGTCTACAATGAAACGGAAAATCTGCAAAAGTCTCAACACAGTATCCTTTATGTTCCAATTTTTCAGATATTTAGGCCTAAATGAGACTTATATGTGATTATTACCAGCGATTTTAGGCCATAATGTAGAAAATTCACCCTTTACAATTTTAACCGTGATTTAGATTTTGTAGTTTTGCGACTAAAATACTAGTATATTGCATAACGACAAGAGTGTTTTTTTTTTTGTTTTGTTGTGATTTCCTAAGCACACATAGATATTGACCGGACACTACAACTGCTCGACAATGTTATAAGCTATTACGAAGTGTCTTCCAAAGTCGATGACATAATAGAAAAGGGGCCCAGTGTCGTGACGGAGGCCGGTATCGATTTAGACTCGTACCTGCAGTCTCTGAATCGCCTAGCTAGGGCTCAGAAATACTTTGAGAAGCACATCCCGCAAAGTGTAGAGCTTGAAAATGTGGTAAGTACAGTAGCCCCGAGGAGATCTGACAATGATTAATTTTGTTTTCAAACAAAGAAGCTCGTTTCTATAATAGTTCTCATGAGAATGAAATGAGATTTTAAATGTATGTCGAATTCTGGCATTATGGAGCGATGAGTTATTGTCAGTTCTCAATAAGACTACTATATAAGCCCCCGTATACAGGGAGTGGAAATACACCACATTGGAACCGTAATCAAACAGTCAATATTTTTATAAGTTTCTGTAATAAATCTTTAGAGAACACTTTGATTAAATTTAAAATGTATTTGCTTATTTTCAGACATCCCTATTCAATAAAGGTAGCGATAAATTAAATACTGAATTCAAGAGCATTCTAGATAAGCACAGCAGGCCATTGTTGGCGACTCCTTTGCTGAACTTGTTAAATAACGATGAAGGTAATAATTATGTGTAATTACAACATATTTGATTACGAACTCTATGAACGTGTGGTGATGGTTATACAATACTATATATTATTATAATATTATTATAATGAGGTGTAGTGCATACGAAAGAAAGTTAACAGTAACGTGTACGTTATCATAGACAGGGAGTGCATCACATGACAGCATCACATTCACAGCATCACATTCACATATCAAATGTTATTGTGTCATAAGTGCATTTGACATTTTCATGTGCTGTTTTCACATAACGAAGACTTACTATTAATGTTTTTTGATACCCAATACAGATTTGGTATAATGCTTTTTAACAAATTATAAAATTTTAAACACAGCTTTTAAATCATTCAAATAAATTGTATCATTTTATTAATCAAACAATTATTTTACTTAAGAATAAAATTTAATAGAGATTCTATTAGGTCAGTAATAACAAAGAACCATGCACATTACTGACAAATGCATTCATATTTTTAGATGTTTCAAGTGAAGAGGTACCAAAGTTCCCAGAGCAGCACCGGCAGGACTTGATTAAAATAGCGGGCTGGCTGCTCGATAACGGCAGGGATGAGTTCCTTACAGTTTACGGTGTCGTCCGCGGACAAGTCCTTCAAAAGTCAATGACCCTACTGAGGAACCATCAAAGATCGGCTAGCGCCGGTAGCATTCAAGGGGGAGTTGGCTCTCCCATGTTTGTAAGTAAACTGACGGAAAATTTCTAACTTTTGACTTATTGTATTTATAAAAAGGTTATAAATCGCAGTTCTTCCTTACTTGATAATTAAAGATTATTGGTTACAGTCTTTAATTATCAAGTAACGAAGAACTGCGATTTATAACCTTTTTATAAACATAATAAGTCAAAAGTTAGAAATTTTCCGTTCTTAACTTTTAGAGATTATTATAACGTTTATAATATATTTTAAGGCGCTGCCAGAACTATCAATTCATCAATTATATATTCAGTAGAGATAGTTTATACATACACATCTTGAATTAATGAATTATTGTGCACAACCAAGTCTTTGAAAAATTTCTACTCGTAAAATTTTTACTTTGTTAATTAATCATAGAAAGACTTATTAGTCAATATTAATCTGTTGGATGTATAAATTACACGATCATTAGGGATTGTTTTCATAGAAACAAGTATGCTTTATGCCAATTTATGTGCGTTATTAACATTTTAATTATTACCCATTTTAGGCAGCCCAATATACATATAAGATATTGTTCACAGAATTTCTATTGTTTTAACAATTGGTATAATAATCAACAATTAAAACTAGGTATTATGCAAATTTATTGCCGTAATTATAAATTACTGCAATTTTATAATACAATCGTTGACTATTTGTAGGAGTTAGGTGAATATATGTTGTTATATAATCAATTTCTCATTTTTCGTTTCAAGAGAAGCAAATTTCAAAATAGACATGAGGCGACGAGGAAGCCTTCGACGCGGAGGTTACACCAAGTCTTCGAGAAGAAGGCAAACAAGATGTTGCTCAAGGCGTCGCAGACCTTGGAGCATTCTACGGGATTGACATTGGGCGGAAGGAGGTCATCGTCACATGCAGGTAACGAAATCTTAATGACCAGTATTGACGACTGCAATTTTTTATTTTGCCACTTTGTATACATCAATTGAAGTGTGACGACCAAAACCTCACGCAAGTTATAAATTTTAGATCCCTCAAACGTCGGAGAGGAAATCGAGAGCGAGCAAAGCAAGGAGATGGAAAACTATTTGGTTTGCGTAGTGGCGCTGCATAAACTGATGCAGATCGAGCAGAGCATGATGAAAGACATTGTTGTCGCAGAACACCAGCCGCGTGTCTTTGAATTAATAGTGCGTGACGCAATGGATGGCATTGTGCAGGAAGGCGAGGTATATTTGAAAAGGTTCTAACGTAAACGCAGTACAACAAAGGTCTACTGGTTCACATGAATGTCGTTCACAAATGATACATATGTTCGTCACAAAATGCAAATATGTAGCATCCCTTAGTTGAATGGATTCTCAATATCTACTGATTTCAGAATATTGCCGCACGTGCCAAAAAGTGCATTGGCAGACATGATTTCGGTGCTGTTTTGGTTATCTTTCCAATTTTGAAGCAGTTACTAGCACTGAAGCCAGAATTTAAGAGGACTGTTGAGGAATGCGATCCCAACGTGCAACTGAAGTTCGAATCGATTCTGAAAACCTTACACTCGACGGTAAGTACAACATCAAATATTTATTGTGTCACGATAATGTGAATCATCAATTTGTGATGAAGTAACGAAGAACTGTGGTTTTAACCTTTCTTTAATTTATCAGACGTAAGAAATGTGTCCTTAATTTTTACATTATATTTATAAATGGGCATAATCAGCAATTAAACTAATTGTATTAGGTATGCAAATTTTACGATTAGTTAGAGATTATTACAAATTTTACATTACACTCAATGGTAAATAGGATATCAATATGTAATGTGTCTCACGATTGTGAGACGAATTGTGTAGTACAAGTACGTACTAACAAAAATATCTGATTTATAATTTTTGGTGTAATATTACTCGACTAATTATTCGTACTATGATTAGTTAATTTGTTTAAATTACTCAAAATAGTCAAACAATTTTATAATGTTATCCTTTTAATGTGGGTTCTGACAATGAATGACAATGAATTTTTATGAGACGCATCATTAAGACTAATGGCATGTCTTTAACTTTATTTATGACTTGTGAATACGCTGTGCTTAATGAGTGAATTGTGTTGTAGGGAGCTAAAGCGCTGGAAGATTTCATCGAAAGCCTGCGCTTAGATTCCGTCTCCCAGTTGCCCACAGACGGTACTGTTCACGAGCTTACCAGCAACGTGCTGCTGTTTTTAGAGCAGCTGCTGGAATACATGGACACGATAGGCCAAGTGCTGGCCGAACAACCTTCGTACAGCAAAGCGCTGGATAAGCTCGACAGCGCAGACGAGAACAAGGCGTACATTGGAGTATACATAAGTACCGGATTAAACCGGCGATTTACGTTCGACTCATTGGATTTGTGTTTCTAGAGAAAGTGTTGGCGCAACTCAACCACACCTTGCTGAGCAAGAGCGAGCAGTATAGCGATCCGGCCTTGAGGGCCATATTCCGGCTCAATAATTACAATTACGTGCTTAAGTCGTTGCAGAACAGCGCACTTTTGGAGCTGTACATGATTTCTGAGCCAAAATGTAAGGAGTTTTATTACAATTCCATTCAAGAACATAAAAGGGCTTATTTGCAGAGGTAATAATGATTATACACTAAAATTGAAACATTTGATTTGCTTCGAAAACCAAAATTGAATAATACCTATGCGTTTTAATATTTATACCATCTTAAAATTTTGCTCAGAATAATAGCTTTAATTAAAAACTAAAGAAACTAGAATTAAAAAGTATAAGAACTGCTGATTGAATTAATTTCTGGTAATCATTTTATGATTATGTGATAATATCCTAAAATATGGAGATTTAGTAACCGACATCAGGTTTATTATTAACCAACTTATTTAAGCAGTTGTACAACTATTTTGTCGTCTGCGCAAGGCTGCATCGATTAAATATAAACACGTGCACAATGATTTGCAAATGTGACGGTTGAATTACAAATTATTACGTGTTTAAAATTACTTCATTACTTCTTGTGTAATTAACTCATTTCTGCATAAGACAAGTAATTCATCAATTATACAATCATTCAATCCATCATTAAATGGAAGCATGGACACAATGATTTGCAAATGTGACGAATTAACTACAAATTATTTTAAAATTGCTCGATTATTTTCAGACATTGTGTAATTAATATTTTAATTTGGGCAGAAAGCAAATAATTAACCAATTATACATTCATTAGGGTAGTTAACACACTTTTTACATAATAATTAATTACCTATTGTGCACAATAAACTCATTATAAAATTTCTACTCATTAAATTTTTACTTTGTTATTTAATCGTATAAGAACTTGTTAGTAAATATTAATCTGCTGTATGTGTCTATTACATTATCATTCGGAATTGTTCTCTTAGAGATAAGTATACTGTATGCCAATTATTTCGAGTTATTAATATTATAATTACTATTTTCTAAACTATTCTCACATGTAGGCAGCCCAATATACATTCAATTTATTTACTTTTAAATAACAAGTTCCTTATTGTTTCCCTCAATTTCAATTAAGTTTCAACAATGGGCCAAATTAACAATTAAAAATATGTAATAGTTTTGCAAATTTTTATTATAATTAGAAATAATTACAATTTTAAAATTATTTCATTAAGTATTTGTAGGCATCGTCACAAATTTATATATAGACTTTTCTATTTCTCTATATCACTATTTATTCATTAATTATGCATTCAGATTAGTTTAAACCATTCACATTCTGAATTAATAACTTGATTGTTACTCGATGCCGCTTACAAAATATTTATTTTGGGGAAATTTGAATGACTTCAAACATTGTATTAATATAGATTATGTGCATTAACATTACAGTGAAACTAAACGGTATGCTTCTAGTTTTAGTAAACTGCTGAATTACATATCCATCGAGGATTCTATAAGTTTACAACACAACGATAAGCTAAAGGATAAGGAACGTGCCCTACTTAAGGATAAATTTTCTGTAAGTAAATAAAAATGCTTCAAGTATCAAGACTGACTCTCTAACATCAAATAATATACATTTAAAAAAAATGTGATGGTAATTAACTTTTTAATTAGAATTGTTGTCATTTTTGTGAATCGTTAATTCAAACATATTCTTTTGTAAATCAGCCATTATTTGATCCTTTTAGATATCATGGCCCCATCAATAACTATCTTTTGTGTACTTCAGGGCTTCAACAAGGAGCTCGATGAGATTATGAAAGTGCAACGGGGATATTCTATTCCGGATATTGAATTGCGCGAGAGCTTGAAAAGGGACAACAAGGAGCACATTATACCCAGATACAATAGGTTCTTTAACATGTAAATCAGATGGCCGCAATTGGTTATATTTAGCACTACACATTCTGTTTTAGGTTCGCTGAAGTCCATTTCACAAAACATCCAGAGAAGTACGTGAAACATAAGCAGGACGACGTTGCCAACATAATTGATAAATTCTTCGATCTTGCTGCTTAGTATGTAATATTCGTTCAATTTTATATAATCTACTATGCAATAGAAGCTGTTGCAGTTTTTTTTTTTACTTAACCAATTCACCAAATTTTAGCAGACATCTTGTACCCTAGCAGACATACTTCCAACATCTCAAGGGCTCTTCTATCTAAATAATTGTTGATCGCACGGTATAATGCATTTCTAATTTTGATTCTGACAATCTGTAAGAAATTTTAATTATGTATAATATTTTTGTACACAGTTTCTGTCCTAGTTGCATGTATGTTACTATGTATATTATATATATGTTAGAGTGCGTCAGACCTCTATCTGCGATTCATGGCAGTCAAAAAGAAGCAGACATTAACCGGTGGATAGGCATAAGATAAGCATAAGAAAGAAATATGTAATTTACAAGCGTTAAAATTTGGCATTTCATGTTTCACAATTACTCTACTTCCCAAATATGCATAGCTTTCGTTAGCATGATAAATTGGATGAGCTGTATGGTGAATATAAATGAAACAAAAATAATAATAATAATAATTTATGCTATATTAAATACTGTGGAAAAATACATAGCAATTAAGCTGTCACGGAAAATTTAGATACATACACCTTTGAACAAACTAATAGATTTTAAAACATAACGTGATTCATATAACTCTTATCAACATAAATACAGTTTTAATAATCTCAACTACATAACTCTTGATTAATCACGTTGAGTTTAAAGTAGGGGTGATAATTACTTGTAAATTATATTAAATACTGATCATTTAACAATAGGAGCATTTTCGATGGCAATAGCAATCGCCATCCCCCCGCCGATGCACAGGGCGGCGATGCCACGCTTCAATCCCGACCGTCTCATCTCATGCACCAAAGAAACCAGGACCCTCGCACCCGATGCACCTATGGGGTGCCCCAGCGCGATTCCACCCCCGTTTACGTTCACCTTCCGCTCGTCCAGCCCGAGCTCCTTTTGAACGACGACGGCCTGCGCAGCAAATGCCTCGTTGATCTCGAACAGGTCAACGTCGTCCACGGACCACTGGATCTTCTCGAGCAGCTTGCGTATGGCCCCGATGGGAGCCACGCCCATCAGCATTGGCTCGATGCCGTCCTCGCAGAACCCGACGACGCGGGCGAGGGGCTCCAGGTTGCGGGCACGGATCTCGTCCTCACCTGCCAGCACCACCGCGGCGGCCCCATCGTTTATTCCCGACGCGTTGCCCGGAGTGACGGTCCCCGTGAGCCTGATGAAGGCCGGCTTCAGCCGTTGCAGGCTTTCAATTGTGGTGTTGGGCTTGGGGTATTCATCGGTTGATATTGATTGCTCGTTGTTAACAGGGATCGGTACAACTTCGTTGACGAAATGGCCTGCTTTGATAGCAGCGACCGCCTTCTGCTGAGATTTGAGGGCAAATTCGTCCTGCACCTCTCTGGTGACGCTAAAGTGCTTGGCGACCTCCTCAGCCGTCATCCCCATGTGGACATTGTGCATGGAATCGGTGAGTCCGTCGCACACCAGCGAGTCCTTCAAGGTGCAGTTGCCCATTTTGATGCCGTCTCTCATCGGGATGGTGTGCTCTGCTCGCGTCATACTTTCCATGCCGGCGCACAGGACAATCTTGGCTTCTCCGGCTCTGATGGAATTAAATCCGAGGTACACGGCTTTCAAACCCGAGCCGCAGAGCATGTTGATAGTAGTCGCCGGTGTACCGATTGGGAAGCCGGCGTTGAGAGCCGCTTGCCTTGCAGGGTTCTGCCCTTTTCCTGCTGTGAGTACGTTCCCCACATAGATTTCTGAAATATCTGACACATTGAGTGCAGCTCGTTCCACCGCAGACTGTAATACTGGTTTGGCTAGGTCACACACTGGCACGTTTCCGAATTGGCCCTTGAAATTACCAATTGGTGAGCGGCAAGCTGACACAATATAAACCTCCGACCTCATTTTGTACAACCGTGTTTAAAGGAGAAACTTTAAGAATTACGGTAACGTGTTAGTGGGTCACTAGCATAACCTAACCTATACACATATGCGGTTTGTTTCCATAGGAAGGGGGAAATGCGCACTTCCAGCTGATTTAGGTTTAGAAACTATTTAAAACTGATAATAAAACAGCGAAGAGAATGGTTATAAATAGATATGTGTTTACAATTAACTGAATTTTCCTTAAACAAATTTATGCCACAAGTTCGTCCATAAAATACACTATGTAAACATCCAAGGTAAATATGTTGATGAAACGCATTGTAATGTAAATAGTGTATTACTTTGTACGTTACAAGTGGCTAAGACTTGCTTGTGAGAGAAAGAATTCTGAGGCTTGTATCCCCAAAATAAAACCTACATACTAACCTAAAAGTTATCACTATTATATGTCACCTGTTCAATATTGATGATTTATTATCAAATATATGCAGTCTTAGACACAGGAATAACGGAATATAATAAACAATTATAGTTGATTAAATGAGTAAATCATATTTTAAATTAATAATAAAATTAAACTAGGCAACCAAATGTACACGGCGCATTACTTTTGTGACGTTTTCTGGCGCCATCTGTCGACCATTAAAAATCCGAAGTTGGCGACATTTCCGATAGATGCGCTTCGGTCGTTTTTGATACATTTGTAAATATTTCATAAAATACTGATCAATTAAGTAATTATGTGTATGCAGAACATAGAAGATCAATTACCAGTCAGTTTAGAAGTCGGTGGAGGTCAAAAGAATGTCTGGTTTGCGCGAAAACTGCAAAAGAAAATCAGTTTTTTGACTAAGCAGTTCAGCGTTTTTCCGCCAGGTGGAAAATCAAAAATATCGATCGGCCAAACAGGCTATTATATCCTAACCTAACTAAATTCATTTCGTGGATTTGAATTCATCATTTAAATTAGACGGGAGCAATAGTAATGTATAGTAACTCTTATCAATACTCAGGAATACTCATTTCTCAAAATGTTCCTCACTTGATTGTGTAGTTTATGAGGGACACTTGGTGCCGAGCGTTGACTTCTGGGAAGTTGATCAATGAAAGAGTCGCTATTTGGAAAAAGTCATTTAATTCAAACATTGCAATGGTTTAAATGCGTTTAAGTAAATGAAAACGTCAGTGCATTTTCCGAATGAGAAACAATCTTCAAATGCATTCAGTCAGTAAATGATACTGGTGGCGGTCAAACTATTGCGTTCCGGAAAGAACACATTCAATATACTCATACAATTTGATTATATTATTATTACAGTAACAAAAATGTGCCTAGTAACCAATTCAGTACTTAAACTATTCACTAACAATTCAACTAAAACAATGCCTTACAAATGATTACAAAACAGTATATAAAATCTAGTGAAGCAGTCTTCATCTGGTTATTCCGATAAAAAATAGTGAATTGCACTGAAACTAATGTTTTATACCCTTCTAAACGGCAGCCTAATATTTACATAAACTTTTCATTAAATATATGTGTATATATTAGGACACTTTAAATTTCTCAACATACATTTTTTACATATATAATTTTATATCGTAAATCCTAATAATTTAAATAAATTAGGTCTGGCAATAAATGCTCACATTTATATAAATAAATTAAATAATGCAACAGCACAATGATATTTGCATGTACATACAGATCATACAAATTTATAAGACTGCGATTAAGGTCGTGTTTACGGTGTAGTCTATGAGATCCATTAGACGAGCTGCACAATACAGGATTTCAAACGTGTTTAGGTTATAACAAAATAGGAAAACAACACAATTCTAACACGAACAGTTAACGCTAAAGACCGCTACTTGAACTACGATGTGCTGGGCTCGGATTGTTTTAATTCGCATGACCTGCATTTATACATAGTCCTATGTACAGTGTGATCAACAATATTTGGCATCGATTCAAGAGAGCCTTGTGCTGATGACAAAATAGTCTGTTCAATTAAGTATATTGAAGTGCACCATTGACTTGAATGAAGACCGTAAATAAACGGGAAATTTTAATCAACTCCAAATATTGATCACACTGTATTTAAAGATCGGAACCATGTGCAGCTAAACTTATGCACATGAATTTTCCTTCGTCTACAATTATGTCTTATAATGAATAAATTAACATACAGGAATTATCGGTAGTACGGAAAGTTAAATTTAAATCTAATTCTTAATACTTACAGTATACCTTTGATTTAAACTCTTTGAATTTCGAATAACTTTACGTCTGTGTCATACCATACAGGTGGATCCATATTCCTGAAATTTTAAACATTATTACCGTAATATGGTTGTTGCATTTTCGAAATAATTACCGTAAGTATATGACCCCCCACATGTAAGTTCTGAACCAAGTAGTGGTTCCACTATTCGCTTGGTACTTCCTAATGAGGATCGGATGCGGAACTGGCAGTAGGCCGACGAGGGTGCCATGCTGAAGAAACTTCAGGATCTCGCTCTCGTCAGTTAAGCCCTTATCGATGCATATTTTCTCCACTTGAGGCACCAGTACCTGCAACAGCCGCATGATTGTTTGCAGCGGTAATTTAGTTTTCCACGAGTGGACCCATTCCGCGGTCGGAACCCACTGTCCACTGGGGTTGTCTTCGACAGGAATGACTCTCAGACTATTACGCGTATTGACCGACTGTTTGAGAATCGGTGGAGATTCGGCGTCGGTTTTCACCGGCGTGGGACTCTTCTCCAACTTCTCGACTGGCAGCGGGGAGTTCTGAGCCTTAACCTTGGTTTCTGCGCATTCGTCGGGAAGGCCGGTGTTCTGGGCCGGTGAATTTATGTTCACTGTTGCCATGCCGTTGGTTATGTTTAACTGGTCGACCTGCTGGTACGACGGATGGGCGCTCTCCCGCTCGGTCATCTGGATGATGCCCGGGGTGTCGGGCAAGGTGGCCTTCAGGGTGCCCGGCTCAGCGGGCAGTGCCGGGTGAGACCCCTCCATCACCAGCTCTGAGACATTCTCGGTGCTCGTCGCTGTCGATAGCTGGCGGCTCTTTATCCTCTTGTTCAGCGACTTCGTTATGGCCGAGTAGTCGCACGGCAGGTTCGCCAGCGCATGGAACACCTGCCTCTTACGGATAATCGTGTACACCAAGTTCGAGTTGCCTGAAAATTTTGAATCAATTATTTGTTCTCAACTAAGAGTTGAACAAAATAAATCAATTAATTGTTCTCAACTTCAGAGTTAAACAAAATATTTTGAAGATTTCTTTGTTAATTTTGTGTCAGTAAATTCACTCACCATCGAATTGGTACTGTATGATGTTATTGAAGATTTCTAGCAAGAAGAAAACTAAATGGTGGTTAGTTGAAGACGAGAATAGGAACCAGGGCGTGCTGAACGCCTCGAGCAGGTGCAGCAGCTTGGTGCTGGCGACCATGGAGAGTGTCTTCAAGTACGGCGACACTGGAAGTGCAACGAATTTTAGAAACGCGGTGATCACTGAAACAAATCACCCACCATTGACTAGAATCGTTAGTAAGCAGTCGAACAGCGGCTGGAGTCTTTGGTGGCCCGTCGTGATTATCTTGTGGAAAACGATAATCAGCAGGTCCGCGTGTGTGCCGGTGAACACCGGTATGTCCATGGGTATCGTGGCCGTGTAGGGCTTGTTGAGACGGACGCCAAAGTTCCGCTCGCCAGAGAGCAGCAGCAGTATAAATACCCCAATGTGCATTAGGCCGACTCGAGCTGCAATTTATTGAAGCCGTTATTTCATGATACACGATAATTTAATTGGAAACACATTTATTGTGGTACAAGAAAACAATGCCAACAAGGTCTCAGAATCGTACAATTAACATTTAACATTATTAAAACTAAACTACTTACATTGGTCAGCTCTGGAATCGTTGAGGTGGTACAAAATTGGAACCAGTATTTCGAGAACGTCGCTACTTTTCAAAACGTAGTATAAAAATTTCTAAAACATGATCTACTTAAACGTTGCACAATGTGATAATTAATTACAGATTGTCACAAATGTAGGTTGGCATGCAACATTTACTCCCGGCAACGATTGCTTGTATGGTCTTGATAGTAAATCATTTGTGCAACATTTTGTGTCCCACAAAAGATGAAAATTTAAATGTCCGTGACAATTTGTGGCGATCTATTGCGACCCTCTTACCTTATTATAATCACACATTTTCCAGAAAAACACCAGAAGCTCCTGGTGGAAGTGAACTTTCTTGGTGGAATTTGGTAAGTACGTTTGCACCAACGGGTTATTCAGCAGTCTCGTAATACCATGTAAAATGAACTGAAAGTCCTCATCCCTGTGTATCCGTGATAAATAATTGATGAACAAATTATCCGGGGAATTGGCCTGCAAGTGAAAATACGTTTACGATTACTGGAAGTCACAAAAAGCCTTAAACTTTAATTACAAGTTATAAGAGTCTGCGCTAAGATTTGCCACAGAGAAATATAAGCTGGAAGATCTACGACTGTTACAGAAAAGTACAGAGGCAGAAATCAGAGCAGGATTTTGTAATTTTTAATGAGGTAGGCGCAACATTTGTGTTATCAGTTACTAAGCTGGAGAGGTTTTCTTTTTAAAGTAGAAAAACTGTAATGTTTGTTTACGCAAGTTACCTCGTCTCCTGGATCCAACGGATTTGACATGCTTGTATCGTGGTCCAGCGTTACAATCAGTATTTGCAGTGCCGCTTCCACCAGGGGCTCCAATGAGTCGTTAAATATCAGATGGTTGTACGGCACGCCCAGGCCAACCGGATCGTAGGCACAGACCGTGTTCAACAGTGAGGTGAACATAGGAAGTGCGTGCCGATTCTCCGCCGATGTTAAATATCTGAAACAAAAGGCACATTAACTGCAAGCTTGAAATCAGGGTATAAATGCAATCAGTTTTATTGTCTCAGTAATAACCCTTACCCAATCCATTTGTTGGGCAGCTGCACTATATCTACGGGTGGATGGTACATCGTCTCGCTGAAGCATGTAAGCAATAACTTCAACAGCTCAGTGCGGTTTGAGTCGAGCATCGGATGCCTCGGCGGCGAATGCGCGAATCCGACGCCGGCCTCCCAGATGTACTCGCAGCTATCCACGGCGGACAAATCCTCGGCTTTATCCTGAAGAGATGAACATTGCAAAACACTTCAAAAGCTTAGCCGTAGCCACTTACCGGTCCACTTTTCCGGGTGTTAATCACAGTAAAATCGGGGCAGAATAACAGATCCTGAAACATTATATGAATCAACAGATTCATTGTTTATAAAAGGACTTACACATATTGCATTTAATAATGACTGCGCCAACGGCACCGACTCGTCTTCGTTCTCGCTCTGGGCGGGCAGCGAGGACCAAAAAAATCCCTTCCACTCGGAATCTTCGAAAATGTACGGTAGAATTCTCGTCAAGAGGCGCACACAGTTCAGAACTGAAAATTTAACTATTCAGTGCACGTCTGTAATTAATAATTTCAGTGTTAATCGTACCGGTTTGTTGTTCGTGCTGCGTCCTGCAGCTGCTGTCCACCGCTTTCACTAATTTCTCCACTGCCTTGTAGCAGAGGGTCGCCAGATTCGAGGGGGCCTCCTCTCTCAGGCTCCGTATCTCGGCCGCCGGCACCAAGGTGAATATGTCCTGGACGTTGTTGACATTCTCCGACCAGAACTGATCCCAGAACGATTCATCAGTTGCGTCGATGGGCTGGACAATTCAAAAATATAGAAGTTATTACGTTGCAGCTTCTAACTAAAGCTAGGACAGCCACCAATACTGCTCGTCGGCAATTCAAATACATAGAAGAAATTACGTTTCAGCTTCTGTAGGTGGGACAGCCACCAATACAGTTCGTCTTGGGCATGTAAGCGGAACATAGCAGTGATGCAATGTAGTTTCTTAGTTTTAACATTGTACCGGTCAAAAACAGTACACGTACTACTACGAATGATATAAACTAACAAAAATTAACTGGAAGGTGCCTTGACTTGGCTGAAATTAATTAAACGTCGCTGTTTGAAATATATAACGGCTTTGAACGTTCAGGTTCACATACAAAGTGGTAACAGGAAACTCTCAGAACTTCCTCTCAGCGAGCAGTACGAACAGTCCCCACGTTCGATATCGTAAGTAATTGGATCACACAAACCTCTGTCTTCGATGTTAGCTGGATAACAGCTTTCCGAAAATTCAATTTCGTATCTACGTTTCCCATATTTCCAACCTCATTAACAACTGTCAGTTGTAACACTGGACAGCTCACCTGAGCAGTGGTGCCAAACGACTGTAATATGTAGGCAACCAAATTTACGCCAACTTTCAGTTTTTCAAATTTTTCAAATTTTTCATCTTGACTTGAACCTTTTAAACTTCCTTTGAAAATGATTAGTTACGCAAAAACTGTGAATAAAGCTACAGGTTCTTTTTGATAAAGCTCAGAGAATAATATATTACATAAGTAGTCGAAACTAGTCATGAATCATTAAATAATTTTATGTGATTATAAATAAAACAAGTTACTTTGTGAGTACCATATAATGATACTCATAAAGTAACTTGTTTGATTGATAATTAAGAAGTAAACGCCACAAAAATTCAAAATAAAATTTTATGTGATGGAAATCAAGTAACTATAAAAAAACTTATAGTTACAGTAATAGTTATAGTTTAATTTATAATTAATAAAATGTCCCACAAAGTTGACACGGTGATTCAAAATATCAAAAACATATTACTTGCCAACACACACTTCTTTAAATTGCCTCCATGGACTTGGGGGAAGTAAAATTGTTAATATCTGGTATTTGAAAATATTCAAAAGAACAATACTGTTAATATTGTTATTATCATATTGTTAAAGAAAGTATAGTACATAGAACTAGATGTATGAATCGGTGGTTAATACTTATTAACGGTGGTTAATGGTGAAACATCTTTAAATTAGTATAAATAAATCTCATATTGCAGCAAATATTTGTAAATGCTAATACGCTTTTTAATACTTTCCACAATAGTTCTACTATTAGTATAAATAAATCACTTGGTAAAGTTCCACTTTTTTTTTTTAAAAGAAAAACTCTACAATTGTTTCGGTCTTACAACCATTATCAAGAGACAAATAAAACCGAAACAATTGTAGAGTTTTTCTATTAAAAATTTGTGAAACTTTGCCAAGTGATTTATTTATACTAATAGTAGAACTATTGTGGAAAGTATTAAAAAGCGTATTAGCATTTACAAATACTTGCTGCAATATAAGATGTTTGGAAATCCAATAATATTAACTTCTAAAATACGCGCGCGAAATTAGCTTACAATAAAGTCCACATTCCAGCAAATTCCGCGATTTTTATATTAAAAATGGAGTTTTTTCTACGAAAATCTGCACTATACTTCTTATCGTCACTCCATGTGCAGTCTTCGACAAGGTAAGAACTATTCACTTACATTTAACATGTCTCATTATGTTAATGCATTAATGAAAGGATCTAATTTTAATTGCATGCCTGTTTTACTGCTCCAATTGTAAATGCAATGTGATTTTAGCTACTTTATGGCCAATCTAAGTGTGATTCCATGTGATAACTGCAATGGACATTATTTAGCAAAAAACACATGCATGCTATTTATACTAATCTTTTAAACCACCAGTTAAGTTGTGTTATCTGTTACTTGAAGTACTTCAGGAGGATTTCATTGTTGTCGTTTTAATTATGATTCCAAGTGGTAACAGCAACGTACATTCGTTCACAAGAAATGCAAGCATTATTAAGTTTTTTTATTTTTATAATGAGCTTTCCAAGCATTGGTTAAGTTATTTGTCGCTTTAAGTTACACACGAGGAGATTATAAATTCGTTGGTGAGGAGGTTTGTGAACTCCTTCCAGATTGCGTGTTTAGTAGATAGCTGATCCTCGACTTTGAGGAAACCATTAAAGGTATAGAAACCTTGGTATAAGGTTAATTTCGGAAATAACAATTGTAGTGAGACAATTGAGGGGTCTAGAAGTAAAAGGGTTTAAGTGCATTTTTGGTAGTTCAGAGATAAATGGCTTTAAAGTTAACTTAAATTTCAAAATTCCAGGAATAAGTTTAGAAAACTGTGTTAATATATTAGACTAACTTTAAAGCCATTTATCTCAGAACTACCAAAAATGCACTTAAACTAAGACAGACATCTAAGAAACTTAGACTAAAATATTAACACAGTTTTCTAAACTTATTACGTGTTAATTTTGAAATTCAAGGTAACTTTAAAGCCATTTATCTCAGAACTACCAAAAATGCACATAAACTAAGACAGACATCTAAGAAACTTAGACTAAAATATTAACACAGTTTTCTAAACTTATTAGATGGGAATTTTGAAATTTAAGGTAACTTTAAAGCCATTTATCTCGTAACTACAAAACATGCACTTAAACTAAGACAGACATCTAAGAAACTTAGACTAAAATATTAAGACAGTTTTCTAAACTTATTAGATGGGAATTTTGAAATTCAAGTTAACTTTAAAACCATTTATATCCGAACTACCAAAAATGCACTTAAACTAAGACAGACATCTAAGAAACTTAAACTAAAATATTAAGACAGTTTTCTAAACTTATTATGTGTGAATTTTGAAATTCAAGGTAACTTTAAAGCCATTTATCTCATAACTACCAAAAATGCACTTAAACTAAGACAGACATCTAAGAAACTTAGACTAAAATATTAATACAGTTTTCTAAACTTATTAGATGTGAATTTTGAAATTCAAGGTAACTTTAAAGCCATTTATCTCGTAACTACCAAAAATGCACTTAAATTAAGACAGACATCTAAGAAACTTAGACTAAAATATTAAGACAGTTTTCTAAACTTATTAGATGGGAATTTTGAAATTCAAGTTAACTTTAAAACCATTTATCTCAGAACTACCAAAAATGCACTTAAACTAAGACATACATCTAAGAAACTTAGACTAAAATATTAAGACAGCTTTCTAAACTTATTACATGTGAATTTTGAAATTCAAGTTAACTTTAAAGCCATTTATCTCAGAACTACCAAAAATGCACTTAAATTAAGACAGACATCTAAGAAACTTAGACTAAAATATTAAGACAGTTTTCTAAACTTATTATGTGTGAATTTTGAAATTCAAAGTAACTTTATAGCCATTTATCTCAGAACTACCAAAAATGCACTTAAATTAAGACAGACATCTAAGAAACTTAGACTAAAATATTAAGACAGTTTTCTAAACTTATTATGTGTGAATTTTGAAATTCAAGGTAACTTTAAAGCCATTTATCTCGTAACTACAAAACATGCACTTAAACTAAGACAGACATCTAAGAAACTTAGACTAAAATATTAAGACAGTTTTCTAAACTTATTAGATGGGAATTTTGAAATTCAAGTTAACTTTAAAACCATTTATCTCAGAACTACCAAAAATGCACTTAAACTAAGACATACATCTAAGAAACTTAGACTAAAATATTAAGACAGCTTTCTAGACTTATTACATGTGAATTTTGAAATTCAAGTTAACTTTAAAGCCATTTATCTCAGAACTACCAAAAATGCACTTAAATTAAGACAGACATCTAAGAAACTTAGACTAAAATATTAAGACAGTTTTCTAAACTTATTATGTGTGAATTTTGAAATTCAAAGTAACTTTATAGCCATTTATCTCAGAACTACCAAAAATGCACTTAAATTAAGACAGACATCTAAGAAACTTAGACTAAAATATTAAGACAGTTTTCTAAACTTATTATGTGTGAATTTTGAAATTCAAGGTAACTTTAAAGCCATTTATCTCGTAACTACCAAAAATGTACTTAAACTAAGACAGACATCTAAGAAACTTAGACTAAAATATTAAGACAGTTTTCTAAACTTAATATGTGTGAATTTTGAAATTCAAGGTAACTTTAAAGCCATTTATCTTAGAACTACTAAACATGCACTTGAACTAAGACATACATCTAAGAAACTTAGACTAAAATATTAACGCAGTTTTCTAAACTTATTAGATGGGAATTTTGAAATTCAAGGTAACTTTAAAGCCATTTATCTCAGAACTACCAAAAATGCACTTAAACTCGTTTACTTCTAGACTCCTCAATTGTTATTTCCGAAATTAACTTTATTATTACTCGAGTTAAAGCACTTATAAGCGATTAAATTGCAAAAGTTTTAGAAAAACTCAACTAAAAGACGTAATTTAAAATTACTTGCCTTGTAGTCACAAAGATTTAGAACCTAAGACCTTGAAGTGAGATACAAGTTCGATCGGGTTAAATCGATATAATTGATACTACATTTTTTTAGCCCTAATAATAATTTCTTTGGTTTTCTTTTATTACATGCCCTAAAGTGACGTTTAATTTGCTATCTTTTATTACCGTACTTAGAACTATTATAATAGTTTTAAGTACTTTAATGAAAGATAACAAATGATAACTATCCATTTCCCAAATTCGTAACTAAATGAAAAAAGTGCTTATTAGCAATTGAAACGTAAAAATGGCAAATTCTCTTCGTAGTAATTTGAAGAAAAGAAGAAAAGAAAAGAAGAAAAGAAGAAAAGAAGAAAAGAAGAAAAGAAAGTGTTTTTAAACCGCCTATATGTGCGAACAAGTAAAAATACACATCTTTTCTCCAAATTACTACGAAGAAAATTTACCATTTTTACGTTTCAATTGCCAATAAGTATTTGTTTCATTTAGATACAAATTTGGGAAATGGATAATTGAGTTTTTGCACATCAGATAATAACTAGAACAGTATTGTGGTTGCTAATTAGAAATTATTAAAGTGGTGTTTATTAGAACTTCTTGTTTTATTGCTTAATTTTATATTTACCAGTGGAGTGTAATTTTCTATTATATGCTCTAAGATCTCTAAATGGCAGTCCTTACATTACCCACGTTGTGGACTATCATCTTCACATTATGTGGTCACACCCACGCAACATTGGGAAATGGTCGGTTGAAGCTGTTACCACACCTCCATCCAGCACCAGATATCTTCCAGGCGTACGAAGAAGGATTCACACCAGCTCCTCATTCGGTGAAGCCACACAAAGATATCTGCGAGGAAGATGCAGTTTGTGTGGTCCCCGTCCAATGCCCTGCTCATTTCTATGGGATGGAAAAGCAGGAATGCAAAAGCCTTGGAGGAAGAGGAGGAGTGTGCTGCACAACAGGGCAAAACCACACAGGTAATTGTAGATAATTTTGAACGAGTACACATTTTGAGACCAAATTTTTATTGACTTCTCTGCTGATTCTAACACTTGGCAGTCAAAAAATCAAGTCAGACAAAAACGAAGAGTTCAGAGTAATCTGGAGACATTTATATCCATAATCTTTATTCATACATATTACCTTTGATTCTGACACCCTTAAATCAGAATCAAAAACGAAGAGTTCAGAGTAATTTGGAGACATTTATATCATTAATTTTTATTAAAACAGTATGACCTTTGATTCTGACACCCTTAAATCAAAATCAAAAACGAAGAGTTCAGAGTAAGTTGGAGACATTTATATCATTAATTTTTATTCATAAAGTATTACCTTTGATTCTGACACCCTTGAATCCCTGCCCAGTATTACCTTTGATTCTGATACCCTTATTATTATTATCATATATTGCAATGGTGTTACAAGCAAAGCTATTATGTCTTTCTTTTGCGCACTTTAGGAACCTTCGGTACGCACAAGGGTCGCTACCATCAAGGCTACATAAAGCACATAGATCCTGACGTCTTGAGGTCCGTAGCCAAAGAGGGCCGAATCGAAATGGACGAGATGCATCTGAAGGAGAACGAGATCCTCTCGTCTGGACGTGCTGCGACGATACCATTTGGTTCTGCCAGCTATGGGCACTTCAGGAATACAAGGGTCTTCTCGGCTGACCTATCGGAAGTGATGAGCATAGCCAACAGGGCTCTTGAGATCGCTTTGGCAACGAGAGCTTTTAAGTACAGGTAAGAACAAACTGTGTATAATCTTATCATCATCATGCCAAAACTAACCAAACTTTATATAATCTTACCATCATCATGCCAAACTAAACAAACTGTATATAATCTTATCATCATCATGCCAATACTAAACAAACTTTATATAATCTTACCATCATCATGCCAAAACTAAACAAACTTTATATAATCTTATCATCATCATGCCAAAACTAAACAAACTTTATATAATCTTATCATCATCATGCCAAAACTAAACAAACTTTATATAATCTTATCATCATCATGCCAAAACTAAACAAACTTTATATAATCTTATCATCATCATGCCAAAACTGTACAATCTCACATATCATCAATTGTTAGAGTATTGAAATGACAAGTATGCATCTGGAACATCTATTACCAATTGTTGATAAATGTTGATCTTAAGTGTTAATGGTTGATAATCTTAAGTTGAAACTTAACTTTTTAATTGGATGAGTAGTTACATTGCTTAGCAACGAAAAATAATGACACCTACACCTAGACCTAGACCTGTGTCTAGGTCTAGGTAACACCTACAACAGGAATGATGTGTCGTTAAGAAGTTAAATTTTGGGAAAATAATAAAGGCAAAATATGTTGCATATTTATTTGTACCTTTTGTAGTACTTTTTTTTTAATTTTGAAAAATAATAAAGGCAAAATTTATTGCATATTTAGTTTAAAACATTTTTGTGGTCTGGCTTAATTTTTTTAGGCAAGGGTTAACCAACCAACAGCTAGAGTGGAGCTTGGTGCAGCAAAATTTGAGACCAACGCCTCTTGGAGCAGCTTGTGCTCCCGTTTTGGAATGCCCTGCCATTCCTGAGCGCCACAGACGCATTGATGGGTCCTGTAATAACCTCGTCAACCCATCGTGGGGCACCCCAATGTCGCCATTCTCAAGACTCTTGCCACCAAGCTACCAAGATGGTAAGATTTAAAAAACAGGCAGCTTAAAAATTTAAAATTGCATATTTTTTTGGACTCAAAAGTGGTTTGGGCTTCTGTTAGTACAAACAATTATATTCAGAGCTTCGAAACAGCAAACCTTCGGTAATTTACGTGGTCTGCGTTTGTCGCTTTTAGGAATATGGGCCCCTAGAGTTTCAGAAGATAAGGGCCAGCCTCTGATAAGTCCGCGAAAAATTAGTACAACTATTATCGGCGATGAAGATGTGCCAAATAATGATTACACTTTGATGGTGATGCAGTTCGGACAGTTCCTTTCGCACGAGATTACGCAGTCTATCGATACGACATTTGGTAAGCTTCGTATTCCTTAGACGAGAAGTTTTCGATTTCCACTTCCAGTTTGATTTTTGATTTTTCCAAAATGTTTGATTTCAGTCAATGGAAGTGCCATATCTTGTTGCACCCAGGATGGACTCCACGAACTGCCCATGCCCATGCGCCATTTTGCCTGCATGCCCATTCACATCCCGCACAAGGATCCCTTCTATTCGCACTTCAAACAAGGCTGCATGAACTTCGTCAGGTCAGTGCTGGCTCCTAGGACAGACTGCACTCTAGGATTCGCCCAGCAGGTATTTAATTGCCATCGTTTCCCACAGTAGCGCAATAAGCGGCAGGAGGTCTACCCAATTTGATCGTCACTACAAATGGGCTTACAGAATCTGCATTTGAAGAAGTTTTGGTTTTGAAGATTCCACTCATATTTCAGCCAAAGCGATAATTTTCATTGTCATTTATAAAAATGTGTATCTTTAATCTTCAGATGAACAAAGTTACGCACTTCATCGATGGATCAGCAGTGTACGGGTCAAGTCCTGAACAAACTACAGAACTCAGGAGCTTCGAAGCAGGTCTGCTACGGACCTTTGTGGACTTTGGCAGAGAACTGCTCCCGCTTTCCAAGGAACCAGAAGCATGCTTGACCATGGAACAGGGTTCTGCTTGCTTTGAATCGGGTATAATTAATTTCATACGTATTGATATGCTAGTATTTGATATTTAAATTTTGAGCAACTTTGGAGAACACATCATTCTTATTTTATATGTAAGACCCTAACAGATAATATCCATAACAGAGATCATACAACAAATATATACTATTATTATTACCTAAAAACACACGATGATATGATCATACTATAAATATATACTATTATTATTAACGTATGAAATAAAGTTACGCACTTTTAAAAAAAAAATCAAAATTGTTTCTTATTGTTCACGACAATTGTTTCGACACACTGTGGCTTCTTCAGGTGAAAAAAAAAAAAAAAAAAAATTAAAAAGTGCGTAACTTTATTTCATACATTAGTAATTATGAATTTTCAACAAATAAAAGCCACATCGATCAACCTACTATTATTATTATCTAAAGACACACAATAATATGATCATACTATAAATATATACTATTATTATTATTATTATCTAAAGACACACGATCATATAAAGATGGTTACTCAATAAATATACATTTTTCAGGTGATACAAGGACGAATCAAATGGTAACTCTGGTCGCTGTGCATACGGTATTTATGCGTGAGCATAACCGTATAGCACATGAACTTTATCGATTAAACCCTCATTGGTCGGACGAAAGACTGTTTCTGGAAGCCAGAAGGATTTTGATTGCTGAGATGCAAGTTATCACGTATAAAGAATTTCTACCAGCACTTCTAGGTAATGTAGTTGATACATATTGCAGATATCCGGGAGCTACAACCTTGATTTCCTGGGATCCTGCAGGACCCTGGTTGCCTAGCAACCGAATATCCGGGATAGCAGGATCCCAAACAAAACATATGTTAAACACTGCAGCAGACAGAATTATTAATAATAATCTCTTGGATAAATATATTGCAATTGTATTATGTTTCTTTTTCGTACTTCATGGTAAAGTACTTAAGTACTACACTACCAGGAAGTACGAAAAAAGAAAAAAGACAATTGCATTATGTTTCTTTTTTCGTACTTCCTGGTAAAGTACTTAAGCCAGGACGTATTCAGTACTACTTTACCAGGAAATCAGAAAATATTCGGAAATAATTATATTGCAATTGTATTATGTTTATTTTTTCGTACTTCATGGTAAAGTGCTTAAATATTACTTTACCATTAAGTACAAAAAAAGAAAAACAAGACAATTATTGACAAGTATTATTTCTTTTTTCGTACTTCCTGGTAAAGTATTTAAGCCAGGAGATATTAAGTATTACTTTACCAGGACGTACGAAAAAAGAAAAAAAGACAATTGTATTATGTTTCTTTTTTTCGTACTTCCTGGTAAAGTACTTAAGCCAGGAGGTATTCAGTACTACGTTACCAGGAAGTCAGAGAATATTCGGAATAGCAGAATCCGATACAAAACAGATTTTAAACACTGAAGCAGACAGAATTATTAATAATAATCTCTTGAAATAATTATATTGCAATTGTATTAGATTTCTTTTTTCGTACTTCTTGGTAAAGTATTTAAGTAATACTTTACGATTAAGTACGTAAAAAGAAAAAAAAACAATTGTATTGTTTCTTTTTTCGTACTTCCTGGTAAAGTACTTAAGCCAGAAGATATTAAGTATTACTTTACCAGGAAGTACGAAAAAAGCAAAAAGACAATTGTATTATGTTTCTTTTTTCGTACTTCCTGGTAAAGTAATTAAGCCAGGAGGTATTCAGTACTACTTTACCAGGAAATCAGAGAATATTCGGAATAGCAGAATCCGATACAAAACAGATTTTAAACACTGAAGCAGACAGAATTATTAATAATAATCTCTTGAAATAATTATATTGCAATTGTATTAGATTTATTTTTTCGTACTTCTAGTAAAGTATTTAAGTATTACTTTACCATTAAGTACGAAAAAAGAAAAAAAAAGACAATTGTATTGTTTCTTTTTTCGTACTTCCTGGTAAAGTACTTAAGCCAGGAGATATTAAGTATTACTTTACCAGGAAGTACGAAAAAAGAAAAAAAGGCAATTGCATTATGTTTCTTGTTTTCGTACGTCCTGGTAAAGTACTTAAGCCAGGAGGTATTCAGTACTACTTTACCAGGAAATCAGAGAATATTCGGAATAGCAGAATGCGATACAAAACAGATTTTAAACATTGCAGCAGACATAATTATTAATAATAATCTCTTGCAATAATTATATTGCAATTGTATTAGATTTCTTTTTTAGTACTTATTGGTAAAATATTTAAGTACTACTTTACCATTAAGTACGAAAAAAGAAAGAAAAATAATTGTATTGTTTCTTTTTCGTTTTTCGTTGTTTCTTATTTTTGAAATCACGTGCAACTGAATTACAGGCGATTCAACTATGGAAGAGTTCGATATTGCGCTTGTAAAGGAATATGACTATTCGTACGATTACAATCAGCGAATCGAGCCATCAATTACGAATGAATTCGCAACTGCAGCCTATCGTTTTGGTCACTCCACAGTGAATGGATTATTGAAGTAAGTAATCATCCCACAGGAAACAATCTCTAGATTTAAACGAATATCTCATGAATTATACATTGAATATCAACGAAATTAAATTTATCAAATCAAAATATATCATTTAATATTGGTAATAAATTTCATTAGTATTGATACGCTATTTTTTGAGATATCATTATTTAAATGTCAACAACTTTTGAGAACACCCCAACCTATCATCTAAAATACAAGGTCACATTATAAACCAGATATCTGAAGAATACTATATTGGATATTATTTGTATTAAACACATTCAATTATAACATATATATGAATATTAATAACAAATTGCATTAATTTTGACACGCTGGTTTTTGAGATATAATTTAATTACACTTAAAATATTACAAAGTAATTTATTATTACACTAAAACACAAATATTTCTAAAATTATACATTGGATATTTACTTAATTAAAACAAATAAGTAAACATATATAACTTAATAACATTAACAAATTTAATTAGTATTGACTCGCTAGTTTTTGAGATATCATTATTTAAGTACCTACAACTTTCGAGAATACCTCAACTTATCATCTAAAATTACAAGGTCACATTATAAACCAGATATCTGGAGAATACTTTATTGGATATTATTTGTATTAAACATATTCAATTATAACATATTTATAAATATTAATAACAAATTGCATTAATTTTGATACGCTGGTTTTTGAGATATCATTTAATAATACTTAAAAAAATTACATAGTAACATATTATTACACTAAAACACAAATATTTCTATAATTATACATTGGATGTTTATTCAATTAAAATAAATAAATAAACATATATTACTTAATATCATTAACAAATTTAATTACTATTGATACGCTGGTTTTTTAGATATCATTATTTAAGTACAGCAACTTTCGAGAACACCTCAACTTATCATCTAAAATCACAAGGTCACATTAAAAAACCAGATATCTGAAGCATACTGTATTGGATATTATTTGTATTAAACATATTCAATTATAACATATTTATAAATATTAATAAACAAATTGCATTAATAATGACACGCTGGTTTTTGAGATATAATATAATTATTCTAAAAATATTACAAAGTAATTTATTATTACACTAAAACACAAATATTTCTAAAATTATACAGTGGATATTTACTCAATTAAAACAAATGAATAAACACATACTACTTAATATAATTTACAAATTTCATTAGTATTGACACGCTAGTTTTTGAGATATCATTATTTAAGTACCAGCAACTTTCGAGAACAGCTCAATTTATCATCTAAAATCACAAGGTCACATTATAAACCAGATATTTGAAGCATACTATATTGGATATAATTTGTATTAAACATATTCAATTATAACATATTTATGAATATTAATAACAAATTGCATTAATATTGACACGCTGGTTTTTGAGATATAATTTAATTATACTTCAAATATTACAAAGTAATTTATTATTACACTAAAACACAAATATTTCTAAAATTATACATTGGGTATTTATTTAATTAAAACAAATAAATAAACATATATTACTTAATATTATTACCAAATTTAATTACTATTGATACGCTAGTTTTTGAGATATCATTATTTGAGTACCAGCAACTTTCAAGAACATCACAACTTATCATCTAAAATCACAAGGTCACATTATAAACCAGATATCTGAAGAATACTTAATTGGATATTATTTGTATTAAACATATTTAATTATAACATATTTATGAATATTAATAACAAATTGCATTAATTTTGATACGCTGGTTTTTGAGATATAATTTAATAATACTTAAAATATTACATAGTAACATATTATTACACTAAAACTCAAATATTTCAAAAATTATACATTGGATATTTACTCAATTAAAACAAATAAATAAGCATATATTAATTAATATAATTAACAAATTTAATTACAATTGATACGCCAGTTTTTGAGATATCATTATTTGAGTACCTACAACTTTCGAGAATACCTCAACTTATCTTCTAAAATAACAAGATCACATTATAAACCAGATAACTGAAGCATACTTCATTGGATATTATTTGTATTAAATATATTCAATTATAACATATTTATGAATATTAATAACAAATTGCATTAATTTTGATACGCTGGTTTTTGAGATATAATTTAATTATACTTCAAATATTACAAAGTAATTTATTATTACACTAAAACACAAATATTTCTAAAATTATACATTGGGTATTTATTTAATTAAAACAAATAAATAAACATATATTACTTAATATTATTACCAAATTTAATTACTATTGATACGCTAGTTTTTGAGATATCATTATTTGAGTACCAGCAACTTTCAAGAACATCACAACTTATCATCTAAAATCACAAGGTCACATTATAAACCAGATATCTGAAGAATACTTAATTGGATATTATTTGTATTAAACATATTTAATTATAACATATTTATGAATATTAATAACAAATTGCATTAATTTTGATACGCTGGTTTTTGAGATATAATTTAATAATACTTAAAATATTACATAGTAACATATTATTACACTAAAACTCAAATATTTCAAAAATTATACATTGGATATTTACTCAATTAAAACAAATAAATAAGCATATATTAATTAATATAATTAACAAATTTAATTACAATTGATACGCCAGTTTTTGAGATATCATTATTTGAGTACCTACAACTTTCGAGAATACCTCAACTTATCTTCTAAAATAACAAGATCACATTATAAACCAGATAACTGAAGCATACTTCATTGGATATTATTTATATTAAATATATTCAATTATAACATATTTATGAATATTAATAACAAATTGCATTAATTTTGATACGCTGGTTTTTGAGATATAATTTAATTATACTTCAAATATTACAAAGTAATTTATTATTACACTAAAACACAAATATTTCTAAAATTATACATTGGGTATTTATTTAATTAAAACACATAAATAAACACATACTGCTTAATATAATTTACAAATTTCATTAGTATTGATACGCTAGTTTTTAAGATAGCATTATTTAAGTACCAGCAACTTTCGAGAACACCTCAACTATCATCTAAAATCATAAGGTCACATTATAAACCAGATATCTGAAGTATACTATATTGGATATTATTTGTATTAAACATATTCAATTATAACATATTTATGAATATTAATAACAAATTGCATTAATATTGACACGCTGGTTTTTGAGATATAATTTAATTATACTAAAAATATTACAAAGTAATTTATTATTACACTGAAACACAAATATATCTAAAGTTATACATTGGATATTGGATTGGACATTTTGAGTTACAATAAAAATTCATTCGGATTGCTTATTCAAACTCTAACTCTTCGAAGTTCGAAGAATGCTTATCCTCAAGATAAATTCTTAAGTTTAAAATATCGCCCCTAAAGGTACTTTCGTATTTAGATACAATTTACTTTCGCCTTTTAGAATCTATGGCAAGAAGCGTGTGGACGAGATGATTTTCATACCGGAAGTCATGTTCTTCCCTGGTCGCATGCGGAAGAAGCCATTCTTCGACGAAGTGTTAAGCACACTGGTCACTGAGCCAATACAGCAGGTCGACAGCTATCTCTCAGAGGCGGTATTTCTTAGATACGTACATGATTAGACAATATCTACATGATTCCTTTGCAGCTCACCAAATACATGTTCAGATCTGGCAATCCTTTCGGCGTAGATCTGGCTTCTCTCAACGTTCAGAGGGGGAGAGATCACGGCCTTAGGCCCTACAATGATTACAGACAACTGGTAGGGCTTCCAAGGTACAAGGGCTTTGAAGATTTCGGACCTGAGGTAAGTCTTTTCAAATGGTTTCTTTGTAATTCTTAGTTTGACACAAATCATTCGATGAATTTAATCATTTGGATATTTTTGATTGGCAATTTTTCAAAAATCTAAATTTTCTATTTATACAGTTTTGTGCCAACAGTTTTTCTGTAACTGTTTTGATTGTATGATCACGTTTTTAGTTTGGCCCAAAACTGGCACGCGTTTATGCTTCTGTGGATGATGTTGATCTTTGGATTGGGGGGCTTCTGGAGAAGAAGTATGGTGAAGGGATTTTGGGCACAACATTCAGGGACATTATCGCAGACCAGTTCGTTCGGTTGAAGAAAGGCGACAAGTATTTCTTCGAACACGACCCTTCGGTCAATCCGGGCTACTTCAATTTACGTAAGTATTACTTATATTATTATAATTATTATTATCAAATTTTTGGTGCTGCATTTTAGAGCAACTGGTTGAACTCAAGAAAGCATCTATGGCCCGATTGGTGTGCGACAACAGTGATGGAATCTTGCTGGCGAGGTTAACACCTAATGTCTTCCGGACACCATCTAGAGAGTAAGCAATGATATGTCCTGTTCTCGTAGATACAGTATCTTCGATAGACCAATTCATTGTAGTGTTCATACTTTTAATACGTAATGTAAAGAGAGAAATTATAAGTTAAGAGGGCCCATAGCAAAATACAGCTTTAATTGCAAAGGCTTTCAAACACCATCTAGAGAGTAAGCAGTGATAAATTTTGTTCTCATATATACAGTGTCTTCAATGGACCAATCCACAGTAGTGTGCATATTTTCAATATGTAATGCAAAGTCACTAGAGAAATAATAAGTTAAGAGAGCCCATAGCAAAATACAGCTTTAACAAATTAATTTGCTATTGGTACATACATACATACATAATCCATCCCTCTTTTACCCATTGGGTGTCGAGGTTGCTATTGGTGCTATTACCATATTATTACATTACATAACATTATATTACATATTATCATGTGGTAATATTTTAATGTTTCCAGGAACCAGTTAACGGATTGCGCTGGCCCAGGAATAGCTCGCATCAACTTGGTCTATTGGAAGGAATTTGTTTAACAAATAATGCATATTATTGCTCCTGTAAAGTTATTTTAAAATGTTGTAGTTTTGTTATATATATATATTTTTTTTAAAGTATTCCTGTAAATAAATATGTCGAAATATAATCCCGACCTCGTTTCATGCAACTCTAATACAGCTATAGAATCATTACTCTACCATTGTTGCTGTTATGGTGCTAATCTGCTAGCCATGCTCAGGCATCTGTTACTAGAAGCTGCTTCTGCAGCAAAAGTGCTTCAAAGTGCTTGCCAAAAGATAAGTTAGGCCAAAACTTTGCACAAACGTTAAAAACTTCTCTTTGGACGACGTAATTATGCAAATTAAAAAAAAAAAAAAAAAAAATTGTAAAGCTACGTAAATACTAATGGGTTGGCATTTGCTAGATCAATGTAATCTGCTATACACGTCAATACCATGAATGAAATCGTAAAGGTTGAAACTGCTGATTTCGAAATAAACCAATAATAAGGAATATAAAACTAATTGCTTCTGGTTTTATATTACTTAGGGCAATTGCAAAACCTTCAGCATATCTCAGATATAAAAGAATATAATCATTAAAATTCCCCTACCTATGAAGTAATTGCTACCATTATCTGATGGTATCAAATCTAATATATACTACACAACTTGAACTTTCATGAGATTTTATTAAAACGCCCTGTACATTGAAGTTTTATTGATAATTGGGCTTCGGCAACACTGCCCATCCAGGCGATGCGTAGTTCATTGATTACAAATTTTGGGACTTAATTTATTTTCCATCGATCCATTTTATTAGGCAGTGATAACAAAAAATATGAATTTATGCAGAATCTGGTTTCTGGAACAACACAAATCTGCAAAGCAATAGTTTACCATCGGCAACACTGGCTTCCCAGAAATCTCTGCGCGCCGTATAGCTTTCAGCTCTTTGATGAGCACCCAGAAAAGCCATGAACTCCGAGCGATCAATATCGCATTCAACAGATTGCTCTTAAGGAGTTGCACAACCCCAGAAACAATCACGTAAGTTTAAATTTTTGAATGTTATCTTGCTGTTTACGTGTTAACTTGAAACCCAAATAATCCAAGAAATCCAAGAATCCAAATTGCAGAAATTGCAACAGCAAAGAAATAAACGCGTGCAAAATTTGGGGAAATTCGCAAGGTGTATTGGGGATGAAATAATAAGATTTTTTTCATAATCCGTAATTTATCTTCGGAATATTAAGAATTATTTTGCAAATTTGGTGATGGGCGCATGTCCGCCATTGCAATGCACCGGATGTGCCTGGGCATCGTATTGATTTATTGATAATAACAATAATACGACTCCTAGATTTTATAGGTGCATCATAATTTAGATGCCCTAATTTTCCAAATACTTTGTCTGATTTCTCGATCTAATCGCAGGTTATTAATTTTGATCCAACAATTAAAATTATTGTAGAAAGTATTTAAAAAGAATTTGATTTTGTGTCACATGCATGTAATCTAAACGCAAGTTAAATTCGTTCAGTGATTTTCGACTTATGATTTTTTAAAGACGACGAGAGCATCTGCATGTATCTGGATATTTAAACGCAGAAACAAATTTTAACTTTGGCAGCTCATCAAGACTGTAATTATTACTTCTAATACTGCTTGATTTTTTTACAAGTAAAATATTTATCTGGCTTTCATTTGAAAACCGGTTTTTTACAATTCGTTCAGTGATTTTCGACTTATGATTTTTTAAAGATGACAACAGCATCTGCATGTATCTGGATATTTCAACTCTGAAACAAATTTTGACTTTGGCAGCCCATGAAGGCTGTAATTATTACTTCTAATACTGCTTAATTTTTTTACAAGTAAAACATTTATCTGGCTTTCATTTGAACACTGGTTTATTACAATTCGTTCAGTGATTTTCGACTTATGATTTTTTAAAGCTGTCGACAGCATCTGCATGTATCTGGATACTTCAACTCAGAAACAAATTTTGACTTTGGCAGCCCATAAAGGCTGTAATCATAACTTCTAATACTGCTTGATTTTTTTACAAGTAAAATATTTATGTGGCTTTCATTTGAATACTGGTTTATTACAATTCGTTCAGTGATTTTCGACTTATGATTTTTTAAACATGACCACAGCATCTGCATGTATCTGGATATTTCAACTCAAAAACATATTTTGACTTTGACAGCCCATGAAGGCTGTAATTATTACTTCTAATACTGCTTAATTTTTTTACAAGTAAAATATTTATCTGGCTTTCATTTGAACACTGGTTTATTACAATTCGTTCAGTAATTTTTGACTTATGATTTTTTAAACATGACCACAGCATCTGCATGTATCTGGATATTTCAACTCAGAAACAAATTTTGACTTTGGCAGCCCATGAAGGCTGTAATTATTACTTCTAATACTGCTTGATTTTTTTACAAGTCAAATATTTAACTGGCTTTCATTTAAAAACTAGTTTATTACAATTCGTTCAGTGGTTTTCGACTTATGATTTTTTAAAGATGACCACAGCATCTGCATGTATCTCGATATTTCAACTCAGAAACAAATTTTGACTTTGGCAGCCCATGAAGGGTGTAATTATTACTTCTAATGCTGCTTGATTTTTTTACAAGTCAAATATTTATCTGGCTTTCATTTGAACACTGGTTTATTACAATTCGTTCAGTGATTTTCGACTTATGGTCTTTTAAAGATGACGAGAGCATCTGCATGTATCTATATATTTCAACTCAGAAACAAATTTTGAATTTGGCAGCCCATGAAGGCTGTAATTATTACTTCTTATACTGCTTGATTTTTTTACAAGTCAAATATTTATCTGGCTTTCATTTGAACACTGGTTTATTACAATTCGTTCAGTGATTTTCGACTTATGATTTTTTAAAGATGACCACAGCATCTGCATGTATCTGGATATTTCAACTCGGAAACAAATTTTGAGTTTGGCAGCCCATGAAGGCTGTAATTATTACTTCTAATACTGCTTAATTTTTTTACAAGTAAAACATTTATCTGGCTTTCATTTGAACACTGGTTTATTACAATTCGCTCAGTCATTTTCAACTTATGATTTTTTAAAGATGACGAGAGCATCTGCATGTATCTGGATATTTCAACTCAGAAACAAAGTTTGACTTTGGCAGCCCATGAAGGCTGTAATTATTACTTCTAATACTGCTTGATTTTTTTACAAGTAAAACATTTATCTGGCTTTCATTTCCCTACTGGTTTATTCCAATTCGTTCAGTGATTTTCGACTAATGATTTTTTAAAGATGACCACAGCATCTGCATGTATCTTAATATTTCAACTCAGAAACAAATTTTGACTTTGGCAGCCCGTGAAGGCTGTAATTATTACTTCTAATACTGCTTGATTTTTTTACAAGTAAAATATTTATCTGGCTTTCATTTGAATACTGGTTTATTACAATTCGTTCAGTGGTTTTCGACTTATGATTTTTTAAACATGACCACAGCATCTGCATGTATTTGGATATTTCAACTCAGAAACAAATTTTGATTTTGGCAGCCCATGGAGGCTGTATTTATTATTTCTAATACTGCTAGATTTTTTTACAAGTAAAATATTTATCTGGCTTTCATTTAAACATTGGTTTAATACAATTCGTTCAGTGATTTTCGACTTATGATTTTTTAAAGATGACGAGAGCATCTGCAAGTATCTGGATATTTCAACTCTGAAACAAATTTTGACTTAGGCAGCCCACGAAGGCTGTAATTATTACTTCTAATACTGCTTGAATTTTTTACAAGTAAAATATTTATCTGGCTTTCATTTGAACACTGGTTTATTACAATTCGTTCAGTGATTTTCGACTTATAATTTTTTATAGATGACGAGAGCATCTGCATGTATCTGGATATTTAAACTCAGAAACAAATTTTGATTTTGGTAGCCCATGAAGGCTGTAATTATTACTTCTAATACTGCTTGATTTTTTTGCAAGTAAAACATTTATCTGGCTTTCATTTCCCTACTGGTTTATTCCAATTCGTTCAGTGATTTTCGACTTATGAATTTTTAAAGATGACAAGAGCATCTGCATGTATCTGGATATTTCAACTCAGAAACAAATTTCGAGTTTGGCAGCCCATGAAGGCTGTAATTATTACTTCTAATACTGCTTGATTTTTTTGCAAGTAAAATATTTATCTGGCTTTCATTTGCATACTGGTTTATTACAAGTCGTTCAGTGATTTTCGACTTATGATTTTTTAAAGATGACCACAGCATCTGCATGTATCTGGATATTTCAACGCAGAAACAAATTTTGACTTTGGCAGCCCATGAAGGCTGTAATTATTACTTCTAATACTGCTTGATTTTTTTACAAGTAAAATATTTATCTGGCTTTCATTTGAACACTGGTTTATTACAATTCGTTCAGTAATTTTTGACTTATGATTTTTTAAAGATGACGAGAGCATCTGCATGTATCTGGATATTTAAACTCCGAAACAAATTTTGACTTTGGCAGCCCATGAAGGCTGTAATTATTACTTCTAATACTGCTTGATTTTTTTACAAGTCAAATATTTATCTGGCTTTCATTTGCATACTGGTTTATTACAATTCGTTCAGTGATTTTCGACTTACGATTTTTTAAAGATGACGAGAGCATCTGCATGTGTCTGGATATTTCAACTCAGAAACAAATTTTGACTTTGGCAGCCCATGGAGGCTGTAATTATTACTTCTAATACTGCTACAAGAAAAATATGTATCGGGCTTTCATTTGAATACTGGTTTATTATAATTCGTTCAGTTATTTTCGACTTATGGTTTTTTAAAGATGACGAGAGCATCTGCATGTATCTTAATATTTCAACTCAGAAATAAATTTTGACTTTGGCAGCCCACGAAGGCTGTAATTATTACTTCTAATACTGCTTGATTTTTTTACAAGTAAAACATTTATCTGGCTTTCATTTGAACTCTGGTTTATTACAATTCGTTCAGTGATTTTCGACTTATGATTTTTTAAACATGACGAGAGCATCTGCATGTATCTGGATATTTCAACTCAAAAACAAATTTTGACTTTGGCAGCCCATGAAGGCTGTACTTATTACTTCTAATACTGCTTGATTTTTTTATAAGTAAAATATTTATCTGGCTTTCATTTGAACTCTGGTTTATTACAATTCGTTCAGTGATTTTCGACTTATGATTTTTTTAAAGATGACGAGGGCATTTGCATGTATCTGGATATTTCAACTCAAAAACAAATTTTGACTTTGGCAGCCCATGAAGGCTGTAATTTTCTTCAGTGATTTTTTACTTATGATTTTTTTTAAATGACGAGAGCATCTGCATGTAATCTTTAAATGTTTATCAAAATCGAAACTTTGACAGAAATAAATGATTTTTACTTATTGGGTCACCATTTCAAAGGTACTTATAAAATTATAAAAACTTCATATACATTTCCACAAACATTTCAAACATACAAATACATCAGCAAGGAAAAACAATCCGTTGATCAAGAAAATTATGAAATTAAAATGTCTAAATTCAATCAATACTGAAGTCCGAAACGTAAAAATGGCATTTGCCCCTAATTTCTATTTAGCATCTATTTAAAATTCGTTAAATATATTAAAAAAATTACAATTAGCAAAAAAAAAATCTCATTTCTATAAGAATTCTGTAATATCTATATAATGTAACCGTACTTCAAAGTGACTAAAAGACCTTTTCCTTGTTACAGATCACAATTCTTAAAGAACATCACAATGTCGACCACCTACTTCAGTAAATTGCAGAAGATTCTCCGACGTCACGACTTGGGAGCACCACTTCTTACGTTCAACAAGTCATCAACTTCCCAAGAAAAAACGTCAAGACCAAGATGATCACTACAAAATCTTTGATTGAATCGACTAGAATAAATGACACTCATCTAGTGATACTATTATACTATCTGATATGATATGATACTATCTAATGATACTATCTACAACGCCATTGCTAAACTAATGTCCAAACTTTAAATCATTGATCCACGAATGGTTTCGATCATTGATCCACGAAAGGTTTGGATCATTGATCCACGAATGGTTTGGTTATTTACTTTACTGATCGATATTTGGATCGGATCTGATAATAAATAATATTGGAACACAGTCGATACATAATGAACACTAATTACGTGTATTTGAACACTAAAGTCACCACCAGAAGAGATACTAATTGTGAATAATCATTTCCCTGATTAAGTCTAAGCTGTATCAATCTAGTGAAATCTGAAGATGGGCTAATTTCAAGTTCAGAAGAGATGTAATGAACACCTGTTGATCCTGAATTATATAAATAATTCCAAATCACGAAAACGTGCCTGGTTTGAATACTCTTCGAGGTAGAGCCTCGTTTGTCACATCTGAGCACTTCCATGAGGAAGAATGATCCTAAAACTATAATGCATCTCCGATTTTAATATGTGATGCGGCGAAAGTCCGCTTTATGTTAATGATATCATTGGATTACAACTCGCATGATGATTTATAATATTTTGGCTGCATTCAAGACTTGTCCATACATTATTCGTATTGCTGACACTGTGAAAAATTAACAAGTCGAAGATTGCGTGCGATAAGTAAATTAATAGTACTAATAGATTGCTTAATGAGTTAAGTATTGCTGATAATGAACGTCTTTGTTTTACTGCTCATCCGTTTGAAATCTCTATCGTCTCTAAGTAATTTTTATAACCAGATGACTGAGGAGACATATGTAAGAAAGCTTTTCCAACTATCATACAACAAAATGAATCGAAATTACAAATTAATTTAACACATACGTTGAAAATTTCGAGCACGTATAATTGAATTGATAATATACATATAATATAATATATATATAATTGAAAGTTTCTTCTGTCTTAGGGTAATTGTGGTCCCTAAAATAATAATACCTATATAATGCTAGCTCAATGTGAATTTCTGCTGCTATTCTTGAGGCACGCATCTTATTATCAATGAATATAACTGTTATAATAACAGCGGTTATAATAATAATAATGCTACTGACCACTTTTATATTGCAGTTCTCTGGTCATCCTGAGAATTTCTCTCTCGGGACTTTGGTGCGGCGCAAATGTGTACCAATAATTTCTCTCAAAAGTATTTGATAACATAATGATATAGGAAATATCTTATGTAATGGGTCAAATTGTCCCATCCTTGGTGAAGGTTCGCGTCTTCTGCTGCTGCCTTTGATTCGCTCTTGTGGGTAATATTTAAATGTACTGCTGAATCACCATTTAACCTCCACAAACAAATGATCGCGTAAAGCAAATTGCCGAATTGTAAATTCGAACCCAATTATAAACATATATATATATATAAATATACTGCTGAATTACCATGTTAATCTCCATAGGCATATAATACCGTAAAGCAAATTGCCGAATTGTAAATTTGAACCCAATTATAAACATATATATAAATATACTGCTGAATTACCATGTTAGTCTCCACAAGCAAATTATTCCGTAAAGCAAATTGCCGAATTGTAAATTTGAACCCAATTATAAACATATATATAAATATACTGCTGAATTACCATGTTAGTCTCCACAAGCAAATTATTCCGTAAAGCAAATTGCCGAATTGTAAATTCGTGCCCAATTATTAATATATATATATATATATATATATATATATATATATATATATATATATATATTCCAATAAAGCGTTAATATTATGGTATTATGATAGAATTATAATTATAAATAATAAAAGTATGATATTTCTGCAGTTATGTAATACTTATATATTACAAATTCAAATTTGTGGACGTAAACGCATTTCAATTACATATGATATATAAGGGGCTTTACTTTCACATGTAAACTGAGTATGGAGTGAGTGACAATTGTCGATTTCAAATCTAAGAAGCATGTTCACAAAGCATATTATAACTAGGGCACCAACTCACAATTACCCATATAATTCTTTGAGCATATCTCTTAAAACCATTACGTCACAAACATAAAAAAGGGAGGGGATAAATCTCAAAATGAGCTGAGATTCTGTGTGAAAGAAAATCGGCTATAAGTTCGTACATCCATAGAAATTCGTCCATTGTTATACCTGATAGTATATATTGTCGATTGTGAGCAAATATAAATATAAATATAAATATAAATATAAATATAAATATAAATATAAATATAAATATAAATATAAATATAAATATAAATACAAATACAAATACAAATATAAATATAAATATAAATATAAATATAAATATAAATATAAATATAATTTAACGAAATAAACGAATAATATTTATAAAATTATGTACTAATGCAAGAATTTCTTGAACGATGAATATATTTAAAAAAAAATCAAACGTGTGTACACAAACCTGCAGCTTTTATGATATCTGCTAACAGTAGCAAAGTTTCGTAATAACAAATGTCGAAGTATTGTGAATAATTGAATAACAAATTTTAAGAAAAAAAATGTATGTCAATGATCGATTTTCGACACATCGATAAGAAATATTTGTACCACAACCTCTGCTGTAATACTAATATATTTTCTATATTGTTGTGAAAAGCACAAAACCAATAATAACTTAATAAAAATGCCATAATTTCTTGAATAAAATAATGATAAATTCGAATGAAAAAGTGCTATGAATATATAGTGCATAATTATATATAATACATAATTCATGAAATGAATAATTATCCGTTTTACCCTTCACCTAGTTCGAATTTACGAGCTTGTGATATAAATTACTCTTATTTATCAGAATAATGATAAATTTGCAAATATACCTACTATCTCAAATCTGAATGTTTCACAATATTGTTTTACTTCTATTAAAAGGTATTCAAATACGACTGCAGAAAATATAAATATTTCAGAACTGGCAATGAAAGAAAAATCTATTTAAATACCGCAAATTAATGATTCAATAATAATCATAATAATTACAATAATTACTATTATAAAAACCCTTCTAATAAGGGTAAAGAAGAAAATCTAATAGCAGCAAATACGAATCTTAACATGGCAAATTCCAATAAAAATAAATCTGAGTCTGTGCAGATATTTCACATATTTCTTAGGACCTGTTGCTTATAAGAAACCTAAATAGTCGTCTTAAATAATATATGTTTATTTCGCAACTAACGTAATAGATATAATATTCGTCTTAAAGCGAAACCATTTATAATATTTATTAATGCAAAAACTTATTCAGGCACACTTTTCAATATATGTGGTGCCAGCAAGATCCATAGAGTTGCTTTATAGCTCAATAGCTTTATAGCTTTATAGCTCAAATATGTAGCTTGTTATCATAAACAGTTTCTCAATACATTTCTTATATGTCAAAGCTCGCTCAAACCTGAAATTGAGACCAATACGAATTGTAATAACTTCTCCATTAATTATGTTCCTTCGGTTGTTTCTAGCCCAAGGTTGTTGTTATCATAACCTGTAACAATGACAAATGACAATTTATACATTTCTTGCACTGCATCAACTGTTTTTTAGCTCAAGGTTATTGCCATAAGTTATAACAATGTCAAATGAACATTTCTCTAAACATTTCTTGCCCTGCATCAGCTCCAGCTCAAGGTTGTTGTCATAACCTGTAGCAATGGCAATAATAATTTCTCCACAAACCTGTTGTCATAACAAGTGAAAATTGCAAATGACAATATCTCTATACTTTTCTTGCACTGCATCAACTGTTTTCAAGCTCAAGGTTGTTATCATAACCTGTAGCAATGGCATCGATAATTTCTCCACAAGGCTATTGTCATAACCAGTGAAAACTGCAAATGATAATATCTCTATACATGTCTTGCTATGAATCAACTGCTTTCTAGCTTACGGTTGTTGTCATAACCTGTAGCAATGGCATTGATAATTTCTCCACAAGGCTATTGTCATAACCAGTGAAAATTGCAAATGATAATATCTCTATACATGTCTTGCTATGAATCAACTGCTTTCTAGCTTACGGTTGTTGTCATAACCTGTAGCAATGGCATTGATAATTTCTCCACAAGGCTATTGTCATAACCAGTGAAAATTGCAAATGATAATATCTCTATACATGTCTTGCTATGAATCAACTGCTTTCTAGCTTACGGTTGTTGTCATAACCTGTAGCAATGGCATTGATAATTTCTCCACAAGGCTATTGTCATAACCAGTGAAAATTGCAAATGATAATATCTCTATACATGTCTTGCTACGAATCAACTGCTTTCTAGCTTACGGTTGTTGTCATAACCTGTAGCAATGGCATTGACAATTTCTCCACAAGGCTATTGTCATAACCAGTAAAAATTGCAAATGATAATATCTCTATACATGTCTTGCTATGAATCAACTGCTTTCTAGCTTACGATTGTTGTCATAACCTGTAGCAATGGCATTGATAATTTCTCCACAAGGCTATTGTCATAACCAGTGAAAATTGCAAATGATAATATCTCTATACATGTCTTGCTATGAATCAACTGCTTTCTAGCTTATGGTTGTTGTCATAACCTGTAGCAATGGCAATGATAATTTCTCTACAAGACTGTTGTCATAACCAGTGAAAATTGCAAATGATAATATCTCTATACATTTCTTGCACTGCATCAACTGTTTTCCAGCTCAAGGTTGTTGTCATAACCTGTAGCAATGGCATTGATAATTTCTCCACAAGGCTATTGTCATAACCAGTGAAAATTGCAAATGATAATATCTCTATACATGTCTTGCTATGAATCAACTGCTTTCTAGCTTACGGTTGTTGTCATAACCTGTAGCAATGGCATTGATAATTTCTCCACAAGGCTATTGTCATAACCAGTGAAAATTGCAAATGACAATATCTCTATACATTTCTTGCTCTGCATCAACTGTTTTCCAGCTCAAGGTGGTTGTCATAACCTGTAGCAATGGCAATGATAATTTCTCGACAAGGCTATTGTCATAAACAGTGAAAATTGCAAATGATAATATCTCTATACATGTCTTGCTATGAATCAACTGCATTCTAGCTTACGGTTGTTGTCATAACCTGTAGCAATGGCATTGATAATTTCTCCACAAGGCTATTGTCATAACCAGTGAAAATTGCAAATGATAATATCTCTATACATGTCTTGCTATGAATCAACTGCTTTCTAGCTTACGGTTGTTGTCATAACCTATAGCAATGGCATTGATAATTTCTCCACAAGGCTGTTGTCATAACCAGTGAAAATTGCAATTGACAATATCTCTATACATTTCTTGCCCTGCATCAACTGTTTTCCAACTCAAGGTTGTTATCATAACCTGTAGCAATGGCATTGATAATTTCTCGACAAGGCTGTTGTCATAACCAGCGAAAATTGCAAATGACAGTATCTCTATACATTTCTTGCCCTGCATCAACTGTTTTCCAGCTTAAGGTTGTTGTCATAACCTGTAGCAATGGCGATGATAATTTCTCCACAAGGCTGTTGTCATAACCAGTGAAAATTGCAATTGACAATATCTCTATACATTTCTTGCCCTGCATCAACTGTTTTCCAACTCAAGGTTGTTGTCATAACCTGTAGCAATGGCATTGATAATTTCTCCACAAGGCTGTTGTCATAACCAGCGAAAATTGCAAATGACAGTATCTCTATACATTTCTTGCCCTGCATCAACTGTTTTCCAGCTTAAGGTTGTTGTCATAACCTGTAGCAATGGCAATGATAATTTATCCACAAGGCTGATGTCATAACCAGTGAAAATTGCAAATGATAATATCTCTATACATTTCTTGCACTGCATCAACTGTTTTCCAGCTTAAGGTTGTTGTCATAACCTGTAGCAAAGGCAATGATAATTTCTCCACAAGGCTGCTGTCATAACCAGCGAAAATTGCAAATGGCTATATCTCTATACATTTCTTGCCCTGCATCAACTGTTTTTCAGCTCAAGGTTGTTGTCATAACCTGTAGCAATGGGAATGGTAATTTCTTCACAAGGCTATTGTCATAACCAGTGAAAATTGCAAAAGACAATATCTTTATATATTTCTTGCCCTGCATCAACTGTTTTCCAGCTTAAGGTTGTTGTCATAACCTGTAGCAATGGCAATGATAATTTCTCTACAAGGCTGTTGTCATAACCAGTAAAAATTGTTAATGTTGTTAAATTAAAAATGACAATATCTCTATACATCTCTGCTGTTTTCTAGCTCAAGGTTGTACAGGAATCGCAGTGTGCAATGTTTTTGGCATTTTTCTTATCTTATAGTCAAAACCTGTGGGATTTGTCATAATCTTCATGTGTTTCTTTACCTGAATTGGCATCAAACCATGTTAAAACCATATTACTGAGCCTTACGATGCGATTATACGTTTATATGTTTTATCACTCGTAAGACACGCGCTTCAAGTTGATAGACTCTTCAAGTTGAAGCTGTAAGCAACACAGTTCAAAAATTGTTCTTCATGTGCTGATGTGTTATTATGCACAGGATAATGCGAAAATAGAAATGTACCCATACATTAAAATACTCCTTACATAATATAATATAATAATCCATAATTCACCCTATAACCTGGTGATATAGCTGTAGTACCTCAAGGGTCCATGCTGGGGCTACTATTGTTTATCATTTTCATATAATAATCCATAATTTAGCCAGGGATAAAATAACCTGGTGATACAGCTGTAGTGCCTCAAGGGTCCATGCTGGGGCTATTATGGTTAATCCTTAATATAACAATGGTCTATGGATCTATGGCAGTGAAACGTGGGTACTAAGCAAGAAGGAACATTTTTAAGAACAACGCCTGACATGAACTTCTTGAGAAGAGTTAACAAAATGGAGAGGATAATTAATTAGAACATATCTAAACATAAAAGAGGCAAAACTGGCTGTGGAGCAAGTTAAACTGGAGGGAGCACTTAATACGAAAGGATGACGAGAAACATTTGAAGGCAGTATGTAAAGCAAGAGCAGATTAAAAGAAACGCAAGAAGACCACAAGTAACCTGAGATCAGTCGGTGGACAGTATCCTTGCAAGCAGAGGAATTACGAAGAACGAAGCAACTATTAACAGAGGGAAGTGGAAGGAATTTACAGCCAACTGCAAATAATGTTTACTAATCATCCTACACCAGAAATGGTATATATGATTAATAATAATAATAATAATTTTATTAATGCTAACACCATTTACAGGTTTACACAAGTCTGTATAATTCATACAATATAATATAGATAAAAATACACAGTAAATACACAAATACGATATAAAAGTGAAACAAACGTTTCTGAAGTGTAACAAAAAAATAGCAGAATATTTATTCAACATCCGGAAAAGTTATTGAAAATATATTTTGCAATGGAATTTCCTTTAAGGTAACCCTAAAACTATGAGTAGATGATAAAATTTATTAAAATTGCATTAAAATTCTGTCCAAATTTATTCAACTATTTCTTTAATGCATCTAAAACATTTAACAAAAGTGTACCAAAAAAATTGCAGAATAGTTATTCAAATTCCGGAAAATTTACTTTGATTATACTTACAATGAAAATATACAAATAAATACACACAAAGAAGATTTCAGAAATTGCCACAAAGCCTCATGCAATATTTTCTAGACTGTGCAATCATAATATCAAAATAGTTTGAAACAAATCAGTTTTTTTCTTAATCAATCAATTAGGAATATATACTTTGGACAGTGTTCTGAAATTTGATTTGAACCAAAATATCAAAAACCATTATGAAACCTAAGAAAGTGAAAAACCAGAAAGTGTTTTTGAAATTGCAGAAAACTCAATAACAATATAAAAATATTCAAATAAATATAATAAAAGTCAGTCAAGGAAAAACCGTAAAGTATATATATATTAAGATATCTTCAACTCTAACCCCCCGAAGACCAAGCAAGTTGATACCTCTAGCAGCTGTGACTGGCCAACAGGGCTTAGTGCCTAGGCCAAACAAAGATCGGAAGAAGAAGAAGAAGATTAAGATAGTATGGTCTATGTTATTTGTGGCTGTTTGTACTTGTAACTTTCCAATTATCATTGGTGGTCAAGCTATAGTACCTCAAGGCTCTACATTGGACATGATATTGTTAATAATTATTATATTAAAGGCTGACGATGTAATAATACATCAGGCACAATAATCTATTTACATGATTATCTATTGATTATATTAATATAATGATACAGCTGTAATTAAATAACCGAGAAAAACCTAAATTTACACCACAGTGTGGTGTACTTATAATAATTTAATAATGAAACATGGATAACCATAAATATGTTACGAATTTAAAACTTAAAGTTATAGTACCTCAAGGCTCTACATTGGAACTGCTATTGTTAATCCTTATTGTATTAAAGGCTTACGATGTAATAATACAGCAGGCACAAGAATCTATTTACATGATTATCTATTGATTATATTAATATAATGATACAGCTGTAATTAAATAACCGAGAAAAACCTAAATTTACACCACAGTGTGGTGTACTTATAATAATTTAATAATGAAACATGGATAACCATAAATATGTTACGAATTTAAAACGTAAAGTTATAGTACCTCAAGGCTCTACATTGGAGCTGCTATTGTTAATCCTTGTGGTATTAAAGGCTTACGATGTAATAATACAGCAGGCACAAGAATCCATTTACATGATTACCTATTGATTATCTAGCATAAAATGATGATACTGCTGGAAGGCAAAGGAACAAATAAAATAAAAAAATGAATAATCATAAAGGCAAATTGTATTGGTATTTATTTATTGCAGTAACAAACTAATCTCCAAATAATAAATAAATATATAATTTTGTTATTTACATTGGTTTTTACTAATAACTAACACGAAAACTTCTGTCTTCCCTAAAAGAACGAGAAATTTTTGAAGTAATCGTACGCGTTGGCGTGAGCTTGGCTATTGGCGTAAGCGTTACCACTGCGTGAAGGATATCCTACATGGGCCGCCTGGGCTTGGGCCAAAGCCCCAGCCGAAGCCCCAAACCCATGCCCATAGCCTCCAGCAGCAGCATGGGCATGCGAATTCGAGCCATATCCGCTCGATGGGTAGCCATTCGCTGCATTTCCAAAAGCTGATCCGCTGCTTCCAGCACCAGCAAACGAATTTTGGTACGGATGTGGAATGGGTTGGGTGTAGTGCTGGGTTTGGGAAGCCAAAGCCAGGGCTTCGGCATGGGCAGCAGAGGCAGAGTGGCCGTATCCTCCTCCATGCAAGCCAATTCTGGAATTCGCGTTGGCAGAGGCTTTGGCATGGTCTTGCGTCCTATGGGAGATACCACCGTTTGCAATGGACCCTAGAAACGAAAAGTAGTAATGCATTTTGGTCAAAGAAAATGTTGCAAAACATCGCCATCATCATCGTCCGATGCGAAGAGAAGGATACTTCCAGATCTTTGCTTTTTCCAAAACGTTCCAAAATTTTTGCAAACCATACCTGAGTAAACTGGCTTAGTTGGTTGGGCGATGCGTGGCTCCGCATTGTATCCACCTTTTTCTGCACCAGCTTGTCCTCGTGCTCCTGCTGGACCTACGTGAACTACCGAATTGGCATTCGCCAAAGAACTTGCATGGGAATCTATCAAAGATCCCAAACCGTATGCTCCAGAGTAAGCACCAGCGTTGGCATAAGCGTTGGCATTGGTGTGGTAGTTGGTTGTGCCATATTGGCCCAACGCTGCAACTGAAGATTGAGCCCCAGCATTCGCATCAGCCTGATGTCCATCGTAAAAACCCACACCTTCAAATTTTAACAACTGTTAACCGTAATAGTAATTTGATCAAGAATTCCACACCTTCAAATTTTAACAATTGTTAACCGTGATGGTAACTTGATCAAGAATTCCACACCTTCAAATTATAACTATTGTTAATCGTGATGGTAATTTGATCAAGAATTCCATACTTTTAAATTTTAACAAATGAGTAACAACCAGAGTGGTGTAAGTCCATTTATATTTTAAATTAAGAGAAGTCCAAAACAAATTAGTAGTGTTATGGCAAAACATGTTATCTGCCATTTTTGCTATTTTACAGGAGAAGCAAAAACAGTTTTGTATTTATAATTGTGAATGTAGATTAGCATGTATCATTGCCATAGCTACTTATAATACAAAGGTACCATACAACACTAAGCCTTTGCTCAACTTACAGTATACTTAATTTGTGGCCATTTAATTCCAAAAAGTGCATTTTAAAAAAAACAGCCAGGTAGCATGTTTTACCATAACACTACTAAAACAACCATGATAATAATTAATTTGATCAAGAATTCTTTGGAAACAAATGCTACTTACTTACACATTTTGTTTTTACATATAGGTACTTACTTCTTTCTCGGGGAGCAGCCAATGAACCAGCGATGAAAGCGACGATCAACAGAAACCTCTTCATTGCAACTGTTGCGGGATATTCGGCCACGAAACTGCGTGTAATATCGGACCTGAATGAAGCACCATCTGCAGCACCAATCACTTATATACCACTAAATTTCTAACGGGACGTCCGAAAGAAGATTCTTCGCCTCCAAATTGGATTGTCGTGATAAGCCTGCATAGAAATGCGCGTTTTTTCCTCTTTCCACGTGCGTGTTTATTAATTGTCGTGAAGAACCTTGTAATTACAAGAAATGTATGCTGTATTACACTTATGCGAGACAATCGGTGAGATTGGTTTTGTTTTTGTAATCCAAACCTATACATTTTGTGAATTCTTAGTAAAATAACGCAAATATTGCGTTATTGAAAATTTGCTGTGAATATTGGATTCATCTGAGAAGTCAAATTATTAGGGTACAATTGTAATATTGTACCACTGTAATATTGCACAATTGTAATATTGCTCTGAATGAGAATCGAGTTATAAAGTTCTCTGTAATTTTGATTTTGGAGACTTTTGAATTTTATTGTACTCAGGACATAAAATAGAGACATTTTACATTTTCATATAAAGTTCTCTGCAAATTCCATTTAAAAAAATGAAACAAGTGTTTATACTCATTAGGATAACATGGAAACATTTTAGATTTTTTGCACTCCCTTTGAAAATTCGCTGTGAATATTGGATTAATCTGAGAAGTCTAATTATTAAGGTACAATTGTAATATTTGTACCATTGTAATATTGCACAATTATAATATTGTACAATGGTAATATTGTTCTGAATGAGAATCGAGTTATAAAGTTCTCTGTAATTTTGATTTTGGAAACAAATTTTACCGTACTCAGGACAGAAAATAGACACATTTTACATTTTCAAGTTTTCTTTGCAAATTTCATTTAAAAAAATGAAACAAGTGTTTATACTCATTAAGATAAATTGGAAACATTTAAGATTTTTTGCATTCCTTTTGGAAATTCGCTGAGAACATTGGATTAATCAATTGTAATATTGTACAATTGTAATATTGTACAATTGTAATATTGTACCATTGTAATATTGTACCACTGTAAATTTACACAATTGTAATATAGTACAATTGTAATATTATATATTTGTAATATTCCTCTGAATGAGAATCGAGTTATAATGTTCTCTGCAATTTTGATTTTGAAGACAAATTTTACTGTACTCAGGACATAAAATAGTCTAATCCCTTAAAATATTACATTTGCTTTTGGGAAATAATAATCTCTGCTCTGCCAATCAAAATCGAACAATTCAAAGTTTTGCAAACGTTTTCATTTATGATTTCTCAAACAAATGCACTCAATACAAAAAAATCTGTTTGGAAAAGAGTAAACATACACAATAAGATGATAGTGACAAATTTTACTATACTGAGGACAAAAAATAGACATTTTACATTTTCTGCAATCTCTTCAAATATCACATTTGCTTTTAGGAAATAATAAGCTCTGCTCTACCGATCAAAATCAAACAATTCCAAATTTTTGCAATTCATTTTTGATTTCTCAAAAAAATTCACTCATTACAAAAAGTCCTGTTTGGAAAAGAGTAAACATACACAATAAGATGATAGTGGATTCAGATATTTGGTCTGCTATTTATGTTTTTTTTTCTTTCGCCTTAGGAGAGTTCACCTGTGCTAATTAAGAGGCTCGGTAATTGAGGCTCGTGCACGCAAATCCTGCGAGGATTACGGGAAAACTCACAAAAAAAGTAACGCATGTCCTGCTTTCTGTGCAGTCTGTTCCTATTACACAGAAATACTGTAAACGTTATTAATAGTAATTGCATTTTTTTTTTCACAAATCTCGCCGTGAAGAACTCGGATTCCACAGTCTTAATTAATAAATTAAAATGGAATTGCTCTTTTTTATGGGTACATAATGGGAAATCTATTTGAAAACAACTAATAAGTTTTCATGACAATGGTCACTATTATGGCAAGAAATCTATTTAAAAATAACTAATGAGTTTTCATGACATAAAGTGACAATTAATGAAAAATGATTGGACTTTTAATTTTTTTTTTTTCTAAAACCATGGTGATTAATGACAGATCAAAATGATCAAACAAAAATAACTTATATGCTGTAAATTGTTGTAACTTATAAATTAAAATGGAATTGCTCTTTTTAATGGGTACATAATAGGAAATCTATTTAAAAATAACTAATAAGTTTTCATGACATAAAGTGACCATTAATGAAAAATGCTGGGACATTTAATATTTAAACAATGGTCATTAATGAAAGATCAAACTAATCAAACAAAAACAACTTTATATGTATAGGCTTCGACTTCTTAGGCAAGGTAATTAGCTATAGTAGCAGATAAACATATACCAAGTGTTTTTATTTGTTATTAAAATGTATCAGCAAGTGGCTACATTATCATTTCATTATCATGCCTGTCATATTTATTCCCAGAATGGGAGTGGTAATAATATTGTGGTGGAAAGACCTCTGGTCGATAACCTAACGAAGATTATTCGCAACTTCATGCATTAAAATATAATTGTGCGTTTTAATTGAATTCGTATTCATTACATATTTTAAATTGCGGAAATCACTTAATTATAAACGCCTTATCGCTGAGGGTCACGTGATTGATAACTCTTTGGCGTTTAGGAAACGCGATCTTTCCCCATTGAAGCCAAGTGTGCTCGCAGAAATGCTGCGAATATTTCATGAGAATTAAATAATTAAGTGGATGTATCAATTATGAAACTTAAAAGTGTGTGGTTTGTGGTGTTGGCGCTGTGCCTGTTTGTGTCCTCAGAAGCCAGCTTGGCCTGGTTGAAAATCGGCCTGAACTTAATAATATGTTTCGATAAAATATGGCAGGTCGTTGAGAGGCGGATGAACGATGGGAATTCTCCTTGGCCCGAATTTTTGGACAGGGGCAGCAGCCAAATGGCTCGTCAGATTATGAGCGTGAGCGATGACATAGAAAATCTAAGCAAGCAACTCGATGTGGTGGAATCAAAGATGACGAACATCATCAATAACATCCCCGATGCTGTCGGATTGGAAATCAAACGCCACGAACTGCAAAACTTCCTCGCAATTATAGGTAATAATTACGGAAGGATGTTCAGGTACATGCAAAACACATCGGAATACGAGAAAGCAACACTAATGGACTTCGCCAGGAATACAGTGTCCCATGATGCCCATTCGGTTTACAGCATCATTGAGCGCCTTTACGGTTTGCTCTTGTCCAGAGGCGAGAGCATTGCTGATGGCGGAATCATTCCTTATCTCGTTAAAAGCTTGGTAAATATTTTACTTCTGCATCTTTATATTGGAATTTGCAAGCATACATACATTTAAAGCAATAAGTACCAAAACTGTATTTGGTTTGTATTTTTGATTTAACCAAGATCTGTTCAAATCAAAAAACTTAGAAGCACCACAAATAACATCCTAAATACATGTATTTGTATGTAGCATGCATTCATTATATATAAATACAACATATCCAAGGCCAATGATTAATGTATGTTGATAACATGTGTACATATATACGAGTGATGGATTTTCCTGTTCTGTTTATAACGCAAATGTAGCGAATTTTAAAGGAAGTCGCATTGAAGACTTCAAACATCGTTTTGCTAATGCATCGTTATTAACAATAACACATTTAAAAGCAAATCCACAAACTTTATAGCTCACTCAAGAAAACAGATCAAAACTATTTGTGTTCTAGAATAACAAAGAATCAACTTTACTGTGCAATATAAACCAATGCCTCAGCAAGTATTGGACATGTTCAATTCGAATATATTTCTGTGTATTAACAATAACATCTTTAAAAGCAAATCCATAAACTGTATAACTGAGTCAAGAAAACAAATGAAAACTATTTGTGTTCTAGAATAACAAAGAATCAACTTTACTGTGCAACATGAATCAATCGCCTCAGCAGGTAATCCAAATATTGTACGACACTTTGGGTGCGGCTGCTCTGAAGAGTTATGCAATGATTCAGTTTTCGTACGTACTTCTCAAGATGAATGGCGAAGGTTAGATATTTGTACATTCAAAGCCCGAATCTTGAAGCAGTTTACAGTTACTGTGACTAAGTCAATTGTAGGTAATTTTACTAAGGAATCGAAGAATTTGAATCAGGCATTTCAGTGGAACATAAACCAAACTGTCGACGTGGTTGGCGATGTAATGCAGCGTGTTTCTGCAGAGTTGTGGATTTGCGATCCAAGGCATCACGTTGCAGGTATCAGTGTGCAAGGTGTGGTAATTTTATTATTACAGTGATTTATTCAAGGTAGAACGTACACAGAACTGACGCAGCTTCTTCAGGGGTACATACAAAACGAGGTGGATTTAAATGAAGATGGGACCTGCTGGAGCAACTGTGCAGCATATCAAAGCACCAAGCGTCATAGTTGTTATCAAAAGTTGTTCTGCGACAAGCAGAAGACGTGCAATGGAAAAATTACAAATTGCAAGTTCGTTGCTTCAACTGCAAAGGCCTGTCTCGCTGTACGTTTCAGACGTTATTGCAGGTGCATTAATTAATCTAGATATTGGTTAATGCTAGAGGCATCTACTTCGTGATACATAAAGAATTATAAATAAAACAAACATTTTACTGAGAAAAGACTTAATATGGATCTATTTAAGTCCCTTTCTGCAACTAATTTGTGATACATAATGAATTGTTTATTAATTCAATGATATCTCAAAAACTAACGTATCAATATTAACACAATTTATTATAGATATTGTGCGATAGACAAGTCTTTAATATAATGAATTACATTTATTTCCAATGTGTGATTTTTAAGATATTTGCTTTTTAATGGGATCAACTTTTTTTCATGATATTTTTAAATATTGATGTGACTTCATTAGTGATATCTCGAAAACTAGCGTATCAATATCAATGAAATCAAGAATTTATATTGACTAATATGTCAGCATCCCTCGTATTCAGTTTGATAATTATCCAATGTGTGATTTTTGAGATATGTGCTTTTTACAATAAGACTGTGTTTTCCAGTGCTATTCAGTGATATTCTTAAACATTCGCGTATCCTTTTTTAATGATATCTCAAAAAACTGACGTATCAATATGAACACAATTTGTTAACGATATTGAGCGATATATAAGTCTTTAATATAATGAATTACATTGATTTCTAATGTGTGATTTTTAAGATATTTGCTTTTTAGTGCGATCAATTTTTTTTCCATGATATTTTTAAATATATATGGGACTTCATTAGTGATATCTCAAAAACTAGCGTATCAATATCAATGCAATTGAGAATTTATATTGACTGATGTGTCAGCATTTAACGTATTTAATTTGATTAATATCCAATGTGTAATTCTTGAGATATGTGCCTTTAACTATGCGCATATGTTTTTCAGTGCTATTCAGTGATATTCTTAAATATTCTTGTTTCCTTTTTTAATGATATCTCAAAAACTAACGTATCAATAATAACACAATTTATTACTGATATTGAGCGATATATAAGTCTTTAATATAATAAATTGCGTTGGTTTCCAATGTGTGATTTTTATTTAGTGGAATTTTTTTTTTCCGCGATATTTTTAAATATTCATGTGTTTTCATTGGTGATATCTCAAAAACTAGCGTATCAATATCAATGCAATCGAGAATTTATATTGACTAATGTGTTAGCATCTATTTTATTTAATTTGATTAATATCCAATGTGTGATTCTTGAGATATGTGCTTTTTACTATGAGCATGTGTTTTTCAGTGCTATTCAGTGATATTCTTAAGCATTCGTGTTTCCTTTTTCAATGATATCTCAAAAACTAACGTATCAATATTAACCCAATTTATTTCTGATATTAAGCAATATATAAGTCTTGGATATAATGAATTGCATTAATTTGCAATGAATGATTTTTAAGATATTTGTTTTTTAATGGAATCAACTTTTTTTTCGCAATATTTTTAAATATTCATGTGATTTTATTCGTGATATCTCAAAAACTAGCGTATCAATATCAATGCAATCGAGAATTTATATTGACTGATATGTCAGCATATAATATATCTAATTTGATTAATATTCAATGTGTGATTCTTGAGATATGTGCTTTTTACTATGAGCATATGTTTTTCAGTGCTATTCAGTGATATTCTTAAACATTCGTGTTTCCTTTTTCAATGATATCGCAAAAACTAACGTATCAATATTAACACAATTTATTTCTGATATTGAGCGATATATAAGTCTTTGATATAATAAATTGCATTAATTTCCAATGAATGATTTTTAAGATATTTGGTTTTTAGTGGAATCAATTTTTTTTCCGCAATATTTTTAAATATTCATGTGTCTTCATTAATGATATCTCAAAAACTAGCGTATCAATATCAATGCAATCGAGAATTTATATTGAGTCATATGTCAGCATTCAATTTATTTAATTTGATTAATATCCAATGTGTGATTCTTGAGATATGTAGTATTTACTATGAGCATGTGTTTTTCAGTGCTAATTAGTGATATTCTTAAACATTCGTGTTTTCTTATTTAATGATATCTCAAAAACTAACGTATCAATATGAACACAATTTATTACTGATATTAAACGATATATAAGTCTTTGATATAATGAATTCCATTAATTCCCAATGAATTATTTTTAAAATATTTGATATTTAGAGGAATCAACTTTTTTCAGCGATATTTTTAAATATTCATGTGACTTAATTCGTGATATCTCAAAAACTAGCGTATCAATATGAGTGCAATCGAAAATTTATATTGAATAATATGTCAGCATCATCTTTATTTAATTTGATTAATATCCAATGCGTGATTCTTGAGATATGTGCTTTTAACTATGAGAATGTGGTTTTCAGTGCTGTTCAGTGATATTCTTAAACATTCGTGTTTACTTTTTTAATGATATCTCAAAAACTAACGTATCAATATTAACACAATTTATTACTGACATTAGGCGATATATAAGTCTTAGATATAATGAATTGCATTAATTTCCAATGAATGATTTTTGAGGTATATGTTTTTTAGTGGAATCAACTTATTCCGGAATATATGGGGCTTTATTAGTGATGTCTCAAAAACTAGCGAATCAATATCAATGCAATCGAGGATTTACGATGAGTGATATGTCAGCATCCAATGTATTCAATTTGATTAAAATCCAATGTGTGATTCTTGAGATATGTGCTTTTTACTATGAGTATGTGTGTTTCAGTGCTATTCAGTGATATTCTTAAACATTCATGTTTCCTTTTTTATTAATATCTCAAAAACAAACGTATCAATATTAACACAATTTATTACTGATATTGAGCAATATATAAGTCTTTAATCTAATGAATTGTATTGATTTCTAATGAGCGGTTTTCAAGATATTTGCGTTTTAGTGGGATCAATTTTTTTTCGTGATATTTTTAAATATTCATGTGACTTCATTCATGATATCTCAAAAACTAGCGCATCAATATCAATGCAATCGAGAACTTATATTGACTGATATGTCAGCATCCAACGTATTCAATTTCATTAAAATCCAATGTGTGATTCTTGAGATATGTGCATTTTACTATGAGCATGTGTTTTTCAGTGCTAATTAGTGATACTCTTAAACATTCATGTTTCATTTTTTAATGATATCTCAAAAAGTAACGTATCAATATGATCACAATTTATTACTGAAATTGAGCGATATACAAGTCTTTGACATAATGAATTGCATTAATTTCCAATGAATGATTTTTAAGATATTAGTTTTTTAGTGGAATCAACTTTTTTCCGCAATATTTTTAAATGTTGATGTGACTTCATTAGTGATATCTCAAAAACTAGCGTGTCAATATCAATGCAATCGAGAATTTACATTTACTAATATGTCAGCATCTAACATAATCAATTTGATTAATATCCAATGTGTGATTCTTGAGATATGTGCTTTTTACTATGAGCATATGTTTTTCAGTGCTATTCAGTGATATTCTTAAACATACATGTTTACTTTTTTAATGATATCTCAAAAACTAACGTATCAATATCAACACAATTTGTTACTAATATTGAGCAATATATAAGTCTTTGATATAATGAATTGCATTAATTTCCAATGAATGATTTTTAAGATATTTGTTTTTTAGTGGAATCAACTTTTTTTCCGCAATATTTTTAAATATTCATGTGACTTCATTAGTTATATCTCAAAAACTAGCATATAAATATCAATGCAATCGAGGATTCACATTGACTGATATGTTAATGTATTTAATTTGATTTATATCCAATGTGTGATTCTTGAGATATATGCTTTTTACCATAAGCATATAAGCAAAGAACGTGTTTGTTTTATTTATAATTTAAATATTTATATAAATCAGATTTTTTTGCCGTTGATCACGTAACTATCTAGGTTTTTTAATCCATCGATGTACGAATCCTAAACGTTAAACTTTACAGGCATATGGCAGCCACAGACGTTATCATTACATAGCTTATGAGAACGATGTATTATATGGTCGGAAAACAGAATCATGTCCGGGCGGATTTTGGGACGTGGACAGTTGGTGGCGATGGGTGTTTTACCATTGCTCCTATTGCATGTGCCTCTGCGATGAACAGGGACGAAATTCGGATAGATATTTTAGTCTACGTGGTGTAGAATCAAACACTACATATAACAGGTACACAGAAACTGCTTCCTTTGGACAGTGGTTTACAAACTTATACGACTTGCAACGAAGTTTTTGAACTAAAGGTGTCCTTCCCATTCCATTATAGTTCTTGCAAATTTCTATGAAATATTTTGTGAGGAATATGATATGGAATTGAGTCCATTTGTTAGAAAATTGTAAGTAGTTAAGCAACAAGAGTTCCACTCCACCCCCCGCGAAGATGTCGATTAATTTAATGCTCTAATTACCCCCAAATTGCTCTACTTCCGTGAATCAAACAGCGAATCAAAGTGCGGATTAAATTAATCGAAATCTTCGCGGGGGGTGGAGTGGAACTCTTGTTGCTTATCTACTATTGTATTTATCAATTTGGTTTTGAAATCAGAATTAAAGTAATACTTCGTTGCAATTTGGGAAGTTTGGGCACATTATGGGAACCACCGTCCTAGGCAATACTATAACTTTTAAACGGCACATTCTTTATATTTTGCAACATTTTTTGAAGGGTTGTCACCGGTATGAGATTCATAAAGAGCAATCGCATCATCCACATCCAGGTCCAGGAGGGTAAACTGCTTGCTGGAGGAACAATCGATCCCAATATTGTTCACTGGGTGCCTTTAAAAGACTACAAACTCACTGATAGAGGAGTTTACAACGGAAAGGACTTTCATACTCTGACCCAGGCCAGTCGAACGCTGGATCTGGACGACCTGAAGGGCGAGTACAACGAAGTATTAACAGGTATACAAGTATAACAGGTATACAACGAAGTATTATACCAATTCGGAGGTCAAATAAATTATTTAGCAGAAACTAATGACTTTTGGTTTTGTTGGAGGTGAATTTCGGGATTTAACTTTTTCAGGAGTGCGCTTGGATTTGGAAGGTTCCCATTTGAAGCTTGCCATTCGACTTCACCGGTTCGACTACGAGACGGGGGAGCTGTCGAAGAATTTCGCCTGGAAGACTCCTGATGGGACGTGCAGCAACTTGTACGTAGGTTGTTAAACATTACGTACAACTCTTGAGGGGAACTCTGCTTTTAGGAATCAGATCAAACTTGAGGACCTGGACGTGGCGACGAGGTCTTCGGGAAGATCACTGCCGGACTCCAGGAGTGGACAGTGCATACGGTTTACGAATTCGGGCTTCAAGCAGGATGCTGCCCAAACCACTGTGCCGTTTTTGGACATCCAGCCGGTGGCTTCTTCGGCGCCAATGCCTCTTTCAGGAGCGGGAATCTACCATAAAGGTTCTTCGGGTTATGCGGGCTTCGTCGCCCCGAGACTCTTAACGTTCGATTATACAAGGTTCCTCAAAGTCACCAATAAATAAAAATTACTACAAGTCATTCATAAAGGCATAGGAAGCTGTACATGGACCACTTTAGTTGTACATGAGTGATTTCGTGGTTTACCTTCTCGTATCTCGTATTAGTGTTGATATTTTTTAATGTACTTATGTGTAGGTAAATGTTTCTAAATAAAACTGCCATGCTACCACATCTGGATTATAATCACAATCATGGATTGGTTATTGGAAAATTAATATATCTTCTTGCATTTTGAATCCAAAACATCCAACAAAAACTCTGTTTTAAGAACCGACAATCCAAACTTGTTGTGATTAATCGCATCCAACTGGGGCAAAAGATTGAACAACATATTGATATTAATTTAATATATCAATTATGAAAATTAAAAGTGTGTGGTTTGTGATGTTGGCGCTGTGCCTGTTTGTGTCCTCAGAAGCCAGCTTGGCCTGGTTGAAAATCGGCCTGAACTTAATAATATGTTTCGATAAAATATGGCAGGTCGTTGAGAAGCGGATGAACGATGGGAACTCTCCTTGGCCCGAATTTTTGGACAGGGGCAGCAGCCAAATGGCTCGTCAGATTATGAGCGTGAGCGATGACATAGAAAATCTAAGCAAGCAACTCGATGTGGTGGAATCAAAGATGACGAACATCATCAATAACATCCCTGATGCTGTCGGATTGGAAATCAAACGCCACGAACTGCAAAACTTCCTCGCAATTATAGGTAACAATTACGGAAGGATGTCCAGGTACATGCAAAACACATCGGAATACGAGAAAGCAACACTAATGGATTTCGCCAGGAATACAGTGTCCCACGATGCCCATTCGGTTTACAGCATTATTGAGCGCCTTTACGGTTTGCTCTTGTCCAGAGGCGAGAGCATTGCTGATGGTGGAATCATTCCTTATCTCGTTAAAAGTTTGGTAAATATTTTACTTCTGCATCTTTATATTGGAATTTGCAAGCATACATACATTGAAAGCAATAAGTACCAAAACTGTATTTGGTTTGTATTTTTGATTTAACCAAGATCTGCTCAAATCAAAAATCTTAGAAGCACCACAAATAACATCCTAAATACATGTATTTGTATGTAGCATGCATTCATTATATATAAATACAACATATCCAAGGCCAATGATTAATGTATGTTGATAACATGTGTACATATATACGTGTGATGGATTTTCCTGTTCTATTTATAACGCCAATGTAGCGAATTTTAGAGGAAGTAGCATTGAAGACTTCAAACATCGTTTTGCTAATGCATCGTTATTAACAATAACATATTTAAAAGCAAATCCACAAACTTTATAGCTCACTCAAGAAAACAGATCAAAACTATTTGTGTTCTAGAATAACAAAGAATCAACTTTACTGTGCAATATGAATCAATGCCTCAGCAAGTATTGGACATGTTCAATTCGAATATATTTCTGTGTATTAACAATAACATCTTTAAAAGCAAATCCATAAACTGTATAGCTCAGTCAAGAAAACAGATCAAAACTATTTGTGTTCTAGAATACAGAGTTGTATACAAGGGCAAACTAATTATTGGATTAAAAAAATTAAATCCTCGGATATTTATCGACCTAAGCAAATTACACAACCCATTAGGACATATTATTTACCTACGTATTTAATAATTACTCAAACTATGGTTGTTCTGTGTAATTGCACATTATCAATATATATTTTCAGACCAATGGTCCCACGTTTTGATATCCTCGAAGAGCATCTTGCCAGGACTTTGTATGGGCTGCAGTTGCGAAGCTGCCACCAGTCTGTAATCCTCGGTGATGTACCCCGCCTTAACTCCGTCCTTGATCAGTTGCTGAGCAGCAGTTATCTGAATTTCCGGTGGCTTCACGTCCTGAAACTTTCCGATGAAGGCAATGCCCACGCTCCTGTTGTTGTGGGCGAAAGAGTGCGCCCCTATGACGTTCCATCCCCTGCCTTCATACACCATTCCATCTCCTCCCACTAAGAAGTTGTACGTGATGTCGTACCACTTCCTGACGTCAATGTGAACACTCTGCAGGGATTTGACTATCATGCTGCAGGACAGCAGGTCGGTGCAGTTTACATATCCTGCATTCATAATGATTACAAAGGGCAGCGGATGTACCAGACGGGAGATTCTATGTTCTGGAGTCCTTGCGTTCCAGTCTGATCTAGTAATGACTTTCAGTTTATCATTGCTCTTCAACGCTGGAAAAAATGCAAATTTTTCACCCAAAAGAAACTCATCCATAATCTCCATATTCATGACACACAAATACACTTACGATATTCGTCATATATTTCATCAGATGTATCTTCTGGAGGGATGACACTGCCAAAGCAACAATTTACCAGTAGAATGGATAACGTTGCTAAATGCACATAAATAATCATTTTGATATTCCTTAAGTTCTTTAATAATATTGTTGTCAGTATCTACGAAAAACGTTTTATATACCGTATTTATATCAAATGAATATCCATTAAACATACCAGAATATTGGCATTAAAAAATGATTGCCACGTACCTCTCGTTACTCACAATGTTTTCGTGCACAACTCAAGGCTTCGTTTGAAGATTGCCAATGATTGCATTCCTTTTTATACTTAATTTGATAATAGCATAATGGAACAACTTCATCTCTTTAATCTTGCACACGTGGGACGGCAAAACATAAATATTATTCAGTTATAATAAATGGACCAGATGGGGATTGCACGTGCGATCTCTGTGCACTTTTAAAATTGAAGTGTTTAACGAAAACTTGCCAATTATTTCTGGCAAGTGCAGAGGCTTTAATCAGAAAACATATCTCTCGAAGAGCCAAATATGGCATATAATTTTAAAACTATCCAACAGATAAATTTTCAGAAATTTCAGTGGCTGACACAAATTTTGATTTTGGCAACTCATGAAGACTGTAATTATTACATCAAATACTGTTTGATTTTTTCACAAAATAAACATTCATCTGGCTTTCATTTTATTGCTGGTTTATTACGATTCGTTCAGTGATTTTCGACTTATGATTTTTTAAAGATGACGAGAGCATCTGCATGTATCTGGATATTTCAACTAAGAATCAAATTTTTACTTTGGCAGCCCATGAAGGCTGTAATTATTACTTCTAATACTGTTTGATATTTTAGCAAGTTAAACATTCATCTGGCTTTCATTTGATAACTGGTTTTTTACGATTCGCTCAGTAATTTTTGACTTATGAATTTTTAAATGTGACGAGAGCATCTGCATGTATCTGGATATTTCAACTCAGAAACAAATTTTGACTTTGGCAGCCCATGAAGTCTGTAATTATTACTTCTAATAATGTTTGATTTTTTCGCAAGTTAAACATTCATCTGGCTTTCATTTGAACACTGGTTAATTACGATTCGTTCAGTAATTTTCGACTATGAATTTTTAAAGATGACGAGAGCATCTGCATTTTCGGTGGCGCAAAACTTTACAAAATTTTCAAAAACGCTTTTCCGAGCAAAACCAAAGCATCTAATCGATAGATTTCCGCCTTCTGAATCCGAATCTGCAACTATTTTAGCCCTAAGTCACTTAATAACGCCAAAAAATGTAAAATTTAAAAAAACTCTTTTTTTCGAACCTGGCACTATTGGGACCGGCACGGATAATTTAACATGATGGGATTATAGAGTACAAGCCGCTGAATCCGAATCTGCATTCAGTTTTGCTTCAAGTTGTATATTAACTGAATAAATGGCAAAATTCGATTTTTTTCCAAGTTTAGCGCTATCAAGCGGCAATTGGCTGAACTCGTTAGTCCCGGTGTTTAAGCAATTTTGAAAACTACTTAAATCGAGTTCTGTAGTGTATAAAATGAAACCTAAGTGCTTCTGGACTCATACACAGTGCATAATTGTGTGTTTAAAAGCGAATTAGAAGTATATTTCAACAAAAAAATTCAAATTTGGACATACCATTTATCGGATGACAGTGAAACTTTTACGTTTATTGCCCCTTACATTACTGCAACCAAACATACCCCTCATGAAATGTGTTGCCTACCATAGATTCATAAATTTAATCAATAACAAGTTTTAACTAATTAAAGACACCAACTAGGCGATTCAACAAGAATGTTTTGAAGAAACCTCGACTACAGTTTAGTCGGTGGTTCTTGCTGTTAATGATATAATGGTTTATAATGGTTTCAAAACAGGCGAGTACCCAGTTATTGCAGGTTAAATGATCACTCTTACTAGTAATTCTAGAGTTAGTAGCAGTTATTTGATGTCCACGCCTTAAGCACCAGTTAAAATAACTACCTACATTCATTATTGGTAAATGTATAATGTTGTGTTGATTTTCAATATGAGCAACTTCTCCGGGTGCAAAGGAACGGACAATACCCTCCACATTGAAACCGGTTGCCCACTGAAAGAGGTGTGCTAGGGGGCTTCTTGCAATTTAGATCGTCGATTAACTATAGTCCGTCCAATTTCAAGACGAAGTTAATATAAAAATATTCATGTGAACGACTACAATTTACAGGGTAAATTGTAGTCGATTCTATACAACACAGCTCCAAGACTTGGTCCGGCTAGACCAGGGCCTGCAGCAAGATAATCTATATCAGCTCAGGACGAGATAATCTACGACGAGTCAAGATATCTATCAGTTATTATTTGCGTTACTATGAATGTGTTCATAATCATCACATGAAGCCTTTCATTGCAGATCTTATTGCAATGAACGTATTCAACCTGCTTTCAAATCCACAACTTAGATTTTGTAGATTTGGAGGTCCACTACGCTGCTCCGTATCACGCCTAATACTATGTATGTTTTTAGCACCATTCAGTAGCACAATGTCCTGACGTAAGGATTGCATTGATCAGCCAGAGGCTTCACAATGCTGTATCCCAAATGGTCGAAGAGCTCATAAAACTGTCACCGTATTCACAGACAAAAGAAAGTGCAAGGTAAAACGGTACAATACAGTATTATTTGGTTTTTCCTGCTATTTTCTGTATTTAAATCAAGTGAATAATTAATGTTAATGTTAATATTATTCCGTGCAGGAAACTACTTAAGAATAATTCAGTCTTTGAGTTGATTATATAATTACAATTACCACAGTAGCATTGAGTTAAGTGCTACTTCTCTTCAATACTCTCATGATATAGATGAGCAGGTCGTATAAATTTGTCTATCTGTCAGTCAATCATTGTAACATCGTTTTTAAAAAGTAGAGAAAATTTACTATTACCTATTTACCTATTTACTATTGCTATTAAGTGATGAGTATTAAACATAACCAAGCCTTTTAAACCTAATTTTGTAACTTGTTACCTGAGCTAATCTTGTTTTACTTTTAGGGCATTAATGTCTGCTCATTAAGAAACTCCATGTTCAGCGATGATTATGAATTACTATGTTGAGATGTTGCTTCAAGAAAATGCTCCATTGAGGAAGATGTTACTGGTTATACTCTATACAACGGATACGCTTATCTTGATGGGGTGACAGCGTTTTCTAAAGCCGTATTCGAACCACAGTTGTTTCAAATTTCAGCTTATGAGCAATATCATGTAATTTATAAATGTATTTGTTACTTGACCGTTAATGTTATCGCTGCTATTTTGTATACATATAGAGCTGATGTATTCAAGTTATTGGAAATGCAAACCATTTGTCGATTGCTCATTCAGTTTTCGAACCACAGTGGTTTTAAATTCCAGCTTATGAGATATATAATGTAATTTAAAAATGTATTTGTTTCTTAACCGTTAATGTCATCGCTGCTATTTTGTATACATATAGAGCTCATGCAGGCTAGTTGTTGGAAACGCAAACCATTTGTTGATTGCTCATTTGGTTTTCGAACCATAGTTGTTTCAAATTTCAGCTTATGAGGAATATCATGTAATTTATAAATGTATTTGTTACTTAACCGTTAATGTTATCGCTGCTATTTTATATACATATAGAGCTGATGTATTCTAGTTATTGGAAATGCAAACCATTTGTTGATTGCTCATTTAGTATTCGAACCACAGTTTAAATTCCAGCTTATGAGATATATCATGTAATTTAAAAATGTATTTCTTTCTTAATCGTTAATGTCATCGCTGCTATTTTGTATACATATAGAGTTAATCTAGGCTAGTTGTTAAAAAGGCAAACCATTTGTTGATCGCTTATTTAGTTTTCGAAGCACAGTTGTTTTAAAATTCAGCTTATGAGCAATATCATGTAATTTAAAAATGTATTTGTTTCTTAACCGTTAAAGTCATCCCTGCTATTTTGTATACATATAGAGCTGATGTATTCTAGTTGTTGGAAACGCAAACCATTTGTTGATTGCTCATTTAGATTTCGAACCACGATTGTTGAAAATTTCAGCTTATGAGCAATATCATGTAATTTAAAAATGTATTTATGTATTTTAAATGTACGATGGATTGTTGTCTTCTGAATATGAATCTGTAACTACTTTTGCTATACGATGCTTAATAACGTCGAAACAACAAAAATAAAACGTAAAACTTTTTTCGAACCAGGCACTGTTTTGACGGCTGCGGATATATTAATATACCACACTAAGAGAACGCAATCTGCTGCAGCTGAATATGTGCTTCGTTTTGTTCTACGTAATTCAGTAACTTATTAATCTGACAATAAAAATATAAATCAAAATTTAGAGACATCTACCGGTAGAATGGATGAACTAGCATTTTGCATTGTGTACATTTGGTTGCCTAGATTTCGGCAAACTTTAACTGCTTATAAATCACAATCCGCACAATATTATTACCTACAAATGATGCCATACGTAGTAATAAACATGCCCCATAATTCCCACGCAATCAGTTTGTCAAAATATTAAAGTTTAAATCATAGGTATAAAGTTCACCAGTTTCTGCGCTGGGATCGCCTTCCGCTCGATACGTAGGCAACCAAGTAAACACATGTCATGATGTAAGTTGCCTATGGTTATAATATTCTTTAAGATTTACGATAGAATTAAAGTATTTTGATGAGTTCGGTTAGTTTTATTGATCTATTTACTACATTACAGTTGAGTGCAGTATCAGTTATTTATATTAGTAGTCTGTCATCGACTTGCACAGTGAAAGTCTAAGCTAGTTTCAAAATAATCACATGAACTCTACTGAAAAGCAGCTTAAGAATCCTGAAATACCCGGAATAGATGACTGTAAGCACTAACAATAAATTATATAAGTATTAAATTCAATGATAATGTATCTGCGTATAACAAAATTATCTGCTTTATTATTCATTAACAAAACGATATTTGTCTTCGTCTTGTCAGTTTTCAGTCCAACTGATATAATATTCATGATTCCAGGTGTTGCCACTGAACAGGAAAGCGATATTACAACAATAGGTTGATAACACACAAATGAATTTTTAAAATACATGATATTGCTCATACGCTCAAATTTAAAACATCTATGGTCGGAAAAATAAAAGAGGAATCAACAAATTGTTTACATTTCCAATAACTAGCCTTCATCAGCTCTATAAGTATACAAAATTGCTGCGATGACATTAACGGTTAACACACAAATAAAGTTTTAAAATATATGATATTGCTCATACACTCAAATTTAAAACAACTGTGGTCGGCAAATTAAAAGGGCAATCAAGAAATGGTTTGCATTTCCAATTACCAGCCATCATCAGCTCTATATGTATACAAAATAGCAGCGCTGACATAAACGGTTAACACACAAATAAATCTTTAATATATATATTGCTCAATCGCTTAAATTTAAAGCAACTCTGGTCGAAAAGTTAAAAGAGCAATCAACAAATTGTTTGCATTTCTAGTAACTAATATTCATCAGCTCTATGTGTATACAAAATAACAGTGATGACATTAACGGTTAAGAAACAAATACATTTTTAAATTTCATGATATTGCTTATAAGCTGAAATTTAAAACAACTGTGGTTTGAAAACTAAATGAGCAATGAACAAAAGGTTTGCATTTCCAACAACTAGCCTTCATCAGCTCTATATGTATACAAAATAGCAGCGATGACATTAATGGTTAAGAAACAAATACATTTTTAAATTACATGATATTGCTCATAAGCCGAAATTTAAAACAACTATGTTTCGAAAACTAAATGAGTAATCAACAAATGGTTTGCATATCCAACAACTAGCCTACATCAGGTCTATATGTATACAAAATAGCAGCGATGACATTACCAGTTAAGAAATAATAAATTTTTAAATTACATGATATTGCTCATAAGCTGAAATTTAAAACAACTATGGTTCGAAAACTAAATGAGCAATCAACAAATGGTTTGCATTTCCAACAACTAGAATACATCAGTTCTATATGTTTACACAATAGCAGCGATGACATTAACGGTTAAGAAACAAATAATATTTTTAATTACATGATATTGCTCGTAAGCTAAAATTTTAAAGAACTGTGGTTCGAAGACTAAATGAGCAATGTACAAATGGTTTGCATTTCCAACAACTAGCCTACATCAGCTCTATATGTATACAAAATAGCAGCTATGACTTTAACGGTTAAGAAACAAATCAATTTTTAAATCACATGATATTGCTCATAACACTAAATTTTAAACCACTGTGGTTCGAAAACTATAAGAGCAATCAACAAACGGTTTGCATTTCCAATAAGTATCCTTCATCAGATTTATACATATACATAGAAAAATAGCTGATCTTAATAGCTAAGCAGAAATACATTTTCAAATTTTACGATTTTGCACAAACACTTTAAATGCATTAATTTGTAATTAAAGTATCACATTTGAAAACTAATATTAATTATTAATTGCGTATTATGCATACAGTTACTCTTGTGTTAGCAACATTATCTATGGCTTTAGAAAACGCTGTCACCCCATCAAGATAAGCGTATCCGTTGTATATAGTATAACCAGTAACATATTCCTCAATGAAGCAATTTCCTGAAGCAACATCGCAACATAGTAATTCATAATCATCGCTGAACATCGAGTTTCTTAATGAGCCAACATTAATGCCCTAAAAGTAAAACAAGATTAGCTCAGGTAATAAGTTACAAAATTAAGTTTAAAAGGCTCGTTTATGTTTAATACTCATCACTTAATAGCAATAGTAAATAGGTAAATAGGTAATAGTAAATCTTCTCTACTTTTTAAAATTGATCTTCCAATGATTGACTGACATATAGACAAATTTATACGACCGGCTCATCTATATCATGAGAGTATTGAAGAGAAGTAGCACTTCACTCAATGCTACTGCGGTAATTGTAATTATATAATCAACTCAAAGACTGAATTATTCTTAAGTAGTTTCCTGCAGGGAATAATATTAACATTAACATTAATTATTCACTTGATTTAAATACATAAAATAGCAGGAAAAACTTAATAATACTGTAATGTACCATTTTACCTTACAGTTTCTTTTGTCTGGGGTTGTGAATACAGTGACAGTTTTATGAGCTCTTCGACCGTTTGGTATACAGCATTGTGAAGCCTCTGGCCGATCAATGCAATCCTTACGTCAGGATATTGTGCTACTGAATGGTGCTAAAAACATACATAGTATTAGGCGAGATACGGAGCAGCATAGTGAACCTCCAAATCTACAAAATCTAAGTTGTGGATTTGAAAGCAGGTTGAATACGTTCATTGCAATAAGATCTGCAATGAAAGGCTTCATGTGATGATTATGAACACATTCATAGTAACAGAAATAATAATTGATAGATATCTCGTCTCGTCGTAGATTATCTCGTCTCGTCGTAGATTATCTCGTCTAGAGCAAAAGTACTCTAAGTCAATTGGTAGTAAGTTTCACATAGACTATACTCTGTCCAATTTAAAGCCGTAGCTTATATAAGCATTGTTATATGTGTGATTGGCATGTGAACAGTTCTATGCAAGCATATCTTGCTGCAGGCTCTGGTCTAGCCGGACTAAGTGAATTTTGTTACTTCAAACGCTAGTGTTCGATTTGTGTTGTATAGAATCGACTACAATTTACCCTGTAAATTGTAGCCGTTCACATGAAAATTTTTATATTAACTTTGTCTTGAAATTGGACGGACTATAGTTAATCGACGATCTAAATTGAAAAGCGCCGGAGAATGCAATATAAACCATATCGTTATAAATGCCCCTAGGTACATTAAACTCAAGTTATTAGACACCTCTTTCAGTGGGAAACCGGTTTCAATGTGGAGGGTACTGTCCGTTCTATACATACATTTACCAATAATGAATGTAGGTGGTTCGGCACAATTTGTTACATGAAAGTGGATTGATGAAGCTGTTTCGTCCTTATAGAACTCATCAGCAACTTGAATCCGGCTCTGGCTCTTCAATGCATTCTTACATCAGGGGTTTTGTGCTATTGAGTGGTGCTAAAAACATACAGGCATAACTGCATATTCGTCGGAGTAATCTTCGAGGTTTTTGATAGTCTCTTTAAGGTTAGCCGGTGTATCACTGTCCACGCAGTAACATTTTCCAGGAGGACAAGATACCAATTGTTGTAACTTCGCCTTCCTGTTTACTGGAAACATGAATATTGTATCAGTCGGACTGAAAACTCACACGATGCAAACAAATATTGTTTCGTTAATAAATTGTTAAACAATTCAATTTGTTGTTGTTCAGAAACATTATCAATAAATTTAATACTTATACAACTTACTATTCGTGCTCAAATTAATCTTTCCAGGGTATTTTAGAATTCTTAAGCGGTATTTTACTAGGGTTCATGCTATTATCTTGAAACTAGGTTAGATTTTAAATTTGCAAACTCTGACATATTTCTCATTTAATATAGATAATTGATACTGCTGTCGCCTCTAATATTGTAAATAGATCAATTAAACTTGCTGAATCAATACACACTTTAATTCTAAGGAAAATAAGGTATTAATTTTATATAGTAGGCAACCAACTGTATTCTTATTTGGTTACTTGGTTGCCTATGTAGTCAAGTGAGGGCGACGGCAGCGCCAAAACTGCTGAACTTTATACTTATGATTTCCACTTGAATATTTTAACAATCCGATTGCATAGGGATTATGGGGCACATTTCTAACTACGTATAGCACTATTTCTAGTCTATAATATTGTGCGGATATCGATTTATAAGCAATTGAAAATTGCAAAATCTAGGCAACCAAATATACACGATGGTAAATGCAAGTTCGGATTAACACCGCTAGATGGCAGTAATAAATTTGAGTTACATTTTAATTTGCCCTTTATTAAGTTAATGTAGCACGTAGAACAAAACAAAGTACATATTCGTTTTCAGAAGGTCCCACTCTATTAATGTAGTGTATTAATATATCTGCAGCCATCCAAATAGTGCCTGATTCGAAAATTGTTTTACGTTTTATTTTACTTTTTACAACGATATTAAGCAACGTATAGAAAAGAAATTGCAGATTCGGATTCAACAGAAAAAATTCTATCGATTTGCTAATTTAGTTTCACCGAAAAAACAGAAATAAACATAATGAAAACCATAATGAAAAATTCAATCTGGCGCATCCACCATAATGAAAATTTGCTACCCGGCGCATCCACCATAATGAAAATTTGCTACCCGGCGCATCCACCATAATGAAAATTTGCTGCCCGGCGCATCCACCATAATGAAAATTTGCTACCCGGCGCATCCACCATAATGAAAATTTGCTACCCGGCGCATCCACCATAATGAAAATTTGCTACCCGGCGCATCCACCATAATGAAAATTTGCTACCCGGCGCATCCACCATAATGAAAATTTGCTACCCGGCGCATCCACCATAATGAAAATTTGCTACCCGGCGCATCCACCATAATGAAAATTTGCTACTATTGTATCAATATTAATGTAATATATTAAAAATAGCAAGTGTTCTATTGGTAATATGTACGAGTATTCTAGTTAATATCCAATGTGGGCTTAATAACATATTTATTTTTTGAGTGGACACAACCGATTTCTAATGCCTAATATTTATATTACGATACCTCCAAATCTAGCGTATGAATACCAACACATAATATTACTAATATTGAAGTACATGTTGTCAATTACTTTAGGTAATTTAATTAATATTTAATGTAGGATACTTTCGATATAAATGTTTTTATATTGTCTCAATTTGAACTTGATTTCAAATTGAGACCAATCAATTTTAAATTGATACCAATCAATTTCAAATTGATACCAATCAATTTCAAATTGATACTAATCATTCATGACCACTAAATTAAACGTATTTCATTTTTCTTTGTAGTATGTAGGTACCTTAAAATTTTGTATAGACTGTAGACAAACAAAACTGGCTACAAAATCCACAAGATTTTTATTATATTTTTATCCCTTGTATTACTACTTATATAACATTTAAAGACTCGGTTTTGATACTTGTGTATTCATCAATGGATTCTGCCGTTATGTCTCTAATCTATTACAGATTGTAGTACTTATATCCCCAACATGATTAATAAAGTACTTACTATTATGTATATTAGCAACATTCCTAACATAATATAGGAGGTTGTGTGCATACAACAAATACATAAAATGTTAGGCTAGTTACACATATTAAGTGATATGTTAGCAATAATTGCATGTTTACTATCTCATGCATGCTTCCTTAGATACTTTATTTTTGTGTAGCCTTAATGTTTCATTGTGTGGTCATAAAAAATATGTTTCTTTATAAACCATAATTCAATCTGGCGCATCCACCATAATGAAAATTTGCTACCCGGCGCATCCACCATAATGAAAATTTGCTACCCGGCGCATCCACCACAATGAAAATTTGCTACCCGGCGCATCCACCATAATGAAAATTTGCTACCCGGCGCATCCACCACAATGAAAATTTGCTACCCGGCGCATCCACCATAATGAAAATTTGCTACCCGGCGCATCCACCATAATGAAAATTTGCTACCCGGCGCATCCACCATAATGAAAATTTGCTACCCGGCGCATCCACCATAATGAAAATTTGCTACCCGGCGCATCCACCATAATGAAAATTTGCTACTATTGTATCAATATTAATGTAATATATTAAAAATAGCAAGTGTTCTATGGGTAATATGTACGAGTATTCTAGTCAATATCCAATGTGCGCTTAATAACATATTTATTTTTTGAGTGGGCACAACCGATTTCAAATGCCTAATATTTATATTACGATACCTCCAAATCTAGCGTATGAATACCGACACATAATATTACTGATATTGAAGCACATGTTGTCACATAGAAATATTTTCGTACGACACTTAAAAGATTTTCATGTTATTTTTAATTACTCAGCAACTCATTTGGCAACCACCTCATCAATATTATTATTATAATTTTCACTCTATGAAATTTATTTTCTCGTATTGTACTCGTATTGAAGGTACAGTCATGCTCACATGAATCTATACCTTTTCAAGTTCAAATTGAGACCATTCAAGTTCAAATTGAGACCAATCAATTTCAAATTGAGGCCAATCAATTTCAAATTGATACCAATCAATTTCAGATTGATACTAATCATTCATGACCACTAAATTAAACGTATTTCATTTTTCTTTGTAGTATGTAGGTACCTTAAAATTTAGTATAGACTGTAGACAAACAAAACTGGCTACAAAATCCACAAGATTTTTATTATATTTTTATCCCTTGTATTACTACTTATATAACATTCAAAGACTCGGTTTTGATACTTGTGTATTCATCAATGGATACTGCCGTTATGTCTCTAACCTATTACAGATTGTAGTACTTAATCCCCAACATGATTAATAAAGTACTTACTATTATGTATATTAGCAACATTCCTAACATAATATAGGAGGTTGTGTGCATACAACAAATACATAAAATGTTAGGCTAGTTACATATATTAAGTGATATGTTAGCAATAATTGCATGTTTACTATCTCATGCATGCTTCCTTAGATACTTTATTTTTGTGTAGCCTTAATGTTTCATTGTGTGGTCATAAAAAATATGTTTCTTTATAAACCATAATTCAATCTGGCGCATCCACCATAATGAAAATTTGCTACCCGGCGCATCCACCATAATGAAAATTTGCTACCCGGCGCATCCACCATAATGAAAATTTGCTACCCGGCGCATCCACCATAATGAAAATTTTCTACCCGGCGCATCCACCATAATGAAAATTTGCTACCCGGCGCATCCACCATAATGAAAATTTGCTACCCGGCGCATCCACCATAATGAAAATTTCAATCTGGCGCATCAATTATAATAAAAATTGATTATATCTATTACAGTTTTACGCAACTAATTACACGCAATTGCTACATTATAGACGAAGTAATGTTTCATTGTGTGGTCATAAAAAATATGTTTTCAAGACTTATGAATTACAATTGACAATTACTAATTATAAATTTTTGTGTTCTCTTCTCTTTTTATGTCTGTAGTAATGTAAATTGTAATTCATAAGTCATGAAAACATGTAAAAACACGAGATAGAATAATTGTGAATAATAGAGGCATACTATTTGTACTAGATTATAGTTACTTTCATAACGCGCAAAGAGAAGAGAAGAGAATAATTTGTAATTGTAATTGTAATTTTCTAATTCATTAGTCTTGAAAACAAGCAAGCACACGAGAATAGAATTATTGTTAATAATATAGGCAAAATATTTGTATTTATGAGTATATAGTTACTTTCATAAGACATGTAAAGAGAAGAGAACAGAATAATTTATAATTTATACTGGTAATTATAAATTGTAATTCATAAGTTTTGGAGACACGTAATGACACGAGTAGAGAATATCGTAATCGTATTATTAAATTTATAGCACAATTGGCATTAACACTATAAATAACACATTTAATATCTATAACCGATACAACCCTAATTCAATCAAGTAAATATATGAATTAAAATGTACTGTATTAATTCAAATACTTTAATTGTAAGGTCAATCTTCGAGATTCATGGTACATATTTAAATAAGGAACATTTACAACTTTGATTATATCATATTTGTTTATTTATAGTGACTATAGTGACTTGTAGTTTGAATATTACCAGGTTTTGTTCGAAACTGTAGTCAATATAATAAAATAAATGTAATATTAACAAAGTACAAAGTGTAAGTTGTAAGTGTTTGAAATTCAAATAGAACTGATAAATGTATACTTGGTTGCCAACGTACTCAAGCGGAGGGCGATGCCAGCGCAGAAACTGGCGAACTTTATATCTATGAATTAAAATTAATTGTTTTGAGAAACCGACTGCGTGGGGATTAGGGGGCACGTTTTTAATTACGCTTAGCATCATTTGTAATCAACAGTATTGTGCGAATATCGATTTATAAGCAATTAAAAAATGTGTCAAAATCTAGGCAACTTTATATACACAATTACTAAGTTTTTTGTGATTTTTTTAAATTGATCTAAGATAGCAGTTCGATAGATTTTTCTCTCCTGAATCCGAATCTGCGCGAAATATTTACCTGAAATGCATAATAACGTCAGAAATGAATATTTTCGAAAACACATCACTTTTCAAAATGTTTATTTCTGTTTTTTCGGTGAAACTAAATTAGCAAATCGATAGAATTTTTTCTGTTGAATCCGTATCTGCAATTTTTTTTGCTATACGTTGCTTAATAACGTTGTAAAAAGTAAAATAAAACGTAAAACAATTTTCGAACCAGGCACTATTTGGATGGCTGCAGATATATTAATACACTACATTAATAGAGTGGGACCTTCTGAAAACGAATATGTACTTTGTTTTGTTCTACGTGCTACATTAACTTAATAAAGGGCAAATTAAAATGTAACTCAAATTTATTACTGCCATCTAGCGGTGTTAATCCGAACTTGCATTTACCATCGTGTATATTTGGTTGCCTAGATTTTGCAATTTTCAATTGCTTATAAATCGATATCCGCACAATATTATAGACTAGAAATAGTGCTATACGTAGTTAAAAATGTGCCCCATAATCCCTATGCAATCGGCTTGTTAAAATATTCAAGTTTAAATCATAAGTATAAAGTTCAGCAGTTTTGGCGCTGCCGTCGCCCACACTTGACTACATTGGCAACCAAGTAACCAAATAAGAATACAATTGGTTGCCTACTATATAAAATTGATACCTTATTTTCGTTAGAAGAAAAGTGTGTATTGATTCAGCAAGTTTAATTGATCTATTTACAATATTAGAGGCGACTGCAGTATCAATTATCTATATTAAATGAGAAATTTGTCAGAGTTTGTAAATTTAAAATCTAAAATAGTTTCAAGATAATAGCATGAACCCTAGTAAAATACAGCTTAAGAATTCTAAAATACCCTGGAAAGATTAATTTGAGCACTAATAGTAAGTTGTATAAGTATTAAATTTATTGATAATGTTTCTGAACAACAACAAATTGAACTACTTAACCATTTTTTAACGAAACAATATTTGTTTGCATCGTGTGAGTTTTCAGTCCGACTGATACAATATTCATGTTTCCAGTAAACAGGAAGGCGAAGTTACAACAATTGGTATCTTGTCCTCCTGAAAAATGTTACTGCGTGGACAGTGATACACCGGCTAACCTTAAAGAGACTAGCAAAAACCTCGAAGATTACTCCGACGAATATGCAGTTATGCCTGTATGTTTTTAGCACCACTCAATAGCACAAAACCCCTGATGTAAGAATGCATTGAAGAGCCAGAGCCGGATTCAAGTTGCTGATGAGTTCTATAAGGACGAAACAGCTTCTATCAATCCACTTTCGTGTAACAAATTGTGCCGAACCACCTACATTCATTATTGGTAAATGTATTGTGTTGTGCTGATTTTCAATTAGAGCAACTTCTCAGGGTGCAAAGGAACGGACAGCACCCTCCACATTGAAACCGGTTTCCCACTGAAAGAGGTGTCTAATAACTTGAGTTTAATGTACCTAGGGGCATTTATAACGATATGGTGTATATTACATTCTCCGGGGCCTTTCAATTTAGATCGTCGATTAACTATAGTCCGTCCAATTTCAAGACGAAGTTAATATAAAAATCTTCATGTGAACGGCTACAATTTACAGGGTAAATTGTAGTCGATTCTATACAACACAAGTCGAACACTAGCGTTTGAAGTAATAAAATTCACTTAGTCCGGCTAGACCAGAGCCTGCAGCAAGATAAATCATATGCTTGCATAGAACTGTTCACATGCCATTCACACATATAACAATGCTTATATAAGCTACGGCTTTAAATTGGACAGAGTATAGTCTATGTGAATGTGTTCATAATCATCACATGAAGCCTTTCATTGCAGATCTTATTGCAATGACCGTATTCAACCTGCCTTCAAATCCACAACTTAGATTTAGTAGATTTGAAGGTTCACTATGCTGCTCCGTATCTCGCCTAATACTATGTATGTTTTTAGTACCATTCAGTAGCACAATATCCTGACATAAGGATTGCATTGATCGGCCAGAGGCTTCACAATGCTGTATACCAAACGGTCGAAGAGCTCATAAAACTGTCACCGTATTCACAACCCCAGACAAAAGAAACTGCAAGGTAAAATGGTACATTACAGTATTATTAAGTTTTCCCTGCTTTTTTCTGTATTTAAATCAAGTGAATAATTAATGTTAATGTTAATATTATTTCCTGCAGGAAACTACTTAAGAATAATTCAGTCTTTGAGTTGATTATATAATTACATTTACCGCAATAGCATTGAGTTAAGTGCTACTTCTCTTCAATACTCTCATGATATAGATGAGCAGGTCGTATAAATTTGTATATATGTCAGTCAATCATTGGAAGATCATTTTTAAAAAGTAGAGAAGATTTACTATTACCTATTTACCTATTTACTATTGCTATTAAGTGATGAGTATTATACATAAACGAACCTTTTAAACTTAATTTTGTAACTTGTTACCTGAGCTAATCTTGTTTTACTTTTAGGGCATTAATGTCTGCTCATTAAGAAACTCGATGTTCAGCGATGATTATAAATTACTATGTTGCGATGTTGCTTCAGGAAAATGCTCCATTGATGAAGATGATACTGGTTATATTATATACAACGGATACACTTATCTTGATGGGGTGACAGCGTTTTCTAAAGCCATAGATGATGTTGCTAACACAAGAGTAACTGTATGCATAATACGCAATTAATAATTAATATTTGTTTTCAAATGTGATACTTTAATTACAAATTCATGCATTTAAACTGTTTGTGCAAAATCGTATAATTTGAAAATGTATTTCTGCTTAGCTATTAAGATCAGCTATTTTTCTATGTATATGTATAAATCTGATGAAGGATACTTATAGGAAATGCAAACCATTTGTTGATTGCTCTTATAGTTTTCGAACCACAGTGGTTTTAAATTTAGTGTTATGAGCAATATCATGTGATTTAAAAATTGATTTGTTTCTTAACCGTTAATGTCATCGCTGCTATTTTGTATACATATAAAGCTGATGTAGGCTAGTTGTTGGAAATGCAAACCTTTTGTTGATTGCTCATTTAGTTTTCGAACCATAGTTGTTTTAAATTTGACCTTATGAGCAATATCATGCAATTTAAAAATGTATTTGATTCTTAACCGTTAATGTCATCGCTGCTATTGTGTATACATATAGAGCTGATGTATTCTCGTTGTCGGAAATGCAAACCGTTTATTGATTGCTGATTTAGTTTTCAAACCACAGTTGTTTTAAATTTGACCTTATGAGCAATATCATGTAATTTAAAAATGTATTTGATTCTTAACCTTTAATGTCATCGCTGCTATTTTGTATACATATAGAGCTGATGTATTCTAGCTGTTGGAAATGCAAACCTTTTGTTGATTGCTCATATAGTTTTCGAACCATAGTTGTTTTAAATTTCAGCTTATAAGCAATATCATGTAATTTAAAAATGTATTTGATTCTTATCCGTTAATGTCATCGCTGCTATTGTGTATACATATAGAGCTGATGTATTCTCGTTGTCGGAAATGCAAACCGTTTGTTGATTGCTCATTTAGTTTTCAAACCACAGTTGTTTTAAATTTGACCTTATGAGCAATATCATGTAATTTAAAAATTTATTTGTTTCTTAACTGTTAATGTCATCGCTGCTATTTTGTATACATATAGAGCTGATGTAGGCAAGTTGTTGGAAATGCAAACCTTTTGTTGATTGCTCATTTAGATTTCAAACCATAGTTGTTTTAAATTTCAGCTTATGAGCAATATCATATAATTTAAAAATGTATTTGTTTCTTAAGCGTTAATGTCGTCGCTGCTATTTTGTATACACATAGAGCTGATGAATATTAGTTATTAGAAATGCAAATCATTTGTTGATTCCTCTTTTAACTTTCCGACCACTGTTGCTTTAAATTTAACCGTATGAGCAATATCATGTATTTTAAACTTTATTTGTATGTCATCTGTTCATGTCATCGCTGCTTTAGTTGTATACATGTAGAGCTGATGAAGGGTTGTTATTTTAAATGCAAACCATTTATTGATTGCTCATATGGTTTTCGAACAATAGTTTTGTTTACATTTACTTTGTTACATCTAGTAATTTAGAAATTGATTTATTGCTTAACCATACATATCATCGCTGCTTTATTTATATACATGTGGAGCTGATGCAGGGTAGTTATTGGAAATGCAAACCTTTTATTGGTTGCTCATATAGTTTTCGAACCATAGCTGTTTTAAAATTGGGAAATTGTTCAATATCTTGTAATGTAAAAATTTATTTGTTGCTTAACCAATAATACCATCATTGCTTTCTTTGTATAAATGTAGAGCTGATGAAGGGTTGATATAGGAAGTGCAAATTATTTATTGATTGCTCGTATAGTTTTCGAACCACAGCCATTTTAAAATTTGGATTTTGTGCAATATCACATAATTAATCTGTCAGTAGTGGTATATTTATGAACCAATAGCGAAAAAAAAACAACTAACCATGTGTTGCAAAAATATATTTATAATTGTTAAAGTTAATTAACTCTAAGAACTTCATCGATGTCTTGCGCATAGTTTCAGGAATTCGGCACAATTTGTTCCATGAAAGTGGATTGATAGAAGCTGTTTCGTCTTTATAGAACTCATCAGCAACTTGAATCCGGCTCTGGCTCTTCAATGCATTCTTACATCAGGGGTTTTGTGCTATTGAGTGGTGCTAAAAACATAGAGGCATAACTGCATATTCGTCGGAGTAATCTTCGAGGTTTTTGCTAGTCTCTTTAAGGTTAGCCGGTGTATCACTGTCCACGCAGTAACATTTTTCAGGAGGACAAGATACCAATTGTTGTAACTTCGCCTTCCTGTTTACTGGAAACATGAATATTGTATCAGTCGGACTGAAAACTCACACGATGCAAACAAATATTGTTTCGTTAAAAAATAGTTAAGCAGTTCAATTTGTTGTTGTTCAGAAACATTATCAATAAATTTAATACCTATACAACTTACTATTAGTGCTCAAATTAATCTTTCCAGGGTATTTTAGAATTCTTAAGCTGTATTTTACTAGGGTTCATGCTATTATCTTGAAACTAGGTTAGATTTTAAATTTGCAAACTCTGACAAATTTCTCATTTAATGTAGATAATTGATACTGCAGTCGCCTCTAATATTGTAAATAGATCAATTAAACTTGCTGAATCAATACACACTTTAATTCTAACGAAAATAAGGTATTAATTTTATATAGTAGGCAACCAACTGTATTCTTATTTGGTTACTTGGTTGCCTATGTAGTCAAGTGAGGGCGACGGCAGCGCCAAAACTGCTGAACTTTATACTTATGATTTAAACTTGAATATTTTAACGAGCCGATTGCATAGGGATTATGGGGCACATTTTTAACTACGTATAGCACTATTTCTAGTCTATAATATTGTGCGGATATCGATTTATAAGCAATTGAAAATTGCAAAATCTAGGCAACCAAATATACACGATGGTAAATGCAAGTTCGGATTAACACCGCTAGATGGCAGTAATAAATTTGAGTTACATTTTAATTTGCCCTTTATTAAGTTAATGTAGCACGTAGAACAAAACAAAGTACATATTCGTTTTCAGCAGGTCGCACTCTATTAACGTAGTATATTAACCTATCTGCAGCCATCCAAATAGTGCCTGGTTCGAAAATTGTTTTACGTTTTATTTTACTTTTTACAACGTTATTAAGCAACGTATAGCAAAAATAATTGCAGATTCGGATTCAACAGAAAAAATTCAATCGATTTGCTAATTTAGTTTCACCGATAGAACAGAAATAAACATTTTGAAAAGTGATGTGTTTTCGAAAATATTCATTTCTGACGTTATTATGCATTTCAGGTAAATATTTCGCGCAGATTCGGATTCAGGAGAGAAAAATCTATCGAACTGCTATCTTAGATCAATTTAAAAAAATCACAAAAAACTTAGTAATTGTGTATATAAAGTTGCCTAGATTTTAACACATTTTTTAATTGCTTATAAATCGATATTCGCACAATACTGTTGATTACAAATGATGCTAAACGTAATTAAAAACGTGCCCCCTAATCCCCACGCAGTCGGTTTCTCAAAACAATAAAGTTTAATTCATACATATAAAGTTCGCCAGTTTCTGCGCTGGCATCGCCCTCCGCTTGAGTACGTATACAACCAAGTAAACACATGTGATGATGTAGGTTGCCTATGATTATTATATTATTCTATTGTTTAAGATTTACGTTAGAATTAAAGTATTTTGATGAGCTCAGTTAGTTTTATTAATCCATTTACTACATTAGAGTTGAGTGCAGTATCAGTTATTTATATTAAAAGAGTAGTCTGTCATCGACTTGCACAGTGAAAGTCTAACCTAGCAGAAGCAGCCAGACACTATCGAGGAGAATTATCTCAATAAAGACGACTTCTTCGGGGAAAAAGCCTTGCAAGGGTATTTAGCGATGGTTTCTGAATGACAGGGAAACTTTCACACAGCTAATATCGAACTGGGACGAGATCAGGACGAGGTACAAGGACGAAACCATCGAGAGACGAAGGTAAGCAATGCATTAATGCAATCAGCAGTTACATTCTACATTCATTATTGGTAAATGTATAATGTAGTGTTGATTTTCAATTTGAGCAACTTCTCCGGGTGCAAAGGAACGGACAATACCCTTCACATTGAAACCGGTCGCCCACTGAAAGAGGTGTGCTAATAACTTGAGTTTAATATACCTAGGGGCATTTGTAACGATATTGTTTATATTACATACTCTTGCTTCTTTCAATTTAGATCGTCGATTAACCATAGTCCGTCCAATTTCAAGACGAAGTTAATATAAAAATCTTCATGTAAACGACTACAATTTACAGGGTAAATTGTAGTAGATTCTATGCAACACAGGTCCAACACTAGCGTAGCGTTTAAAGTAACAGATTCACTTAGTCCGGCTAAACCAGAGCCTTCAGCAAGATGGATCATATGCTTGCATAGAACTGTTCACGTGCCAATCAGTTAGAGTACTTCTGCTCTAGACGAGATAATCTACAACGAGACGAGATATGTATCAATAATTATTTGTGTTACAATGAATGTGTTCATAATCAGCACATGAAGCCTTTCATTGCAGATCTTGTTGCAATGAACGTATTCAACCTGCTTTGAAATCCACAACTTAGATTTTGTAGATTTGAAGGTTCAGTATGCCGCTCCATATCTTGCCTAATACTTTGTATGTTTTTAGCACCATTCAGTAGCGCAATGTCCTGACGTAAGGATTGCATTGATCGGCCAGAGCCGGCTTCACAATGCTGTATTCCAAACGGTCGAAGAGTTCATAAAACTGTCACTGTAGTCACAACCCCAGACAAAAGAAACTGCAAGGTAAAACGGTTCATTAGAGTATTATTAAGTATTTCCTGCTATTTTCTGTATTTAAATCAAGTGAATAATTAATGTTAGTGTGAATATTATTCCCTGCAGGAAACTACTTAAGAATAATTCAGTCTTTGAGTTGATTATATAATTACAATTACCGCAGTAGCATTGAGTTAAGTGCTACTTCTCTTCAATACTCTCATGATATAGATGAGCAGGTCGTATAAATTTGTCTATATGTCAGTCAATCATTGGAAGATCATTTTTTAAAAGTATAGAAAATTTACTATTACCTATTTACATATTTACTATTGCTATTAAGTGATGAGTATTAAACATAAACGAGCCTTTTAAACTTATTTTTGTAAGTAGTTACCTGAGCTAATCTTGTTTTACTTTTAGGGCATTAATGTTGGCTCATTAAGAAACTCGATGTTCTGGGATGACTATGAATTACTATGTTGCGATGTTGCTTCAGGAAAATGCTCGATTGAGGAAGCTGTTACTGGTTATACTATATACAACGGATACGCTTATCTTGATGTGGTGACAGCATTTTCTAAAGCCATAGATAATGTTGCTAACAAAAGAGTAACTATATGCATAATACGCTATTAATAATCAATATTTGTTTTCAAATGTGATGCTTTAATTACAAATTATTGCATTTAAAGTGTTTGTGCAAAATAATGAAATTTGAAAATGTTTTTCTGCTTAGCTATTAAGATTAGCATTTTTCTTTGTATATGTATAGATCTGATGTAGGCTAGTTGTTGGAAATGCAAACTAATTGTTGATTGCTCATTTAGTTTTCGAACCATAGTTGTTTTAAATTTCAGCTTATGAGCAATATCATGTAATTTAAAATTGTATTTGATTCTTAATCGTTAATGTATCGCTGCTATTGTGTATACATATAGTGCTGATGTATTCTAGTTGTTGGAAATGCAAACCGTTTGTTGATTGCTCATTTAGTTTTCAAACCATAGTTGTTTTAAATTTCAGCTTATAAGCAATATCATGTTTTTTAAAAATGTATTTGTTTCTTAACCGTTAATGTCATCACTGCTATTTTGTATACACATAGAGCTGATGAATATTAGTTACTAGAAATGCAAACCATTTGTTGATTCCTCTTTTAACTTTCCGACCAGAGTTGTTTTAAATTTAAGCGATTGAGCAATATCATATATATTAAAGATTTATTTGTGTGTTAACCGTTTATGTCAGCGCTGCTATTTTGTATACATATGGAGCTGATGAAAGCTAGTTATTGGAAATGCAAACCATTTGTTGATTGCTCTTTTAATTTTCCGACCACTGTTGCTTTAAGTTTAACCGTATGAGCAATATGATGTATTTAAAAAAATTATTTGTGTGTTAACCGTTAATGTCATCGCAGCAATTTTGTATACTTATAGAGCTGACGAAGGCTAGCTATTGGAAATGCTAACCATTTGTTGATTGCTGTTTTAGTTTTCCGACCACAGTTGGTTTAAATTTAAGCTTATGAGCAATATCATGTATTTTAAAAATTTATGTGTGTGTTAACCGTTATGTCAGCGCCTCATTTTTGTATACATATAGAGCTGATGTAGGCTAGTTGTTAGAAACGCAAACCATTTGTTGTTTGCTCATTTAGTTTTCGAACCTGAGTTGTTTTAAATTTCGGCTTATGAGCAATATCATGTAATTTAAAAATGTATTTGTTTCTTAACCATTAATGTCATCGCTGCTATTTTGTATACATATAGAGCTGATGTAGGCTAGTTGTTGGAAATGCAAACCATTTGTTGATTGTTCCTTTAGTTTTCGAACCTGAGTTGTTTTAAATTTCGGCTTATGAGCAATATCATGTGATTTAAAAATGTATTTGTTTCTTAACCGTTATTGTCATTGTTGCTATTTTGTATACATATAGAGCTGATGAAGGCTAGTTGTTGGAAATGCAAACCTTTCGTTGATTGCTCATTTAGTTTTCGAACCACAGTTGTTTTAAATTTTAGCTTATAAGCAATATCATGTAATTTAAAAATTGAATTGTTTCTTAACCGTTAATGTAATCGCTGCTATTTTGTATACATATAGACCTGATGTAGGCTAGTTGTTGGAAATGCAAACCATTTGTTGATTATCATTTAGTTTTCGAAACATAGTTGTTTTAAATTTCGGCTTATGAGCAATATCATGTAATTTAAAAATGTATTTGTTTCTTAACCGATATTGTCATCACTGCTATTTTGTATACACATAGAGCTGATGAATATTAGTTACTAGAAATGCAAACCATTTGTTGATTCCTCTTTTAACTTTCCGACCAGAGTTGCTTTAAATTTAAGCGATTGAGCAATATCATATATATTAAAGATTTATTTGTGTGTTAACCGTTTATGTCAGCGCTGCTATTTTGTATACATATGGAGCTGATGAAAGCTAGTTATTGGAAATGCAAACCATTTGTTGATTGCTCTTTTAATTTTCCGACCACTGTTGCTTTAAATTTAACCGTATGAGCAATATCATGTATTTTAAAAATTTATTTGTGTGTTATCCGTTAATGTCATCGCTGCTATTTTGTATACATATAGAGCTGATGATGGCTAGTAATTGGAAATGCAAACCATTTCTTGATTGCCCTTTTAATTTGCCGATCACAGTTGTTTTAAATTTGAGCGTATGAGCAATATCATGTATTTTAAAACTTTATTTGTGTGTTACCCGTTAATGTCAGCGCCTCTATTTTGTATACTTATAGAGCTGATGAAGGCTAGTTATTGGAAATGTAAACAATTTGTTGATTCCTCTTTTATTTTTCCGACCACAGTTGATTTAAATTTAAACGTATGAGCATGATCATGTATTTTAAAAATTCATTTGTGTGTTATCAACCAATTGTTGTAATATCGCTTTCCTGTTCAGTGGCAACACCTGGAATCATGAATATTATATCAGTTGGACTGAAAACTGACAAGACGAAGACAAATATCGTTTTGTTAGTGAATAATAAAGCAGATAATTTTGTTATACGCAGATATATTATCATTGAATTTAATACTTATATAATTTACTGTTAGTGCTTACAGTCATCTATTTCGGGTATTTCAGGATTCTTAAGCTGCTTTTCGTTAGAGTTCATGTGATTATTTTGAAACTAGGTTAGACTTTCACCGTGCAACTCGATGACACACTACTCTTTTAATATAAATAACTGATACTGCACTCAACTCTACTGTAGTAAATAGATCAATAAAACTAACTGAGCTCATCAAAATACTTTAATTCTAGCGTAAATCTTAAAGAATAGAATAATATTATAATCATAGGCAACCTACATCATCACATGTGTTTACTTGGTTGCCTACGTATCGAGCTGAAGGCGATGCCAGCGCAGAAACTGGTGAACTTTATACCTATGATTTAAACTTTAATATTTTGACGAACTGATTGCATGGGAATTATGGGGCATGTTTATTACTACGAATGGCCGCATTTGTAGGCAATAATATTGTGCGAATATTGATTTATAAGCAGTTGAAGTTTGCCAAAATCTAGGCAACCAAATGTACACAATGCAAAATGCTAGTTCACCTATTTTACCGGTAGATGTCTCTAAATTTTGAGTTATATTTTTGTATTCGGATTAATAAGTTACTGTATTACGTAGAACAAAACAAAGTACATATTCAGCTTCAGCAGATTGCTTTCTATTAGTGTGGTATATTATTTTTTCCGCAGCCGTCAAAACAGTGCCAGGTTCGAAAAAAGTTCTAATAGAACTAATATAATAGCATACAAAGATTATCTGACACGTGTCTATAACCTGTGTATTACTCTATTAATATATTACTGCATACCTATAATTACTCAATTAATCAGTATTTTATGAAATATTTGAAAATATATCAGAAACGCCGTAGCGTATCTATCGGAAATGTCATCGTGTACATTTGGTTGCCTGCAGTTGCCTGTGTGCTGTTTCATAACCTATAACCACAAACGTTTATTAACTGCAATTTATGATCAACATTTTCAAGAGTTAATACCGAAATGGCATCATCAGGAGATAAAGGAAAGGTAATTATACGTTTGGCAATATAAAATAAATATAAGTTGAATAGGCGCCTTTCTGTGATGACCAAAACATGCATATGAAGATTTCACCATTGTTGTGTTTTCCAGAACACCCAGGGTGATCAGAAGGAAAAGAAGAGGAAAGAATCGATCTTGGACCTATCCAAGTACCTTGAGAAAAGTATCCGGGTTAAATTTGCAGGCGGCAGGGAAGCGGCTGGCATCCTGAAAGGTTACGACCCGTTACTGAATTTGGTGTTGGACAACACAACAGAATATTTGCGGGATCCCGACGATCCTTACAAGTTGGTCGAGGACACGAGAGCTCTGGGTCTGGTTGTTTGCAGGGGGACCAGTGTCGTTCTCATATGCCCTGTGGACGGTATGGAATCGATACAGAATCCCTTCATAGCCCAAGATTAGTGTCATGTACTCATTTAACTACGAATTAATTTTATTGTAAGTGTTTAACAGTAATAAATAAGTTAAAATCCATTGCTGGAATGTTTCAGTCCAGACCAAACTCGTTTCTGATCCAGGGGTACTTGGGGGGGCACTCGGTGCAGGTGTGAAAGTACCGTTCTTGTTGGAAAACCCTGCTGTACAGTCTGCAAATGTTGGGCACCTTGCAAGCCATTTCCGCGGGCTCAAAGTCAATCTGGCAGTCCCACGATTCGAGCTCGGGTAGTTTATCAATGGTCATCGGTCGGCGAATCCAGTCCAGAGCCTGTGTGTTTGTGACGAACCAAACGTCCGGCTGTTGCAGGACCTCGTCTGTAAACTTCTGCAGAAAACGTCATTGTAATTGCCAATCAATGTCACCGTGTACTAACCGAGAATGCTTGCAAGTATTCAGGTTTCTTGAACCAAGCGGAGTGGAAGTAGAGGCCGAACGGGGCTTTGTTGGTTAGGTAATGCCGCTTGAAGTTGTGGTGGAGCATTTTGTACACCTCTTCGCCTGTAAGTGCTGCCGGACACGTGTCTATCATTGTACATGTGAAATCATTGGCTATCATCTGGTTCAGAACCATTTCCCAGATGCCGGGGTGGGGTCTTGTCGGGCAATTTTGTCCTGTGCCTACAAGAAAATAGAGATATTGCAATTTAAGAAATATACTATTTCAACTCTGAGCTTGACAATGTCATCTTTTATATTTTCCTAAATTTGATTTCTCCGTAATGAAATGATTATCGGAGCATATTCTATTTGACCATTTCCGATATAATATCATATATTTTACTATTGTTTCATTTTACATTTGATGCACAGCATTATAACATTTATTCCGTACCACAACAGATTTTCTGCTTTACTACTCCTTAACGAAACAATATTATTTGTATTGGACGTAAAAAAATAGCGTACATTACTTAAGTTGTAACTTACAACTTGTAAGGCAAATACGTACGTAAACTTTCTCTTCATGCGTAATATGCTTCTTACAACTCTTATTATGTAATATACTATTTTACAGGTGTATTCCAGTGTATTTGGTGATTCTTAAGCTGGTTCTCACTAAAGAGTTGTATGTGTTATCATTTGAAACTCGGTAGGCCTATAACCTAACAAGAACAATAAGAAATTACACTTTTAAAATCAATAACTGATACTACACATCAATCTCCTCGAATCTGCTAAATGGATTAAAATTCATTGAGTTAATTCAAATACTTTCATTCTAATCTGATTCCTGAAAAAACGGGATAATATTTTAAAGGCTGGCAACCAAATCTTTCCATATGTGTATACTTGGTTGCCTAAGTGGTAATCGGAAGCCGGATTTAAATTATTATATTTCGACAAACCAAATACATGGGGAAAATGGGTCACGTTTTTAACTACGTATAGCAACATTTTTAGTCAAAAATATTGTGCAGATATTGATTTACAAGCTATTGAAAGTGCGCTTGAAATCTGGATATTTCAACTCAGAAACAAATTTTGACTTTGGCAGCCCATAAAGGCTGTACTTTTTACTTCTAATACTGCTTGATTTTTTTACAAGTTAAATATTTATCTGGCTTTCATTTGAACACTGGTTTATTACGATTCGTTTAGCGGTTTTCGACTTATGAATTTTTAAAGATGACGAGAGCATCTGCATGTGTCTGGGCATTTCAACTCGGAAACAAATTTTGACTTTGGCAGCCCATGAAGGCCGTAATTATTACTTCTAATACTGCTTGATTTTTTTACAAGTAAAATATTTATCTGGCTTTCATTTGACCACTGGTTTATTAAGATTCGTTCAGCGATTTTCGACTTATGAATTTTTAAAGATGACGAGAGCTTCTGCATGTATCTGGATATTTCAACTCAGAAACAAATTTTGAGTTTGGCAGCCCATGAAGGCTGTACTTTTTACTTCTAATACTGCTTGATTTTTTTACAAGTTAAATATTTATCTGGCTTTCATTTAAACACTGGTTTATTACGATTCGTTCAGCGATTTTCGACTTATGAATTTTTAAAGATGACGAGAGCATTTGCATGTATGTGGATATTTCAACTCAGAAACAAATTTTGAGTTTGGCAGCCCATGAAGGCTGTAATTACTACTTCTAATACTGCTTGATTTTTTTACAAGTAAAATATTTATCTGGCTTTCATTTGAACACTGGTTTATTAAGATTCGTTCAGCGATTTTCGACTTATGAATTTTTAAAGATGACGAGAGCATCTGCATGTATCTGGACATTTCAACTCAGAAACAAATTTTGACTTGGGCAGCCCATGAAGGCTGTAATTTTTACTTCTAATACTGCTTGATTTTTTTACAAGTAAAATATTTATCTGGCTTTCATTTGAACACTGGTTTATTAAGATTCGTTCAGCGATTTTCGACTTATGAATTTTTAAAGATGACGAGAGCTTCTGCATGTATCTGGATATGTCAACTCAGAAACAAATTTTGACTTTGGCAGCCCGTGAACGCTGTAATTATTACTTCTTATACTGATTGATTTTTTTACAAGTAGAATATTTATCTGGCTTTCATTTAAACACTGGTTTATTACGATTCGTTCAGCGATTTTCGACTTATGAATTTTTAAAGAAGACGGGAGCATCTGCATGTATCTTGATATTTCAACTCGGAAACAAATTTTGACTTTGGCAGCCCATGAAGGCTGTAATTATTACTTCTAATACTGCTTGCTTTTTTTACAAGTAGAATATTTATCTGGCTTTCATTTAAACATTGGTTTATTACGATTCGTTCAGCGATTTTCGACTTATAAATTTTTAAAGATGACGAGAGCATCTGCATGTATCTGGATATTTCAACTCAGAAACAAATTTTGACTTTGGCAGCCCATGAAGGCTGTAATTATTACTTCTAATACTGCTTGCTTTTTTTACAAGTAAAATATTTATCTGGCTTTCATTTAAACACTGGTTTGTTACGATTCGTTCAGCGATTTTCGACTTATGAATTTTTAAAGATGATGAGCGCATCTGCCTGTATCTGGATATTTCAACTCGGAAGCGCATCTTCATTGAATTCAAATGGTTGATATTTAATAGCTAATAATATGTACCTGTGCAAGAGTGTGGTATCCTGTGGTCGAGGGTATAGGGCCACAATGGGGGGTCGCTGAAGGGCGCCTTGATGGAGCTGTCGTAAAGGAAGCCGAACTCCTTGGCCATGAGGAACTGCCTGTTCCAGCCGATCCGAAGGAAGGGTGTTCGCATCCCCTTGATATCCTGCATCCTGATGGACGAGAACTTGTGGAGGATGTTGGCCTGGCCGACCATCTCGTCGAAGTAGTCCTCGATGGTGGCGTTTTGTGACCACCACTCTTCGGGTCCTCTGTGTCTGCAGATTATAAGATCCATTTACGACTGAGAAATTGTGTATATAAAAATTAAAGTGTTTAATTTAAAGTGTATAGTGACTTATAATGGCAGATAAGCAATAAACTAGACTATAAATTATATAATTACGTTATTGAATGTACGGCTATCTCATGGCCGCCATTCCACAACTTTTGAGTCTGCTGATAGTTGTTGTACTGGTGGCTGACGAAGAACGTGGATGTTATGGGGCACCCATTGGGATTGGTCCTGTTGGGTGTGAAGAGGATGTTGGTGTAGAGGTCGAAGTTGTCGAAGTTGACTGCGTCGTCGAATGTCAGGAGGACCATTTGGGGCACCCTAGCAGGGTCCAGCTTTCCAGGAACCTGAGTGCCTGTGGAGTGCATGAAATCTTCAATGAGACAATGATTTCACCCAATATTTACCATCTCTTGAGCAGAAGCAGTCTGGCAGTCTGCACGTGGAATTGCACGGGGTGGCAGAATTGGGGTCATCGTAGGTGTCACAGTGCCCCTCATCGCTGCCATCGGAGCAGTCGGAGGACCCATCGCAGAAGTACTCCTCCGGAAGGCACGTGCCATCCGCACAGCCGAGCTCAAAGTCTTCGCAGTCGGCTTCTTCGAGCAGTGGTCTGGGAATGGCTGCCTCTGAAAGATCGGATTGCTTTCTGGCGAACCTCCAAAGGCCATCATCAACTCACCAGCAGTCACATCGCAGTTGTCCACGTTCGACTTGAAGTCGCATATCTGCCTGTTGACGTCGAAGAGGAGGCCCACAGAGCACTTGAACTCGAACACCTCTTTGTCGAGGCAGAGGAAGTACTTGGAGCACTCGTGGGCTGTCCAGGTACGGTGTGGGGTTCGCTCAGGGTCCCTGTAGAAGCGACCGTTTTCAACGCAGCGAACCCCAGCCCCATCTGAAACAATTAGTTAATAGGGAAAAGACGCCTTTTAACAGGGAAACTATGTTTAAAAAGCAAAGATACTTCTTGTTCAAAAGCTGTAAAATTTTCAAAATTATCAAGACATTTCCAGCATAATTTTGTCCAAAATAATGAACTCTTCAAGCATTTTCCAGAATGATCAAATATTATTGGTATTGAAAAATCTAAGGAAAGCAAGGTAATTATTAATAATAATGTATGGTAATATATATGGAGAAATCTCAAAAAATATTAAGGAATCTGGTAAAATATTAGAAAATATTTAAGAATCTTGACAATATATAGGAATTTGTAGATATTTTAAGAATCATTTATCGAGAAATTTGGAGAATGAAAAAATGTATGTAACAATCGTATCAACTAATTAGAATTTTCTGATAAATACAATAGTTTTGGGAACTTGTTGCAGCTACATGCCTACCGCAAAACGCAAAAATTAAGCTAATAATGTGCCGTGAACAATAGCTTTCCGCGAAACAAAGCGGCACTTTTTGCCTGTGCACACTTCTGTGTGCATGTTAAAGAACGGTGGAAATCGGAGCGTTAAATTCGCCTACAAACCTACAAAAAAAACCAACTCGACGTCTCTCATTTCGAAGCCGAAACTCCAGTCTGGCACGTGCCACTGTCCGTCTCATTGTGTACGAAATTGCAATTTTCTACATGCAATTGCGCAAAGATCTAATGCCATTGTTGTTACGTCCAAGTCTGGTTTTCCTCTCCCACGAAATGTGGCACGATCGCAATCGCACACTTAATTCACTTTGGTAATTGCGCAAAGGTGAATGCTGCATAATGTGCGTGAGGTGTACAATTTTGCATAAATACTTACATAAAAACAAGGCATCTGCATGTTTCCTATATTTCAATGCAAAAATACATATATTTTGGGCAGTGCTCTTTAAAGGCTCAAGGCTCAATGACAAGTATTGGTTAACAGTAGTTAACTTTTTACTAGAAACTAGAAATTTCAGTAGTAACTGAAATTTCTGAAAATATATTTATTGCATATTTATTATCAGATATCTGTTTGGTCTACCTGAAGCTAATACTCCTGAAAATTTGACAAAATTTCAGTTTTAAATAAGTGAGAAAATCAAACACTTAACTTTCTGCAATGACAAGTATCGGTTAGCTATTACTGAAATTTCTGAAAAATTATTTATCGCATATTTATTATCAGATATCTGTTTGGTATACTTGAATCTAATATTCCTGAAAATTTGACAAAGTTTCAGTAATAAATATGTGAAAAAATCAAATATATAACTTTCTGCAATGACAAGTATCGGTTAACTACTACTGAAATTTCTGAAAATTTATTTATTGCATATTTATTATCAGATATCTGTTTGGTATACTTGAAGGTAATACTCCTGAAAATTTGACAAAGTTTCAGTAATAAATATGTGAAAAAATCAAATATATATATATAACTTTCTGCAATGACAAGTATCGGTTAGGTACTACTGAAATTTCTGAAAATTTAGTTATTGCATATTTATTATCAGATATCTGTTTAGTACACCTGAAGCTAATACTCCTAAAAATTTGACAAAGTTTCAGTATTAAATAAGTGAGAAAATCAAACACTTAACTTTCTGCAACGACAAGTATCGGTTAGCTACTACTGAAATTTCTGAAAATTTATTTATTGCATATTTATTATCAGATATCTGTTTGGTATACTTGAAGCTAATACTCCTGAAAATTTGACAGAGTTTCAGTATAAAATAAGTGAGAAAATCAAACACTTAACTTTCTGTAATGACAAGTATCGGATAGCTACTACTGAAATTTCTGAAAATGTATTTATTGCATATTTAATATCAGATATCTGTTTGGTATACTTGAAGCTAATACTCCTGAAAATTTGACAAAGTTTCTGTATTAAATAAGTGAGAAAATCAAACACTTAACTTTCTGCAATGACAAGTATGGGATAGCTTCTACTGAAATTTCTGAAAATTTATTTATTGCATATTTATTATCAGATATCTGTTTGGTATGCTTGAAGGTAATACTCCTGAAAATTTGACAAAGTTTCTGTATTAAATAAGTGAGAAAATCAAACACTTAACTTTCTGCAATGACAAGTATCGGATAGCTTCTACTGAAATTTCTGAAAATTTATTTATTGCATATTTATTATCAGATATCTGTTTGGTATACTTGAAGCTAATACTCCTGAAAATTTGACAAAGTTTCAGTATAAAATAAGTGAGAAAATCAAACACTTAACTTTCTGTAATGACAAGTATCGGATAGCTACTACCAAAATTTCTGAAAATTTATTAATTGCATATTTATTATCAGATATCTGTTTGGTATACTTGAAGTTAATACTCCTGAAAATTTGACAAAGTTTCAGTATTAAATAAGTGAGAAAATCAAACACTTAACTTTCTGCAATGACAAGTATCGGTTAGCTACTACTGAAATTTCTGAAAATATATTTATTGCATACTTATTATCAGATATCTGTTTGGTATACTTGAAGCTAATACTCCTGAAAATTTGACAAAGTTTCAGTATTAAATAAATGAGAAAATCAAACAATTATCTTTTTGCAATGACAAGTATCGGTTAGCTACTACTGAAATTTCTGAAAATTTATTCATTGCATATTTATTATCAGATATGTATTTAGTATACCTGAAGCTAATACTCCTGAAAATTTGACAAAGATTCAGTATTAAATAAGTGAGAAAATCAAATGTATAACTTTCTGCAATAACAAGTATCGATTAGGTACTACTGAAATTTCTGAAAATTTATTTATTGCATATTTATTATCAGATATCTGTTTGGTATACTTGAAGCTAATACTCCTGAAAATTTGACAAAGTTTCAGTATTAAATAAGTGAGAAAATCAAACACATAACTTTCTCCAATGACAAGTATCAGTTAGCTACTACTTAAATTTCTGACAATATATTTATTGCATATTTATTATCAGATATCTGTTAAGTATACTTGAAACTAATACTCCTGAAAATTTGACAAAGTTTCAGTATTAAATAAGTGAGAAAATCAAACACTTAACTTTCAGCAATGACAAGTATCGGTTAGCTACTACTGAAATTTCTGAAAATTTATTTATTGCATATTTATTATCAGATATATGTTTGGTATACTTGAAGCTAATACTCTTGAAAATTTGACAAAGTTTCAGTATTAAATAAGTGAGAAAATCAAACACTTAACTTTCAGCAATGACAAGTATCGGTTAGCTACTACTGAAATTTCTGAAAATTTATTTATTGCATATTTATTATCAGACATCTGTTTGGTATACTTGAAGCTAATACTCCTGAAAATTTGACAAAGTTTCAGTATTAAATAAGTTGAGAAAATCAAACACTTAACTTTCTGCAATGACAAGTATCGGTTAGCTACTACTGAAATTTCTGAAAATTTAGTTATTGCATATTTATTATCAGATATCTGTTTGGTATACTTGAAGCTAATACTCCTCAAAATTTGACATAGTTTCAGTATTAAATAAGTGAGAAAATCAAACACTTAATTTTCTGCAATGACAAGTATCGGCTAGCTACTACTGAAATTTCTGAAAATTTATTTATTGCATATTTATTGTCAGATATCTGTTTGGTATACTTGAAGCTAATACTCCTGAAAATTTGACAAAGTTTCAGTATTAAATCAGTGAGAAAATCAAACACTTAACTTTCTGCAATGACAAGTATCAGTTAGGTACTACTGAAATTTCTAAAAATGTATTTATTGCATATTTTTTATCAGATATCTGTTTGGTATACTTGATATACTTTGTGGGTAGAATACGTTATTTATCGATGTCACCAGTACAATGCGGCAATTGACAAACTGCACGTGTCTTCACTGTGATGGAGCAGATCTGAATTCCTCGCACGTATTTCTGCAAACCGTGGAGAAGCAACATGAGCTTCGAATGTGTGCAATGGATATCGACCATCGTAAATTGGTTTCGGCAGAGTAACGATGTAAGCCGTTGTTTCTTGATCAAGTTCGCCAGATAAAGCCCAATATTTCGTGAATGAAATAGGCAAAGTCGGCCACAAAAAAAAAAAACCGTTGATTTATCTTAATTACGTTAATTGGGATTTGGTTTACGTATATGTTATACATGCACCAGTTTGCGTGTGGTTTCCTGTACAGTTTTTTGCAACAATTTCAGGTGATTGCAATTACACATATATCCATTACGCGCACGCTAATTGAAGCGCAACTGACGCAATTGCATGATTAACGCAGGAACAAAACGATTTATCGCACACGCCTAATTAATTAACATGCGAAATCCGGTGCGTTTTTGTGCGCTGTTTTAATGTAAAAATTAGCATTAAAACAATCAAATAAAACAAACACTTTTCTTTGTTTATATCATACTGTTTATAAAAAATAGTGGCTATAGTTTTGATCACGTTCTGATCATTATGAAACTTATAGCAAAATAAAATACAACATTGAGCAATTTATTAAAATAATCAGGTTTTTTCTATATAATAAGTATTATAAGGGGCATAATACTTAAAATCCGGCATCTGGTTATGAACAACTTGTCGCGTTTTGGTTGTGAATCAAAGCTACCTCTCGCTGGGATATCAATAATTCCGGATACTTTCTCCGGACGTTGGAAAGTGCGGTCGACTACTCCACTGGGATCCATTCATATAAATTTATTTATACGTAATGCGCGGGATCAAAATTCACGTCAGCTTATTGCAGCAGACGTAAATTGGGCATGGGATTTCAAATTTATGGGCGATTCAACGGTAATGCTTGGAAAAAAATAAAAACCGTTCCTTACTGTGTAAATAATTTTAGATTTATGTGCCATTCAACGGTAGTACCTGCCAAAAAAATAAAAACCGTTCCTTACTGTGTAAATAGTTTCAGATTCTTATGAGATTCACAGGTAATACGAGAACAGAGAGGGAAAGTCAGTGACATAATTACAGAAACTAAGGAAGAAAGCAAATTTTCATTTTCAGGTATACAAATCTTCCATAAAATTTGCCAAATATGCATTAAATTATTTTTTGAGAAGAAGTTTCACATACTAATGATAATATGTTTATTAATGTTAATATTTATACGTACAAGTTTACATACGTCATAAATACAAGGCAAACACAATACAGTTTAAAATTGGTGAAATTACTTCTTGATAAAAATTGAAATTAATCAGTTAATCAAATCAATCTAATTGTTAAGATACATAATAAAATTAGTTGAGTATTAGTTAGAATTTCATCTGCTGCTTCTTGAGGTGAAGACTGAGGTGAGGTGGAGTGATGACAGAAGGAAGAAAACATGCAATATTTTAAACAGTATTATTAATGATATTATATAGAATGTTATTTATATGAGCTATTTACTGCACTGGTATAAATTTAAAATAAACTATTATTATTTAAAAAGTAGGTTATTGTACCAAAATAAAGCAAAATAATACAGCAAACAAAAAGCTTAATTAGTTTTTGTAGCAGAGTTTGAGGTGAAAATGGGGAAGAGGTAAATGCCCATATACAAACATGTAGCAATTATTGATTAAATGGGCAATAAGGGTGTATAGATAATGTATGAATATGTATTCTGTTTGAGTGCCAAACAATAACGCTGGACTGTGGTAATATTGTATCAGACTTATACTGGAGAATCGAGGTTTAAAAATTTCTTGCAAGCGAAAGTGATATAACTGAATGTTGTTTTACATGCACGTGAAGCTATGTAAACTAATCGTTGTACATGGAGTGGTTTGTTGTGCTTGGAAAACGCTTTTATTGATTGTTTGAAATATTTTGAGGAGGAATATGTATTGCAGATGATGATTTTTGAGGATAAGAAGTAATCGTTGTAGATGCAATTATTTACTATGCTTGGAAACGCTTTTATTGGTTGATTGAAATATTTGAGCATGAATATGTAAAGCAAATTATGATTTTTGAGGACAAGAACTAATATTTGTAGTTTGCTGTGCTTCAAAAACGCTTTTATTGATTGTTTGAAATATTTTAAACGTGAATATGTGTTGCAGATGATGATTTTTGAGGATAAGAACTAATCGTTGTAGTTTGCTATGCTTGTAAAACACTTTTATTGGTTGTTTGAAATATTTTGAACATGAATATGTATTGCAGATGATGATTTTTGAGGATAAGAACTAATCATTGTAGATGCAATCGCTTGCTATGCTTGAATAACTCTTTAACTGATTGTTTGAAATATTTGATCATGAATATGTATTGCAGATGATGATTTTTGAGGATAAGAACTAATAATTGTAGATGAAATCGCTTGCTATGCTTGGATAACTCTTTAACTGATTGTTTGAAATATTTGATCATGAATATGTATTGCAGATGATGATTTTTGAGGATAAGAACTAATCGTTGTAGTTTGCTATGCTTGTAAAACACTTTTATTGGTTGTTTGAAATATTTTGAACATGAATATGTATTGCAGATGATGATTTTTGAGGATAAGAACTAATAATTGTAGATGCAATCGCTTGCTATGCTTGGATAACTCTTTAACTGATTGTTTGAAATATTTGATCATAAATATGTATTGCAGATGATGATTTTTGAGGATAAGAACTAATCGTTGTAGTTTGCTATGCTTGTAAAACACTTTTATTGGTTGTTTGAAATATTTTGAACATGAATATGTATTGCAGATGATGATTTTTGAGGATAAGAACTAATAATTGTAGATGCAATCGCTTGCTATGCTTGGATAACTCTTTAACTGATTGTTTGAAATGTTTGATCATGAATATGTATTGCAGATGATGATTTTTGAGGATAAGAACTAATCATTGTAGATGCAATCGCTTGCTATGCTTGGATAACTCTTTAACTGATTGTTTGAAATGTTTGATCATGAATATGTATTGCAGATGATGATTTTTGAGGATAAGAACTAATAATTGTAGATGCAATCGCTTGCTATGCTTGGATAACTCTTTAACTGATTGTTCGAAATGTTTGATCATGAATATGTATTGCAGATGATGATTTTTGAGGATAAGAACTAATCATTGTAGATGCAATCGCTTGCTATGCTTGGATAACTCTTTAACTGATTGTTTGAAATGTTTGATCATGAATATGTATTGCAGATGATGATTTTTGAGGATAAGAACTAATCATTGTAGATGCAATCGCTTGCTATGCTTGGATAACTCTTTAACTGATTGTTTGAAATGTTTGATCATGAATATGTATTGCAGATGATGATTTTTGAGGATAAGAACTAATCATTGTAGATGCAATCGCTTGCTATGCTTGGATAACTCTTTAACTGATTGTTCGAAATGTTTGATCATGAATATGTATTGCAGATGATGATTTTTGAGGATAAGAACTAATCATTGTAGATGCAATCGCTTGCTATGCTTGGATAACTCTTTAACTGATTGTTTGAAATGTTTGATCATGAATATGTATTGCAGGTGATGATTTTTGAGGATAAGAACTAATCGTTGTAGTTTGCTATGCTTGTAAAACACTTTTATTGATTGTTTTTAAATATTTTGAGCAGGAATATGTATTGCAGATGATGATTTTTGAGGATAAGAACTAATAATTGTAGATGCAATCGCTTGCTATGCTTGGATAACTCTTTAACTGATTGTTTGAAATGTTTGATCATGAATATGTATTGCAGATGATGATTTTTGAGGATAAGAACTAATCATTGTAGATGCAATCGCTTGCTATGCTTGGATAACTCTTTAACTGATTGTTTGAAATGTTTGATCATGAATATGTATTGCAGATGATGATTTTTGAGGATAAGAACTAATCGTTGTAGTTTGCTATGCTTGTAAAACACTTTTATTGGTTGTTTGAAATATTTTGAACATGAATGTGTATTGCAGATGATGATTTTTGAGGATAAGAACTAATCATTGTATATGCAATCGCTTGCTATGCTTGAATAACTCTTTAACTGATTGTTTGAAATATTTGGTCATAAATATGTATTGCAGATGATGATTTTTGAGGATAAGAACTAATCGTTGTAGTTTGCTATGCTTGAAAAACACTTTTATTGGTTGTTTGAAATATTTTGAACATGAATATGTATTGCAGATGATGATTTTTGAGGATAAGAACTAATAATTGTAGATGCAATCGCTTGCTATGCTTGGATAACTCTTTAACTGATTGTTTGAAATGTTTGATCATGAATATGTATTGCAGATGATGATTTTTGAGGATAAGAACTAATCATTGTAGATGCAATCGCTTGCTATGCTTGGATAACTCTTTAACTGATTGTTCGAAATGTTTGATCATGAATATGTATTGCAGATGATGATTTTTGAGGATAAGAACTAATCATTGTAGATGCAATCGCTTGCTATGCTTGGATAACTCTTTAACTGATTGTTTGAAATGTTTGATCATGAATATGTATTGCAGGTGATGATTTTTGAGGATAAGAACTAATCGTTGTAGTTTGCTATGCTTGTAAAACACTTTTATTGATTGTTTTTAAATATTTTGAGCAGGAATATGTATTGCAGATGATGATTTTTGAGGATAAGAACTAATAATTGTAGATGCAATCGCTTGCTATGCTTGGATAACTCTTTAACTGATTGTTTGAAATGTTTGATCATGAATATGTATTGCAGATGATGATTTTTGAGGATAAGAACTAATCATTGTAGATGCAATCGCTTGCTATGCTTGGATAACTCTTTAACTGATTGTTTGAAATGTTTGATCATGAATATGTATTGCAGATGATGATTTTTGAGGATAAGAACTAATCGTTGTAGTTTGCTATGCTTGTAAAACACTTTTATTGGTTGTTTGAAATATTTTGAACATGAATATGTATTGCAGATGATGATTTTTGAGGATAAGAACTAATAATTGTAGATGCAATCGCTTGCTATGCTTGGATAACTCTTTAACTGATTGTTTGAAATGTTTGATCATGAATATGTATTGCAGATGATGATTTTTGAGGATAAGAACTAATCATTGTAGATGCAATCGCTTGCTATGCTTGGATAACTCTTTAACTGATTGTTCGAAATGTTTGATCATGAATATGTATTGCAGATGATGATTTTTGAGGATAAGAACTAATCATTGTAGATGCAATCGCTTGCTATGCTTGGATAACTCTTTAACTGATTGTTTGAAATGTTTGATCATGAATATGTATTGCAGGTGATGATTTTTGAGGATAAGAACTAATCGTTGTAGTTTGCTATGCTTGTAAAACACTTTTATTGATTGTTTTTAAATATTTTGAGCAGGAATATGTATTGCAGATGATGATTTTTGAGGATAAGAACTAATAATTGTAGATGCAATCGCTTGCTATGCTTGGATAACTCTTTAACTGATTGTTTGAAATGTTTGATCATGAATATGTATTGCAGATGATGATTTTTGAGGATAAGAACTAATCATTGTAGATGCAATCGCTTGCTATGCTTGGATAACTCTTTAACTGATTGTTTGAAATGTTTGATCATGAATATGTATTGCAGATGATGATTTTTGAGGATAAGAACTAATCGTTGTAGTTTGCTATGCTTGTAAAACACTTTTATTGGTTGTTTGAAATATTTTGAACATGAATATGTATTGCAGATGATGATTTTTGAGGATAAGAACTAATAATTGTAGATGCAATCGCTTGCTATGCTTGGATAACTCTTTAACTGATTGTTTGAAATGTTTGATCATGAATATGTATTGCAGATGATGATTTTTGAGGATAAGAACTAATCGTTGTAGTTTGCTATGCTTGAAAAACACTTTTATTGGTTGTTTGAAATATTTTGAACATGAATATGTATTGCAGATGATGATTTTTGGGGATAAGAACTAATAATTGTAGATGAAATCGCTTGCTATGCTTGAATAACTCTTTAACTGATTGTTTGAAATAGTTGATCAAAAATATGTATTGCAGATGATGATTTTTGAGGATAAGAACTAGATGCTCACCGCTTTTTCTCGCTCCACTTATCGCCGAAGTATCTGAGCTCGATAATTTGTGATCGTTGCGAGAGCCGAGGCACATTAAATGTTTAATAAGCGTTTCTAAAATTCGTGTGCATACGCGAGCGCAAAAAGAGAAAATCTCAGAGAGCGCGTTCCACTTGCACTAGGTATTTTAGTGGGCCCCCGTTTCGGACGCAATTTCCACGATCCCAGACGAATCTCGCGGCGCAAAGAAGAGGAATCACTTACCTGCAGGAAAGGCGAAGACGACGATGGTCGCCAGAAGAAGGAGCTGACCATCCATCATAAGGCAGTGGTAAATACTGCGCGCAACTCTTTCCGCGGATATCCATGCGAGCCTAGGAACGAGGCACTTTCTCGACTAACGCTGACGAATCCCGCCGCCACCATGGGGCTTATCCGACTCTTCGACTTTCGATCTCAAGCGGTGGTCGAGGATCTCGCTGAAGAAGTCCGCCAGCGGTGACATGAGGTCGAGGTCGCGGCGGGCTCGAGGTCGTCTGAAGACCCCAGGAAGACGTGCTCGAAGGACACCGGGGGCTCCAAGGATCGCCCCCAGGATCCTGTGGGGCCCTTAGTCTGCCTAAGAAAGTCTGCCTTATCGTCCATCCCCGGCCCAGGAGGTTCAATATCCGATCGCTGTAAAGTTAACTGACTGTGAGGGACGTGCAATCTCCTCCCTTCCGCTCAAAGGGAGGCCCGCATTTTACGACCTCCGAAAGGCAAAGAGATTATTACGACCCGGACATCTGCCAGATAATTTTCTCATTGTTACTGTTACTTTATAACTCGTTACATCCAAATTTAAGTACTCAACGTAGGAAACGCAGTATAAACCCAGAACTAAGTTTTCTGTTGAAATTTAGATCTTCAAATAATGTTCTCACACATATTTCTACACATTAGAGAGATAGAGAAGATTATTTGATTAACTTAATAGTTATTCAAATAATTTTAGAATCACACAGCACATATAACTAAATCTGTCTTTTAATATCTTATCCTCAGAATAAGCGAGAGTGAAAAATTGGGACATTGAAATTCATAAACTTTAATATTAATGTAAATAATGCACATTTATGTAAATTTTTCTTATTAGTTTCTTAAAAATCCTAAAATCATAGAGCATGCATAACTATATGTGTCTTTTATTAACATGACCTCATATGTATATGAACTTTTTATATTGGAATGATCAAGGAATCACCCATTTAAGTTTGTCTGCTTTTTAATTAACACTCTGCATATCTGATTCTTGTTTAAGTAACGATTGTTATGATGGTATCCAACCTCCTATGGGAGACGGAACTTTAAGAAGAAGAATAGATATTTATTTGTAATTACATAGAAATTCAAATTTCAACTATTCTGCATCGAATATCTCGGTCAAGTATACAAGTTTCGTAAACTTGTGATTAATTGTCACAATTAAATAAATAATTCCCAATTAGGCATACAGGTGTTTTGATGGGCGATTCTTATGTCTGTGTGGTGTTTTGGTGTGCGACCATCGTAATGAGCAATAAAGTATGTGAGAGTTTCGAATGGTCCTGGCGCAATCCTACCTTTATGCCTGAGGATTCGGTGTCCTCGACGGAAACGCTGCCTCGACCCACTTCTGAGATGGGAGGCTGGGCAAGGATCTGGGTGGATCTGGGTGGATCTGGGTAGATCTGGGTGGATCTGGGTTCTGGGAGAAGCGACGAGAGTTACGGTTACAAAATAATATTATTTTCTCATCAGTTTAAATATCTTACAATTCATCCATGTAACAAGTAATTAAAATATATATACCCAAGGATTGTACAAATACATTCTCAATGCCGATGCGCAGAACATTGCTTTTTTTTAATAAATTACATTTTAATATACGACAAAAAAAATTAGATGGCTGCAATAAAGTGATATCTAATTTTTTTTATTGTACGGTTGTTATTAGTTCTGTTAAGCGAAAACACAAATACATGGAAGTATTCACAAGAGTTATGGCACATATACAAGTAGGTAATAGTAGTCGTACAAAACCTGAAATTAAAGATAATTCGCGCATCAATTTCCTCCTTATTTTATTAATCTCAAAGTTTCTCCACCAATTATTCACACATTAACGGAGCGATATCTTTATACAAAAACACGGGGGGATAAACGTTAAAACTGTAGAAGTCGTAGAAAAATATCTACTAGCACAAACGAGCAATACTGTTGATTTTTTTTTTAACTTTTTCTCTTCTTGATTAGTGTTGTGGAACGGGCTGACCGGGGTTAGACTCTTTACAATATACAATCTTCATATTTTACATAATTATAAATATATCATATATATATATGTATCACATAAAATTGTCGGAAGTGTCCTCGCATGTATTTTCAATCTATCTAAACTATCTAAACTTAAGTAAATGGCGCCTAGGACCCAACATTTTCACCGGGCGCACAGCAGGAGGATCAGGATGCTGAGCGACGCAGATGTGGACGAGGCCAGCCTCCTCAGCGAGCCACTGTTGCTCGCAGCAGTGAAGATCACTGAAAAATACATAGATGAATTACATGTTTATTGCAGTTTTATGGAAAAAATACTTAAAAATATGCATTTACAAGGATAAAATTGCAGTGGGCCTCAGAAGATTAACCTAACCTAATGGGTCTCATCAGTCCAGTACGTAACTATTACATTGTAACTAACCTAACCTAACCTAACCTAACCTAATGGGTCTCATAAGTTCAGTGCGTTCTATATATCTTATGGTGATCACAGTGTAACTATCCTAACCTAACCTAACCTAGCCTAACCTAATGGGTCTTATCAGTCCAGTGCGTCCTATACGTCATATGGTGATCACACTGTGAATACACTATACTCTAATTTGATATAACAATATACATAATGAACGAAACTATAATTTGAGACCAATCAAGTAATGATTAAATTTCTGCTGTAGATATAACTAGAGGAAAGTTATAGTGAGAAAAACAGTACATTAGAAAAAAACGACTCCTATTAAACTTCAATAAATACCAATCTTTGTTCTGAGGCCCCAATTTTCCGAGGCCCACAGACAGCGTCCAGTGTGTATATTTCGTGAGTACGGCTCTGGTCATAATCCCATATTTTCCGCACGGATTCCCTTATTTTCCTTCGCCGGTGGAATCGATGCAAAGCAAATAACTCGGGATCAAGCGCCTATTGTCGGGGATAAGGTATGCCACGGAAAATTAATGTTTGTTTTCCCTGCTTTTTTCTGATTGCTGTTTACTGCTGGAAAACCGCGAGGCCCAAGGCATAAATCAAATTTTATTGGGACTGTCGGTTCGTTTCTCGTGTGCACACGGCTGGAGAAACCCAAGCCTAATGGGGAAACGTCATCGTCAATTTTAATTAATAATTAACAACGTTAATAAATATCAAAGTATATCGAGCGATCGAAAATTAATGGCAGCCCTGCAGGCGAGGGTCGTCCTGGACCTGAAATTTCCAAATGTTAATTGATAGCATCTTCAAAATGTTTGCTGTATAATTACATCAATTACATATTTAATGACTTAACGCTGGAAGAAACAAAAGTGCAAAGATAAATTAGAATCACAGCGAAGGAAGAAAAAGATAAAGAAAATGAAGTAAGATTGGGCAACAGAAAAATACTAATTAATGGAATGCAGATGGAACAAAGGGAGAAAGGAATGGAAGTAGTAGAAGGTGCAAAATAGGGTCCAAAAACAAAACCAAAAGAAGAAAATACAAAAAAACAGACAAGAGGAAGATAAAAGTTAAAGAAAAGATAAAAGCTTACAGATTAAGAGAAACACAAACACAAAATAATGAATGTAACAGTTGCAAAGCAAACTGAAATCGGAAGTGACCACTATCTACTAAAATGGACATGAGTTGGAAGAAAATACAAAAAAAACAGACAAGAGGAGCATAACAGTTAAAGAAATGGCAAAAGCCTACAGATTAAGAGAAACACAAACACAAAATAATAAATGTAAGAGTTGCAAGGCAAGCTGAACTAGGAAGTGACCACCACCTATTAAAATGGACATGAGTTTGAAGAAAATACAAAAAACAGACAAGAGGAGGATAAAAGTTAAAGAAAAGATAAAAGCCTACAAATTAAGACAAACACAAACACCAAATATTGTATGTAAGAGTTACAAGGAAAGCTGAAATAGGAAGTGACCACCACCTACTAAAATGGACATGAGTTTGAAGAAAATACAAAAAAACAGACAAGAGGACGATAAAAATTAAAGAAAAGATAAAAGCCTACATAATAGATAATAAAGAGAAACACAAAATAATGAATGTAAGAGTTGTAACTGTTGTATATTCCACTAAAAGTTTGATATAATTTCTATGCAAATTTTGTGGTTTAATGGACTAAAGGAAAATGGAGAAAAACTACATACAAAATTTGCCATTTGAAAACTAAAATTTCATAATTTCTATATATACTTTTAATTTACAATCAAATTTTTGTATTTTCTATTAAAAGTTTGATATAATTTCTATGAGAATTTTGTATATAAATAACCTTTTGATAATTGATAATGAACTGAAGGAAAATGGAGAATATGTACATACATAATTTGCCATTTGCAAACTAAAATTTCATCATTTGTATTTATATTTTTAATTCATAATCCAAATTTTGTATTTTCCATTAAAAGTTTGATATAATTTCTATGAGAATTTTGTAGTTTAATGAATTTTTGTTTATTGATAATGAACTAAAGGAAAATGGAGAAAATGTACATACAAAATTTCCTACTTGCAAACTAAAATTTCATCATTTTTATTTGTATTTTTAATTCATAATCCAAATTTTGTATTTTCCATTAAAAGTTTTATATAATTACTATGAGAATTATGTAGTTTAATGAACTTTTGATGATTGATAATTAACCGAAGGAAAATGGAGGAAATGTACATACAAAATTTGCCATTCGCAAACTAAAATTTCATCATTTGTATTTATATTTTTAATTCATAATCCAAATTTTGTATTTTCCATTAAATGTTTGATATAATTTCTATGAGAATTTTGTAGTTTAATGAATTTTTGTTTATTGATAATGAACTAAAGGAAAATGGAGAAAATGTACATACAAAATTTGCCATTTGCAAACTGAAATTTCATCATTTTTATTTATATTTTTAATTTATAATCAAAATTTTGTATTTTCCATTAAAAGTTTGATATAAATTCTATGGTAATTTTGTAGTTTAATGAACTTTTGATGATTAATAATGGACTGAAGGAAAATGGAGGAAATGTACATACAAAATTTGCCATTTGCAAACTAAAATTTCATCATTTTTATTTATATTTTTAATTTATAATCAAAATTTTGTATTTTCCATTAAAAGTTTTATATCATTTCTATGAGAATTTTGTAGTTTAATGAACTTTTGATGGTTGCTAATAAACTGAAGGAAAATGGAGAAAATGTACATACAAAATTTCCTATTTGCAAACTAAAATTTCATCATTTTTATTTGTATTTTTAATTCATAATCCAAATTTTGTATTTTCCATTAAAAGTTTTATATAATTACTATGAGAATTATGTAGTTTAATGAACTTTTGATGATTGATAATTAACCGAAGGAAAATGGAGGAAATGTACATACAAAATTTGCCATTGGCAAACTAAAATTTCATCACTTGTATTTATATTTTTAATTCATAATCCAAATTTTGTATTTTCCATTTAAAGTTTGATATAATTTCTATGAGAATTTTGTGGATTAATGAACTTTTGATGATTGATAATGAACTGAAGGAAAATGTAGAAAATGTACATACAAAATTTGCCCTGTGCAAACTAAAATTTCATCATTTTTATTTATATTTTTAATTTATAAGCAAAATTTTGTATTTAGCATTAAAAGTTTCATTTAATTTCTATGAAAATTTTGTAGTTTAATGAACTTTTGATGATTGATAATGAACTGAAGCAAAATGGAGAAAATGTACAAACAAAATTTGCCATTTGTAAAGTAAAATTTCATCATTTTTATTTATATTTTTAATTTATAATCAAAATTATGTATTTTCCATTAAAAGTTTGGTATAATTTCTATGAGAATTTTGTAGTTTAATGAACTATTGATGATTGACAATGAACTGAAAGAAAATGGAGAAAATGTACATACAAAATTTTCCATTTACAAACTAAAATGTCATCATTTTTACTTATATTTTTAATTTATAATCAAAATTTTGTATTTTCCATGACAAGTTTTATATAATTTCTATGAGAATTTGTAGTTTAACGAACTTTTGATGATTGATAATGAACTGAAGGAAAATGGAGAAAATGTACATACAAAATTTGCCATTAGCAAACTAAAATTTCATCATTTTTATTTATATTTCTAATTTATAAACAAAATTTTGTATTTTCCAATATAATTTCTATGAGAATTATATAGTTTAATGAACTTTTGATGATTGATAATGAACTGAAGCAAAATGGAGAAAATGTACATACAAAATTTGCCATTAGCAAACTAAAATTTCATCATTTTTATTTATATTTGTAATTTATAATCAAAATTTTGTATTTTCCAATATAATTTCTATGAGAATTATATAGTTTAATGAACTTTTGATGATTGATAATGAACTGAAGCAAAATGGAGAAAATGTACAAACAAAATTTGCCATTTGTAAACTAAAATTTCATAATTTTTAATTATATTTTTAATTTATAATCAAAATTATGTACTTTCCATTACTAGTTTGATATAATTTCTATGAGAATTTTGTAGTTTAATGAACTTTTGATGATTGATAATGAACTGAAGAAAAATGAAGAAAATGTACGTATAAAGTTTGATATTTTCAAATTAAAATTTCATCATTTTTATTTATATTTTTAATTTATAATAAAAATTTTGTATTTTGCATTAAAAGTTTGATATAATTTCTATGAGAATTTTGTAGTTTAATGAACTTTTGACACACAAATATTTGGTGTTTAAATACCTAAACGCATTTTTTTTATAAAATAGCTGCCAAGGCCACAGTGATAAGCACACATATACGAATTTAAAAAAAAACGTAGCAAAAGTATAAAATGAACTAATTAACTTACTAACTAGTCGGTAATACGGTTTTGTTTCCCTGACAACGAGTACGTGTTAAGGCCAGCACAATGGACACGCAGACAGGTAGCTGAATGCAGAGGATAATGGAATAATCTTCTTTGCCGTCCGCGTTGAAGGGATTAATTAACATTTTCGGACATCGGATGGACCGCAGTAACTCCGCATTAACCCGTTTCTAAATCGATTACGGCGACCCGAACACGCACATCAATTAATAAGCCCGGAATTTAATTATCTTCCTAATTTGGGTAATTTTGTAACATCAGACTTAGAGAAAATAAAAATAACTACATTGTGTTGGGCCTAACAACTTCATATCATGTTTAATGATGCAGAGTAATAACAATGATACAGAATTCGATAGAATTTAACTTGCAAAATAGTTGTAATTATCAGACTTAGAGAAAATAAAAATAACTAAATTTTGCTTGGCCTAAGAGCTTCATATCATGTTTAATGATGCAGAGTTATAATAATGACACTGAATTCGATAGAATTTAACATGCAAAATAGTTGTAATGTTACAGCAACTCTGATCAGATCTTTTTATTTTCTTATTCTTCTTATTCTTATTCTTATCAGATCTTTTATCTTTTTATGATCAGATAACTTCTGTTGTAGGTCCGCAATGCACGTAATTCATCTTTGATTCACTGTTGATTCATCGATTGGAAAATGTTTGTGGCAATCCAATTATTTGTATCCGTAAAGGACGAGGGGCACAGCAAGGAGCACATTACCCCCGGGAAGGTAAGTCCAGAGGGGGTAGCAGCAAATCTTGAAGCCGGATGTGGCAGGAATTGATGAGTGAAAAATTGTGAGCTGTGCAGATGGCCAGGGGGTAGTTTGTGGTGGTTATAACGTAAGAGAAACGAGTAAAACACATACAGTGAGAGTATTATTATATATATATATATATATATATATATATATATATATATATATATATATATATATATATATATATATATATATATTTGAGAGTAAAGTATCTCTTAAGAGTAAAGAGTAAAGAGTATTTTATATATATTTGAGAGTAAAGTATTAAGACCTGGCTTAATTTTTCCCCTGTATACATTTTTGAAAAATGTTAAACATAGTTTTCACACCAACACCAAAAAGAAACAATGCAAAAACCGCACGATGCCGAAAAAAAGAATCAATAAATACAATCCAAATACAATAAATGATATATTTATTGTTTTTATGATTATATTCAGTATGATGATAATTATCATTATTATTAAGCCAATTTCCAGATATTTTTCAATAAATTCGAGATAAAAAAAGCAAATTAATCGACATTTTTCAATAATTCCCAATATTTCGTAATAATTTTCGAGATTTCCACAGATTTCCCAATAAATATTAATAATTGCAGAGATTTTTTAATCATTCCCTAGTTATTTCCCAATAACTTTTAAGATTTCTTGAAAAATCTAAATAATTCCCAGGATTTTTTGAAATTACTCAATAATTTCGAGATTTGTTAATAATTTCGAGATGAAAAAATGCAAATTAGTTGATATTTTTTAACAATTCCCACGATTTCTCAATAATTTTCGAGATTTCCATAGATTTCCCAATGAATATTAATAATTAGAGAGATTTTTGAATAATTTTAAAGATTTTCCAACAATTTTCGAGATTTCTAGAGATATCGCAATAATTCTTAAGATTTTGAAAGATAACTCAATAATTTCGAGATTGGTTAATAATTTAGAGATGAAAACATGGAAATTAGTTGATATTTTTCAACAATTCCCAAGATTTCTCAATAATTTTCGAGATTTCCATAGATTTCCCAATAAATATTAATAATTGCAGAGATTTTTTAATCATTCCCTAGTTATTTCCCAATAACTTTTAAGATTTCTTGAAAAATCTAAATAATTCCCAGGATTTTTTGAAATTACTCAATAATTTCGAGATTTGTTAATAATTTCGAGATGAAAAAATGCAAATTAGTTGATATTTTTTAACAATTCCCACGATTTCTCAATAATTTTCGAGATTTCCATAGATTTCCCAATGAATATTAATAATTACAGAGATTTTTGAATAATTTCCAAGATTTTCCAACAATTTTCGAGATTTCTAGAGATATCGCAATAATTCTTAAGATTTTGAAAGATAACTCAATAATTTCGAGATTGGTTAATAATTTAGAGATGAAAACATGGAAATTAGTTGATATTTTTCAACAATTCCCAAGATTTCTCAATAATTTTCGAGATTTCCATAGATTTCCCAATAAATATTAATAATTAAAGAGATTTTTGAATATTTTCCAAGATTTTCCAACAATTTTCGAGATTTTTTTAGAGATATCGCAATAATTTTGAAGAGTTTTAGAGATATCGCAATAATTCTGAAGATTTTGAGGGATTACTCAATAATTTTAAGATTTGTTAATAATCTCGAGTTGAAAACATGCAAATTAGTTGGTATTTTTTAACAATTCCCAAGATTTCTCAATAATTTTCGAGATTTCCATAGTTTTCCCAATAAATATTAATAATCACAGATATTTTTGAATAATTTCCAAGATTTCCCAACAATTTTCGAGATTTCTGGAGATATCGCAATAATTCTTAAGATTTTAAAAGATTATTCAACAATTTCGTGATGAAAAAATGCAAATTAGTTGACATTTTTCTATAATTCCCAAGATTTTTCAATAATGTTCGAAATTTCCATAGATTTCCTAATAAATATTCATAATTCCAGAGACTTTTGAATAATTTCCAAGATTTCCCAACAATTTTCGAGATTTCTAGAGATATCGCAATAATTCTCAAGATTTTGAGAGATTACTCAATAATTTCGAGATGAAAAAATGGAAATTAGTTGATATTTTTCAATAATTCCCAAGATTTCACAATAATTTTCGAGATTTCCATAGATTTCCCAATAAATATTAATAATTACAGAGATTTTTGAACAATTTCCAAGATTTCCCAACAATTTTCGAGATTTCTAGAGATATCGTAATAATTCTTAAGTTTTTGAGAGAATACTTAATAATTTCGAGATGAAAATATGGAAATTATTTGATATTTTTCAACAACTCCCAAGATTTCTCTATAATTTTCGAGATTTCCATAAATTTCCCAATAAATATTAATAATTACCGAGATTTTTGAATAATTTCCAAGGTTTTCCAACAATTTTCGAGATTTCTAGAGATATCGCAATGATTCTTAAGATTTTGAGAGATTACTCAATAATTTTGAGATGAAAAAATGGAAATTAGTTGATATTTTTCAACGATTCCGAAGATTTCTCAATAATTTTCGAGATTTCCATGGATTTCCCAATAAATATTAATAATTACAGAGATTTTTGGATAATTTCCAAGATTTCCCAACAATTTTCGAGATTTCTAGAGATATCGCAATAATTATTAAGATTTTGAGAGATTACTCAATAATTTCGAGATGAAAAAATGGAAATTAGTTGATATTTTTCAACAATTCCCAAGATTTCTCAATAATTTTCGAGATTTCCATAGATTTCCCAATAAATATTAATAATTACAGATATTTTTGAATAATTTCCAAGATTTTCCAACAATTTTCGAGATTTCTAGAGATATCGCAATAATTCTTAAGATTTTGAGAGATTACTCAATAATTTCGAAATGAAAAAATGGAAATTAGTTGATATTTTTCAACAATTCCCAAGATTTCTCAATAATATTCGAGATTTCCATAGATTTCCCAATAAATATTAATAATTACAGAGATTTTTGGATAATTTCCAAGATTTCCCAACAATTTTCGAGATTTCTAGAGATATCGCAATAATTCTAAAGATTTTGAGAGATTACTCAATAATTTCGAGATGAAAAAATGGAAATTAGTTGATATTTTTCAACAATTCCCACGATTTCTCAATAATTTTCGAGATTTCCATAGATTTCCCAATAAATATTAATAATTACAGAGATGTTTGGATAATTTCCAAAATTTCCCAACAATTTTCGAGATTTCTAGAGATATTGCAATAATTCTAAAGATTTTGAGAGATTACTCAATAATTTCGAGATGAAAAAATGGAAATTAGTTGATATTTTTCAACAATTCCCAAGATTTCTCAATAATTTTCGAGATTTCCATAGATTTCCCAATAAATATTAATAATTACAGACATTTTTGGATAATTTCCAAGATTTCCCAACAATTTTCGAGATTTCTAGAGATATCGCAATAATTCTTAAGATTTTGAGAGATTACTCAATAATTTCGAGATTTGTTAATAATTTTGAGATGAAGAAATGGAAATCATTTGATATATTTCAAAAATTCCCAAGATTTCGCAATAATTTTCGAGATTTCCATAGATTTCCCAATAAATATTAATAATTACAGAGATTGTATGACAGTATGGACAGTAAGGACAATATGTGAACTCACGTGTGCTCTGGGGGTATCTTTCGGCGGGAAGGGCGTTTTCCCAGTTGATCGTCGGCGAAGGGCTCGAGCTGCTTGCACCAACCCCAGAAGAAGACGCCGCCAGCCTCTGGCGCTGTTTCTCCAGGTCCACGCTCTTCTCGGAGCTTCGGTAGTAGATGTCGTGAAGACTGGCCACGCATCTGATCTTCAGACGGCCCTTCGCAAACAGCTGCTGGCTTATCTGAAGCCTCAGGGCCGAGTGGGCACTGCAATCAGAAGCACAAGAAAGAAAACTATATTTATCGCCACGAAGCACTCCTCCTCGAGAACAAAGGTGAGGGCCTCTTGGAGCTCTCCCTTTTCTGGCACGGGATAATTCCGCGGAGAAAAAATTAAAAAGGGGGAGAATTTCCCGGTAATGGCCACGTTTCTGGCGGAACGGAGAGGAGAGAGCAAAAAACGAATGGATCGCGCAGAAGAACTAAATCGCCCAGATTATCGCGATAATGGAGCGCTTAAGTGTTTTTATGTGCGATACTCTGCGGCCCGATGAAGACGCATCGCTGCGAAAAATATTATTTCTCGTAATAACCGCACTCCATTTCACCTGTTGTTTTTATGAACGATGATTATTGCGCACATAAAACGCACATCGCAAAATTCAGCGGCCAGATATTAGTAGATAATGGTTTCAAATTGCCAGAAAATTTACGGAAATTATCTTTTACGTTCACTTCGTGTATAACGCCCACGTTTGATTCATTAAGTTAAAAAAATTATAATTAAAAATTTATTATATTGTACATTAAGGCTGGAAAATATTTGATTAATAATAACTGGGTTTGGAGTTATATTACTAACGTCAGCATATCAACAATTACCTTCATCAATTTTCCATATTAAATATGAGACAATGTACCTATAAACAATATGAAAATAATATCTGCCAGTGGAAACCTGCTTTACAGCCCATTATTGATATGCTGCAGGGCCTTGTTTATTTGTTAACTGCTACAAAGGCAGAATTGAGTTCCGCAAATTGAAGCACCTTGTATGCCTATTTTATAAATGGATATGATGCACTCAGTTCCGCATATGCCCCTGATGTAAAAAATAAATCATAAACTGACATACAATTTTGTAAAAATATCTGTTTTTTTTTTCTGCGGCAAAGTACTCGAGCGAATGCGGTTGGCAGTAATTAACGCAAATGGAAGTTTCGATTGATGATGATATAATTTATAGATATATGCTGTAATCATAGGATAGAATATTCATACGGTATTTGATATATCAGTCACTGTTATGTCCATGAAAATTATTTAATACACATTTTGCAAATTTAATGCCAGATTTGTATACAGTATACCAGAAGATAATTCCTTTGAAAATTTAATAAACATTATGTTTTATTAATTCAATGCTTATTTTGTGCCAGATATGTATTTAGTATACCTCAACGCAATTCTGCAGAAAATTTGACGAGTTTTCTGTGTTAAATATGTGAGGAAATCGAGGATGTAACTCTTTGTATTGACAAGTATCAGTTATCAGTTATCAAAATTTCTAAAAATTTATTCGAAGCTTATTTTGTGCCAGATATGTATTTAGTATACTTCAACACAGTTATTCTGAAAATATGAGATTGATATAACAAATGTTAAAAATACTATTTCTTTCTACGATGAAGAGTTGTTGTAAAGCTGAACGAGGCTAAACAGAACAATAAATTAACTTCAAAAAATTGTTGCAAATTTAATACTTATTTTCGCTTGGCCACTGTTAAATCCATCGATCCTCAACGCATGACACTGAATAAACACCATCGGTCGTTTATTTCATTTATCCCCTGGTCCACTCCGATTCTGCCGTTTTTCATTCTGGATGGATGCCCCCACTAATGGCCGCTTGACAAACACTACGAGGACGGATGGAATGCACACGTTTCGTCCTGTGGATCTATTAGCAGATTAATAATAACCGAAATGAGGAAAACGGAGGAAAACTGAGAGAAACGCGATGATCGAGAAATGCACAGCACGTACTAGAACTATTACTAGTAGACACTAATCTGGCAGTAACGAGGAGCAATGTGCGTTTATAATAATAATTTGTACACGTTAATGAGGCTATTATATTGGGGTTAGTCGGCAGCAAGCGCTTATAGTTTAGTTTCAACGTTTGAAAGCTTAATCTAGGCACGCAAAAGTGCTTGCATATTGCATCGAAATGTTGAAACTATTTGCAGATCAATGCAATGGTATCCATCCTGCATGGATTTTATTTCCAGAATAGGTTAAGTATACTTATACAGTAGCTTAATTCAGTATTAATATTATTCCATTACGACTAGAGTGCTTGGTTATCCCAAAATTATCAACAAAGCGAGCGTGCGTAAGTGATATTTGGTAAACAAAGCTCGATTATTTCGGGGATTACCCTATTTTTACAAGCACTGAACGCATCTGGGGCAAGTGTGCTATCAATCCAGTCCAATTTATCTCAATATTCAGTGCGTTGTGCTTGTGCCTTGTGTGTATTACGTGTTTATAAGTTTCTTGTATAAAATGCCGAAAGTAAAACCTTCCGTCGATGAATGGATACGTGGACATTCTGAATTAAAATATGTGAACGGCAAATTAGTTTGCAGGGCTTGTATCAAACCGGTAAGTTTTATTTTGTGTTGCTATTGGCCTAGGTACAAGCATGTATTACGTTGTAGGTTGTCTGCGAGAAAAAAATTAACATAACACAACATATCAAAACAACAGTTCACAAGGAAAATTTAAAATAACACAAATCTGCAAGCACTACCATGAGTACCCAGCAAACTATTTCCGAGTCTTTTGCGAGTTCTTCTACACAGAATGAAAAGGAATTTTACTTTGATATATGCATTACGATGGTATTAAATGGTATCAAACGAAGACTCCACTGCTTATGCTTATGCTTATTTTCTAAGATTTTAAATCTTACTTACTTGACCAGGGCTGCATTGTACGGTGTCTTGGTGTGGTGCCTTCGTATCCTCGCGGCTTCGACGGGCTCGTCGTTCACTAACCAGGTGAGGTTTGCTGGAGGGTACGACTCTTTGGACACGCACTCCGCCTTGAGCACCTCCCCGGGCCTGTATCGGTTCTTCAGCCCGGTGATGTTGGGGTCGTGCTTCGGCACCTCCACGACCTGCAGCACAACCTGGAGGTTTTGTACGAGTTAAATGAATCTATGTGTTAGTACCTGGAGGATTGCCGATTCGATTCCCGTGAAGAACGACGGCGCGTCGGCGGAGATCTCGCAGCTGTAGGGGCCGCTGTTCTCCATGGAGACGTTGTCCAGGACTACGTGGGTCTCGTTCGAGCCCCGCAGGAGGACGTGCAGGCCGGCTATGGGGAACTGCTTGATCGGCGGAGACTCCCTCGGCGTGTACCTGTAAAACTCCCTTCCGCCCTTGTACCACTTCACCGAGTAGAGCTGGTCGCCCTCCAGGTCGTAGTGGCACCGCAGGAGGGCCCTGTCGCCCCTCCTGACCGCCGTGGGGATGACCACCTTCACGTCCGTCAGGCACCGGCATCCTGCAATTAATAAAATTACGAATAAAATTTATTGTATGCAGAAGAAACAATACAATATCCAAATACAAGCAGATGCTCTCGTCATCTTTAAAAATATATAAGTCGAAAATCGCTGAACGAATCGTAATAAACCAATGTTCAAATGAAAGCCAGATAAATATTTTACTTATAAAAAAATCAAGCAGTATTACATGTAATAATTACAGCGTTTACGGGTTGCTATTGAAAATTCTAAAAATGTATATATTGCATATTTATTATCAAATATCAGTTTGATATACTTGAAGCTAATACTCCTGAAAATTTGACAAAGTTTCAGTATTAAATAAGTGAGAAAATCAAACACTTAACTTTCTGTAATGACAAGTATCGGTTAGCTACTACTGAAATTTTCTGAAAATGTAGTTATTGCATATTTATTATCAGATATCTATTTGGTATACTTGAAGCTAATACTGCTGAAAATTTGACAAAGTTTCAGTATTAAATAAGTGAGAAAATCAAACACTTTACTTTCTGCAATGACAAGTATCAGTTAGCTACTACTGAAATTTCTGAAAATGTATTTATTGCATATTTATTATCAAATATCTGTTTGGTATACCTGAAGCTAATACTCCTGAAAATTTGACAAAGTTTCAGTATTAAATAAGTGAGAAAATCAAACACTTAACTTTCTGCAATGACAAGTATCGGTTAGCTACTACTGAAATTTCTGAAATCTTATTTATTGCATATTTATTATCAGATATCTGTTTGGTATACTTGAAGCTAATACTCCTGAAAATTTGACAAAGTTTCAGAATAAAACAACTGAGAAAATCAAACACTTAACTTTCTGCAATGACAAGTATCAGTTAGCTACTACTGAAATATCTGAAAATTTATTTATTACATATTTATTATCAGATATCTGTTTGGTATACTTGAAGCTAATACTCCTGAAAATTTGACAAAGTTTCAGTATTAAATAAGTGAGAAAATCAAACACTTAACTTTCTGCAATGACAAGTATCGGTTAGCTATTACTGAAATTTCTGAAAAATTATTTATTGCATATTTATTATCAGATATCTGTTTGGTATACTTGAAGCTAATACTCCTGAAAATTTGACAAAGTTTCAGTATTAAATAAGTAAGAAAATCAAATATATAACATTCTGCAATGACATGTATCGGTCAGCTACTACTGAAATTTCTGAAAATTTAGTTATTGCATATTTATTATCAGATATCTATTTAGTAGTCCTGAAACTAATATTCCTGAAAATTTGACAAAGTTTCAGTATTAAATAAGTGAGAAAATCAAATATATAACTTTCTGCAATGACAAGTATCGGTTAGCTACTACTGAAATTTCTGAAAATTTATTTATTGCATATTTATTAATCAGATATCTGTTTAATATACCTGAAGCTAATACTCCTGAAAATTTGACAAAGTTTCAGTATTAAATAACTGAGAAAATCAAACACTTAACTTTCTCCAATGACAAGTATCGGTTAGCTACTACTTAAATTCCTGAAAAATTATTTATTGCATAATTATTATCAAATATCTATTTGGTATACTTGAAGCTAATACTCCTGAAAATTTGACAAAGTTTCAGTATTAAATAAGTGAGAAAATCAAACACTTAACTTTCTGCAATGACAAGTATCGGTTAGCTACTACTGAAATTTCTGAAAATATATTTATTGCATATTTATTATTAGATATCTGTTTGGTATACTTGAAGCTAATACTCCTGAAAATTTGACAAAGTTTCAGTATTAAATAAGTGAGAAAATCAAACAGTTAACTTTCTGCAGTGACAAGTATCGGTTAGCTACTACTGAAATATCTGAAAATTTATTTATTGCATATTTATTATCAGATATCTGTTTAGTATACTTGAAGCTAATACTCCTGAAAATTTGACAAAGTTTCAGTATAAAATAAGTGAGAAAATCAAACACTTAACTTTCTGCAATGACAAGTATCGGTTAGGTACTACTGACATTTCTGAAAATTTATTTATTGCATATTTATTATCAGATATCTGTTTAGTATACTTGAAGCTAATACTCCTGAAAATTTGACAAAGTTTCAGTATAAAATAAGTGAGAAAATCAAACACTTAACTTTCTGCAATGATAAGTATCAGTTAGCTACTACTGAAATTTCTGAAAATTTATTTATTGCATATTTATTATCAGATATCTGTTTAGTATACTTGAAGCTAATACTCCTGAAAATTTGACAAAGTTTCAGTATTAAATAAGTGAGAAAATCAAACACTTAATTTTCTGCAATGACAAGTATCGGTTAGGTAATACTGAAATTTCTGAAAATTTATTCAATGCATATTTAGTATCAGATATCTGTTTGGTATACTTGAAGCTTATACTCCTGAAAATTTGACAAAGTTTCAGTATAAAATAAGTGAGAAAATCAAACACTTAACTTTCTGCAATGACAAGTATCGGTTAGGTACTACTGACAATTCTGAAAATTTATTTATTGCATATTTATTATCAGATATCTGTTTAGTATACTTGAAGCTAATACTCCTGAAAATTTGACAAAGTTTCAGTATAAAATAAGTGAGAAAATCAAACACTTAACTTTCTGCAATGACAAGTATCAGTTAGCTACTACTGAAATTTCTGAAAATTTATTTATTGCATATTTATTATCAGATATCTGTTTGGTATACTTGAAGCTAATACTCCTGAAAATTTGACAAAGTTTCAGTATTAAATAAGTGAGAAAATCAAACACTTAATTTTCTGCAATGACAAGTATCGGTTAGGTAATACTGAAATTTCTGAAAATTTATTCAATGCATATTTAGTATCAGATATCTGTTTGGTATACTTGAAGCTTATACTCCTGAAAATTTGACAAAGTTTCAGTATAAAATAAGTGAGAAAATCAAACACTTAACTTTCTGCAATGATAAGTATCAGTTAGCTACTACTGAAATTTCTGAAAATTTGTTTATTGCATATTTATTATCAGATAACGGTTTGGTATACCTGAAGCCAATACTCCTGAAAATTTGATACTCAGATACTCTCGTCTGCATGATTTCTTTTTGGTGTTGGTGTGAAAACTAAGTTTAACATTATGTGCACGTTGTTTTTAATTCCCAAATACTATAAAGTCGCGTGAACCCTGCAGTAGAGGGTTTAATGTCCGCAGTTTGGGTATTAGGGGAAGCACTAAAACCCGCCGATATTATAAATTAAAAACGGGGCCCCATAAATCCTGCGCCCGCTCTAATATGCGTGAAATATAATAGTGGAATATCCACACCCCTCACGCACTATAAATTAGGTGGAGCGAGCAGTTTGTAAATTTTAATTCAAACCCCCAAACCGTCGCTTAAAGAGGCGTTCGAGAATGAAGCACGAAACTGCCACGTCTTTATGGCACTGCCGTTTCGTGTAGTGAAAACGTGGATTAAGCTTTCTCCATTATAACGAAGTGATGTACTGCAATCCGTACCTTAAGGCGCAAAATATCGTCAGTTCATAAGTTATCCTGAAGGTTTTCTTTATCTACTTAGATAAGGTAGATTTTTCGTGAAAATATTATTAATGATGATGTGAAGGAATTCTTCAGGAATCAACAGAATCATAACCATTAGATAATGGTTATCCGTAACTCTAGAACACTTATACAGCTATTTCTAATATCTCCATGAAATGTTGTATAACTTTATTGAAACTCGTCATATTCGTATTAAAGCTGCGGAAAAATTCGGAATATTATTTGCATATTTTGGTATAATTATCAAGGCCATTTCAATCAAATGTTTTGGTTTTTCACTTTTTTCCATTTCAAAATGTTTACGTTGTTGATGTTTACTAAAACATTCGCAATTTCTGAATCTTGCAATACTTTTCTGACGTACTATATATTTATGAAATAATAACTTATTTCCTTTGGCAATAATAAAATTTGCCCATTCTTTTAGCTCCTTTAGACTTTAAAAGCAGCCAGGTCTGGGGATAAGCCCGAATTTACGTAGCCCTCACATGCTGTCCCAATTTTCTTTTTCGGACGTAATTCACTTTGCCAGCCCTGCGCATTTCCCGGGCATCATCTTTTCCGTCCAAATTTAAAGCGATGGGGTCGGCCCACGGAAAAATCCGGCCCCAGAACTTAAAGCCGGGGTCTGCTCGGAGTTACTTAATATTTTATCACTCAAACGATTGGGGGCCCAGAAAACTTTCCCGCGCCCTGATGGAAACGCGTAAAGGCCGCGTTTACAAATGAGGGAGGAATTAGGGCCCCGAACTTTTGTTCGAACGACACTCTGCTCAGGTGCAGATTTTCCCCGTCGGTTTGCGGAATGCGGAAAATCTCGCCGTTATTATGAAACTCCTTCGGCTGCCAAGCGTGAATTTGTAAGTAAATGTGGGTCAGTTTTCATATATCGAGAATTACCTGTATATGTAAGTAGGTATATGCACAGAAAATATCCATAAGATAAATGTTTCAGAAATTTCAGAAACTCCAGTAACTGAAGTTCAACTCCACAACAATATTGTTTTCGTAGTTGAAACAATCGTTTCTGAATGTAGATGAGGGAAGATTTTGGTGTTTTAAATAATTATTTTTTTCTTGTCAAATAAATTGTTTTTGTGTTGAAACATTTTTGTTGAGAAAATATTTTTTAGTGGTTTGAATAATTGTTTCTTTGTTGTCAAATCAATGGTTTTTGTGTTGAACAATTGTTATGCTGATGAAACAATTAATAGATAATTTAGCCTTGTTTATGACAAATAATTGTACCCACTTGTTATGTACACTGTAGAATGCATTTGAATAGCTTAATATCGATAATGCTTATTAACAGTTACTGTTGAAACAATTGTTTTTGGCCGATAAAACATTTCCTTTGTGCTGATAAAACAATTATAGCTGGAACAACTGTTTCTTCTAATGAAATAACATTCTTTCACTATTTAAACAATCGTTTTTTGTTGAGACACGATTTTGACTGTTTAAGCAATAATTTTTTGTTGTGAAATTAATTGCTTTTGCAGTTGAAACACTTATTTTGCTGATTAAACAAGTGATAGATAATTTATTCATATTTATGACAAATAATTGATTTTCACTTGTTAAGAACATTGCAGAATGCTATTAAATAGCTTGATATCAATAATAATTATGATCAGTTGCTGTTAAAACAATTTCTTATTGCTGATAAAACAGTTATAGCTGGAACAACAGTTTTCTTCTGATGAAACAACATTTTTTCAGTATTGAAACAATCGTTTTCATTGAGACAAGATTTTGACGGTTTAAGCAATTATTTTTCGTTATTAAATCAATTGTTCTTGCAGTTGAAACACTTGTTATATTGATAAAACAATTCATACTTATATTTTTGATTCTCACTTGTAAATAACATTGAAGAATTCTATGCAATAGCTAAATATCAATAATACTTATTATCAGAATTATGCTGTTGAAATACGTGCTTGTTGTTGATCAAACAATTGTTTCTAGCTGATGAAATAATATTTTTTTCGCAGTTGAAAGAATCATTTTTAATGCAGATAAAACATATTTGTTGAGGCAATATTTTGGTGGTTTAGATAATTATTTCTTTCTTGTCACATCAATTGTTTTATGTTGAAACACTTGTTTTGCTGAAGAAACAATTGATAAATAATTCAGCATTGTTTATGACAAATATTTGTACCCACTTGTCATGTACAGTGCACAATGCATTTGAGTAGCTTAATATCGATAATGTTTATTATCAATTACTGTTGAAACAATTGTTTTTGGCCGATAAAACATTTCCTTATTGCTGATAAAACAATTATAGCTGGAACAACTGTTTTTTCTAATGAAACAAAAATGTTTCACTAATTAAACAATCGTTTTTGTTGAGACACGATTTTGACTGCTTAAGCAATAATTTTTTGTTGTGAAATCAATTGCTTTTGCAGTTGAAATACTTATTTTGCTGATAAAACAAGTGATAGATAATTTATTCTTGTTTATGACAAATAATTGATTCTCACTTGTTAAGAACATTGCAGAATGCTATTAAACAGCTTGATATCAATAATAATTATGATCAGTTGTTGTTAAATCATTGTTTTATTGCTGAAAAAACAGTAAAAACAACAGTTTTTTCTGATGTAACAACATTTTTTCACTATTGAAACAATAGTTTAAGCTTAGTTTAAGCAGTTTAAGCAATTATTTTTCGTTATTAAATTAATTGTTCTTGCAGTTGAAACACTTGTTTTGTTGATAAAACAATTCATACATTACTTATATATTTGATTCTCCCTTGTAAAGAACATTGAAGAATTCTATGCAATAACTAAATATCAGTAATATATATTATCAGAATTATGCTGTTGAAACACGTGCTTGTTGTTGATCAAACAATTGCTTCTGGTTGATGAAACAATATTTTTTTCGCAGATGAAACAATCGTTTTTAATGCAGATGGAACATTTTTGTTGAGACAATATTTTGGTGGTGTAAATAATGATGTATTTCTTGTCACATCACTTGTTTTGTGTTGAAACAATTGTTTTGCTGATTAAACAATTGATAGATAGTTCAGCATTGTTTATGGCAAATATTTGTACCCACTTGTCATGTACAGTTCAGAATGCATTTGAATAGCTTAATATCGATAATGCTTATTATCAGTTACTGTTGAAACAATTGTTTTTGGCCGATAAAACAATTGCTTTTGCCTGATGAAACAAGCAATTGTCTTCTAGTATAGTATAATATAATACAAATCTGATATAATATTTTCAAAATATCCATAAGATAAATTTTCAGAAATTTCAGTAACAGGAGTTCAACAAGTTAAAAATACGATTTTCTCCCTTATTAATGGCATAATCTTCCTCAAATATTCAGAGGAATTATCTTCAGGAATATTGTATATAAATCTGGTATAATATTTCCAAAATATCCATAAGATAAATTTTCAGAAGCTTCAGTAACAGGAGTCACATAGTTTTGTAATTGATTTATTTTTATTTTTGAAATTGTAACACTTGTATTGGAGCAGGCAAGTTACGACTGATAGATATTTGAAGCAAAAACGTCTGAGTAATAAAACAATACATACAATACAAATGTGCACTCTGTGCAAGGCTTCTATACACTTGTTATATATATTCCTACATATAGGATTGTAAATTGTGTATGTTCAAATGGATATGTCTACAATCTGCGATTCAAGTGTATCCATGCTGGACATGAAACCGCAACGAAATATTTAGCTCTGCATGTACATAGCTACTTCGTATATACGAATATTGGCTCCAATATTCGGCTCTGTGAACTTTGCAGAATTTAATAATGCACGCCATAATTGCGAAGCGCAGGAAATTAATTAATATCGCCATATTTCGTCGGCGCAAACGATTCCTCCTTATCACGAAGCTTCTCGTCCTCCTCGCAGACTATTTGATTTTGATTCATTATAACCCCATCAAATTGTGTAATGAACAACGTCAGAAATTGAGTATCCTTGGCTGGTGAGGGGCGGCGAGATAATTAAATATCCGAATTTAATATATAACAAGAATCGACGCCGCCCCCATCAACCCACTTGCCGTAGGGCCCCTCATCAATATTTAATTTGACCCCATCTTCGGGGCCCTTCCTAATTCCACGATTTGAATTGCGAGGTCCATTTGCAGCTTATCAATTATACATTTGCTTGTGCCACAGCCTGTGATTTGCATCTTGGCATTTAAGTTGTACGAGAGAATTGAATGCAGTTTTTTTGAAAATTTAGGGTATTAGAGTTATTCAGCGCATCCCTTCAGCTGCCGCCCCCACGAGTTGAGGCCCTCGGGAGCGGCGTTGCAAACAATCTTTTAACTGCGAAAACATCCCGGTGTTGGACCTCTTTTGGGGTGCAACCCCCAGGGGAGCTATGACTTAATATATTCATCCCCCGCCGCCGACGCCTGTAATCCCCAATAAATCCCCCCGCTCCCGATGACGTTGAATTTTTCGGGGGCGCGCCAGTCTGTCTGCCGCCTCTCGTGCAGCATCCAGGATATTAAATTCCGCTTTTATTAGCGATAAACGTTTTCGTGGCCCACCTTGCCGCCCCCACGGCTGAATATATAAATTTTTAAAGTATTGTTCCCCGCCCGCACTTAGGAGCGGAGTATTAAACTTCCGGCTGCGCTGAAATGCCCGGACGCAATAATTCCGGCTACGCGGGGGCGGGGGGCGCCCGCGAGCCCTGCATAACAATCGGGGGGCCCTTTGATGTCTCGCGCACTTCAGAAAAGCGCCGCCTCCGCAGAAAGGCGGAGAGGAAGAAGAGAAAATGAGAGAAACGTGGGCGAGAGAGGAGCGATATCCATCAAATATCCAGATATGTGCAGATGCTCTCGTCATCTTTAAAAATTCATAAGTCGAAAATCACTGAACGCATTGTAATGAACCAGTATTCAAATGAAAGCCAGATAAATATTTTATTTGTAAAAAAATCAAGCAGTATTAAAAGTAAAAATTACAGCCTTCATGGGCTGCCAAAGTCAAAATTTGTTTCTGAGATGAAATATCCAGATACATGCAGATGCTCTCGTCATCTTTAAAAATTTATATGTCAAAAATCACTGAACGGATCGTAATAAACCAGTATTCAAATGAAAGCCAGATAAATATTTTACTTGTAGAAAAATCAAGCAGTATTAGAAGTAATAATTTAAGCTTTTATGGGGTGCCAAAGTCAAAATTGGTTTATAAGTCATAAGTCTTATATAAGTCTATATACGTCTCGCAAGTAATTAACCACCAGTAATACACACGGAAAGAGTTATATTAATATATAATCCTCGATATAAGTATATGAAAATCTTACAGAACATTAAGTATTTTTCAGCACACTCCATCTAGCAGCATTTATTTATTTCCGCACCATTTCGCAAAAAAGTGCACAGTTTTACCTTCTTCCTTCGGTTCTATTTGTGTCTGGCGCTGGTTTTGTGCCTCGAGGTGTAAGTGGCGATTTAAAAAGTGCATTACCACCCCGGTAATTTCGCAGGCGTCGCGACGCCGGCGAAGTTTTTGCGACGCCAGTCATCGTTGCGCTGGGAAGTGTACGTGGCGAGAAATAAAATTTTCATTGTGTTTTGTGGGATTTTCCGCCTCTTGTAACTCTGAGAGGTGATGAATGCTTAACATGTGGAATATAATTGGATGCTTCCACATTAATTAGTAATATTTTAGGTGATATTTCTTATAGAGATTAAAATTACGAAATATTTGAGCAATTTCGTGATAATAAACATTATTATTATTATGATTATTATTATTGTTTAATGAAGATGTTGACTTCATGATGAGTAGTTAAACTATGGGGATTCTAACGCACCCCCCGCAGAGATTTCGCCGATTAGACGCGAATCCGTCGATTCCTCGCGAATCAAAAGTTCGATTAAAACGCGGATTAAATTAATCGAAATCTCTGCGGGGGGTGCGTTAGAATCCCCATAGTTTAACTACTTTGATTCATTTGATGTAAATCCTAAGGAGATGAAATGTTTGTAAAAATATTCAAGTAAACTTCTTTAATTTTATATTTATTGCCTGCGCCACTCATAAACCTTATTTCGCAGCCCCCTTGGGCCCCCGGAGTTTCCAAGGGAATTGTAAAAAGTGAAAGCTGTAAACGAGGAACACACAAAGGGCACGAAACTGCGGTCTCGAGATTCGACGTCGAGTCTGAAGACAATAACGCGAGAGAGCGTTGTAAAAAACGAGAGTGCAGTGGAAATGTGTCGAGGGTAGTTCTTCAAAGTCGGCCCCTTCGTAAACGCATCAACACTCGGGACTAAAAAAACCACACAGTATATGATATCGTAAAAGTCAGTACAGTTACTTATAATTGTATTTTATCATACCTGCATTTTTTTTTAAGACTAAGATTTTATCCATAATTACTAGTTATACAGTCTGTTTGATTTCTTGTGACACAGCAAATATTTCGGTTATTAGTACAGCTAGAAAAAAGTTGAAGAAACAAGTTTTAGTATTTATTGTCGTCTATTTAATCCTCATTTCAGAAGAATGATGGGATTGACCCATGATGAGAGCATCTGCATGTATCTGGATATTTCAACTCAGAAACAAATTTTGACTTTGGCAGCCCGTGAAGGCTGTAATTATTACTTCTAATACTGCTTGATTTTTTTACAAGTAAAATATTTATCTGGCTTTCATTTGAATACTGGTTGATTACGATTCGTTCAGCGATTTTTGACTTATGATTTTTTAAAGATGACGAGAGCCTCTGCATGTATATGGATATTTCAACTCAGAAATAAATTTTGACTTCGGCTAATTATTTCCACTGAGCCAGTCATTCCATAGTTTTCCAATTAGCTTTCATGCGGCGTAGCTTTTCTTTGAAGTGTCATCGGCAAGCCCACGCGTGATTTCCCGGAAAATTCCGGGAGGGGCTCGGGCTTTCGGAGCTTTTCCTCTTTCGGGGTAACTGCGGGAGCGCCGTTAATGGAAAATGCGGCGCCTCGCGCAATAAATGCGCAATTAAATGCATTTTAAACGAGGCCGCCGTAATTACACTCCCCGACGTTACACGGTCCGGCCGAACTATAATTATTTTATCGTGCATAATTAAGTGGTTAATTCCCCACGAGAAAATTATTAATGGCCATCCTTGTGCGCTTAAAAGGAATTAAATAGTGAAGTGCTGGGCGTGCAATGGGAAACGGGCGAAGCTGGTACTAACGAGTTTAGAAAAGTAAAAAGCGAATGATATGCACTTGGCAATTCGATTGCAGTCCATTAGGTTATTATTAGCTGGGACAAACATAGTAATTTTTCAGGTAAGCGAAGAAAGCCTTTCGTTCGTACATATTTGAATGGTGCATAATTACGTATTGATTTACTTTATTGTTTCGAAATTTTCGAGACGAATTTTCTTTTTCTAAACTTTTAAAACAACCCATATTTTTTTTTTATATAATCGATCTTTATTGGGCTATCGACCCCATATGGGGTCTTTCCGCCTTATTTTTTTTTTAATTTATTCGGATTTCTAATTAAATATGCCTATATTGATGCCTATCACCTTTTCTTTTACATAACAACTAACTTACAAACAAAAGTTTAAAAAAATATATGAAAACTTACTGGCCTTTGTCAATTATCTTATTCTTGCATTGCCTGTATCATTTCATAATCGTGTGTAAATTGCCGATTAACTCTCTTACGTGCGTTTCAGGGGGTAATTTACGTGCACCCCAGTGATGAATCCTAGTAATATCGGGGGCAGAGGTCCAAGATTTACGAGGTCGCGATAAATTAATTTAAACGTCTCTCCTCCCCATTAGGATTCTCTGGAAGTTTCGCGTGCAGTGCAAAGTGCAATGCGATCCATTGTCCGGCAGCTCGAATCCGACCCAAATGGACACTGAGAATGAAGACGAGTCCTGCTTTTGCGCGAAATGGAAACGTTGAACCTGCGGGAAGTTTCCGATAAACAGCAGTCAATCGATCAAAATTATTGCACGTCCAATTTTGATATATTTTATTTATTTATTCCAAAATGATCATTTTCCAGCTTTAATCGATAAAATCATCAACTATTTCACATTCTCTTAATTTTTGCATCCTAACTTTAACGTAAAACGGAAGGACAGGTCCGTATTTGAGACAAAATATTATTATCAATGACACTTTCAAACACCCTGTATGTGTAAAAAAATTATCATAATATTTGTTCACTAGATGACGCCCACATTAGAATCTATTAAACGGAAATATATACAGAGATATCCGAGATAATGCAATTGATAAAGAGTAAAACGATTATTTTGAAGTAACAATTAAAGACCTTAATACTTAATTATTTGAAGGTAATGTAGATCCTGCTAAAGTATGTAACGGTTCGAACCCAGGTGTTGTACAAATTCTCATAATTTGTAATATTTATTATTCATTGCATTTATTTAACTGCAATCCATCCTTAAATGCAATTGGATGCATTTGATTTCTTTAACTGCATATTACATGAATTCTTATAATTCAAGTACTTGATTTGGCTCGTGATTTACAAATTCTCGTAATTTGAAATATTGATTTGGCTCGTGATTTAGTGGTAGTACTCTACGTTATGTTTGATTTTTAAATCAAAATCGTGATAACTCAGTTTGGTTCGTTATATGGGTAATGTGTCTGTTAGTAATTTTTGTTAGCAAGTAAAACACAGATACATGGATTTCATATTATTTATTCATTTTAAAAGGTTATGCAAGCGACAGGTAAATTAAAGACAATTTTGTTACTCAAATTGGACGTTATTTATTTAGTTATATTTATTTAAATTTTGAAATAGATTTGTTTAATAATTATTGAAAATTTATTATATTCTTTGAATTTGAATGACTTATTTTATTTTGAAAACAGAGTAACTTATTAACACTACGGTTGGAATTACAAAGTGTTACTTAGCGACTTCATGCACCACAATCTTCAAATTGTGCCGAGAAGGATATCACATACATGTCATCACTGCATAGAAATTCATTAGCACGGTGCCTACCAATGTATTTCAACGCCACCTTGTGGATAGGAACGAATCACATAACTTCACATTAAAGTACTTCAAGCGATTCCAGTGCTGCAAGCACCCAATGTGTCCTCATTCGGAGATATTGCTAGTATTCGCGTTTACCAACACTATCAGCCATGTGATCGTAAAAACTTTAATAGGTATTGTTATTCAAAATTGATTATAGATTAGTATGATAAAGCTCTATTCTACTTCTACTTTTCTATCTACTTAAGCACATACAAACATTCGTTTCATTCATTCATAATTCTGAGATTTCTTGAATATCGGAGGGCTGAGCAAGTTTAATTATAAGATTTAATTACAAATATCATTGAATTGTTTATACGAAATTATTAAGTTATGTTTCCCTGACGCAACTTTTTATTTAACTACCGATTGATTAATGAGGCCACACTGTTTATCAAATGTTTGCGACGAGGAAAGGAAGGCATATTACAATATTCTCCTGTCAGTACGAAAATATTGTCAGGACAAGGTATAAAATGCAGTTAGGTTCAACTCCGCAGTGGCGTGAGGCTCCCTACATTTCATACCCTTATTAAACTTCGTTCATTACCAGCGACAAGGCGCGGTAATATCACTAGATAGGTTACATTATTAGTGTCGAATTGACTTTGGAATTGTTAGTGTGAAAAGATGTTTGATCAAATGTTTTGCGATGGCGGAAAGGAAGGCATGTTACAATATTTTCCTGTCAGTACGAAAATATTGTCAGGACAAGGTATAAAAATGCAGTTAGGTTCAACTCCGCAGAGGCGTGAGGCTCCCTACATTTCATACCCTTATTAAACTTCGTTCATTACCAGCGGCAAGGCGCGGTAATATCACTAGATAGGTTACATTATTATGGATAAATTACTTTAGGATTGTTAGTGTGAATTACATTTGATAAACTTGTGTTATATATTCACCTGAGGAATTAATGTTTAAAGTATATGAGTCGTCGTCGGACAGCGTGACGTTCTGTCTCGATCGGTACATCTAACTCGCTCCGTTTGAGTTCCGCATTTCTATTTATACTGGTATACTGGTCCCCCACTTTTTACTCTTCTTCCCCCGTCCTATGATAATTTTGCTTACCGCTGCAAATTGACGCCTTCCCATACGTGTCACCGAATTACGCAATCGCCGTTTCGAGTTCCCGTCGTATTCCCACGACCCATTTCTCTGTGTCATCATTTTGATCGTGTGCTTATTTACATTTGCCCAAAACTACGAAGTCAGCAAAATGAATGTACTCGCCTGGGAAACGCGTCGTCGGCCGCGGCCTGCTATGATATTTACGCAGTTTTGTTCCGACTCGTAAAATTATGGATTTTAATATTATTAGGTTCTTACAAGTATTCTTTAATTGTCATTATTTCTCTGGGCAGTTTCATAAGTTTTCAGTTGCAGTTTCCAAAATTCCTAGAAGCTAATAAAATTTTCGTGTATACTTCCTATTTTTGAAAAACGTAATTTATGTTTTTAATCAAGGCGTTAACTAACATATTTCAAAGGACGGCGTATTAATTACCTCGCGGTTTAAAATTATTTATCGCTGCCGTTTTCAACGGAGACGTTGGCCCCCCGCACATGTCGATAAACCAACAAATCATCCCTGTACAGCGAGAGCCGATCTGATTTATGGCCCCCCGATTCCGTTTTAATCTCGGCCCGAATCTCGCAGAGCGCCCCCCTAAATTATCCACGATAAATTGTCCCGGGTATGACTGCGCCCCCGCAGATTCGGGGCTCGCGAGGGAAATGGGGCTCCCGTAATTCACCACCGATGGGGGTGGCTAAAGGGGGTGCGAAAAAGTTTCGCCTCGCCCGCCACGGAGGTGGAAAATATGAGAAAATTTCGCAAACGAATTGCGGGGGTGCATGGACGTGTGCAGCAGTGTTCGGTTGTTCATTAATTATTTATGCCCCTGCTGCAGTTTGCGCGGATATAAATTGGGCACAACCGTCCGGAATGGATGTTTTCATATTATTGGAACTCGCTGGAAAAAAAAACGCAATTATTAATTGCGTTCGGTAGTTCATTCGGCATTGACGTACCCAAAAACGCTTTCATGGTGCAAACTCTATTTAAACTATGTATTCGAACAGTGCATAACATCATTACTTATGCAGCTGTATGTTTTAAAATTTTAATGTACACCTGAAACACTTCAAACAGAACAACCTTAAGAAGAGAGAAATATTTAAAAAAAAACGTACTTGTTCACGAAAAGCGAGATAACTCGGGGAGTTGTGTGAGTACGAGAATGGACGAGTGTTCAAAATATGCGCCACATATGGGGCTAAGTCCCCATAAAAAGATTTGAAAATGTGCCTCTTGGTAGAGCACCTAGATGGCAAAAGGTAAAATCGATGATTTTCCAATCAAATCGACTAAATTAAAAATCCAAAAAATCACGATTTTTTAAGTTGCTCCAAATGACTTTAGTGGCAGATGCATAGACTAATTGGACCCTCCCGATTCCAATGAGCACACATTCAGCCTACTAGCCCCAGCGGTTCTCGAGATATCCGCCCTTAAATTTGGGAAATTTAAATAAATAGCAAAAAAGGGCTATTAAAATTAAACATCTAAACGAACGGTCCAATCTCGATGCCGATAGCCTCATTCGATTCAGGGGAGTCATACGGTTCATACCAGACCACACTTAATATACTTACAAAGACGTTAGTAGTTAAACTGTGGGGATTCCACTTCACCTCTCGCAAAAACACTGCGAAAAATTGGCGCTTTAAATTCGCGGATTAATCAATTACCGCCAGACATCTGCGCGCCAGATGTGTTATAGCATCCACCCCCTATCTTAACATTGACATATTTATTATGTCTGGGAATTTGAGTAATGACTTCCGCCCCTAATGAAGATCAGATTACACACTGCCCGCGGTAATTGATTAATCCGCGAATTTAAAGCGCCAATTTTTCGCAATGTTTTTGCGAGAGGTGAAGTGGAATCCCCACAGTTTAACTACTGACGTTTCAATTTTCGAAATTTTCGAAAATATCGCGTTTTTTGCCATCTCGATGAAATTCCATTTCGAGAACGCCTCAACCGATTCGGACGAAATTTGGAGGGGCATAGAGGGATATTATAAATGTGATATTCAAAGAGATATACAAAATTGAAAGTGTTTTTAACTTGCATAAGTTATAAATAGCTGGATTTGCAACTAAAATGTATGTGAAATAATGAAATTCTGCGTGAAATACTGCTGTTTAACTGGTACACGGTAACAATGTGCGCTGCAAGTTGTTATTTTATGTTGCGCCCGAATTATTGCCCGTTTTCAGTGGCACCGAGCCGTGTAAATTTCGGATGATAACAACGGGCGCAATGATCGATGACTCCCGCGGATATCTTTAATTGGCGGTGATTACAATGGACGGAATATACATTACGCGGATGCATTGTTAGCCCTGACAATGTGTCTCTCGTTACATGTAATGATCGGTGTTCTGTTGTGCACCATCAGGACATTGATGTCAAACACGTCGTCCTTCCTGATGATGCCAGAGGACTCGTTCCTGACACCGAACGCACTTCAAATCTCATATGTCCGGCAGCTCATTACAAATTACTAAATTGCGAACGAAATTTCACACTTTCCATGGAAAATGAAGAAACACTCTGCCATAGGCGCCGACTACAGGGGGGCAGCATGGCAGATGCCCCCCCTTGAGAAGTTCCAAGGGGGGCACCGCCCCCTTGGAACTTCTGGACTTCTGGAACTCCTTCTGGAACTTTTGGAATGATAATTTTGGCAGGGCACACTTTTGTGGGTGAATTTTAACGTGAATGGCGCACAGTGGCAGAAAGAGGAAAACTTCAGACAATTCTGAAAATGTACTAGCTAGAGAAGAATCCCCAATGACATGAAATGATCTAGACACTACAGCCGAGTGTCCATCTAGCAGTCATGGAAAAAGGCAGTTTCTCCCTAATTTGGGAAATAAATATAAGTGGATCGAATATAATTCAGGAAGAGACAAAGAATTTTCTGTGATGAAGTGGGCATTCTACGTAATACCATGAATAGACATGATAAAGCATCAATAACTGCGTTTCTGAATGACGGATTTTCTAATTGGAAAAAGGCGTAGGAAAAATTTCAAATACATGAAAATTCTTTTTTACACAAATCCGCTGTGGAAAGGTACAATTCATGTTCCACAGGGAAAAATATTCACGAAAAAATATCGCTGGCGAAACAGAAAGAAATGATCCAATCACGAGCTGCTTCAAAAAAAATTATTTCTACCTTGCAATTTTTGGCAGTACAGGGATTAGCAATTCAAGGCTATATCGATGAAACTTCCATTTCAAAGTTTTACTAAAACTCCGTTCTGAAGATGTTCCTGAATTGAATAGTTGAATAGTTGGTAGAATCGTGCCAATTATAAATGGTGCTCTCATGATGTTTTTACTGAAATATTGTCTATAATGGCTGATAATAGTTATTTACGTGACAATTTGTAAACTAATCTGTACGGGCGAGCTGAAAGTTTGTGGGGTGAGCGACGTAGGAGCGAACCCCAAAATCCAGCTCGCCCATAAAGATTAATTTACAAAGCTTGTCACGTACAAACTTTTATTTCCACCTTCATTTGACTATTTTTAAATAAATTGCTTGACATTTATTATACGGAGGCGTTGGGTAATTTGTAGCTAGACGTAGTTATGGTAATGTAAATTATAATGCTGAATCTACGTGTAACACAAGAAAAAATGCAAAAATGGTCCAATCTGGCATTCAGAAGGGTTCTAATAAAGAAAACGAAGCACCATTGACTGCAGTCGCGACTTTAGCTTTCTCTGTTTCTAACAAAAACGTGAATATGGAAATTGAAAGTAACAACCAGAAAATGGTTGCCAAAAATGTACAAATGAATAAAAGTGTATAATTATAAGCCTGATCCATTATAGTTTTAAAGTGTTTGTAATAATATTTGAATTAGTTTTCAATCTGTCTGCTTTTCTACAACAAAATAACCCTATAAAATGTCATTTACTAAGAAGGTGGAAAAAAAGTTATTTCCATGACAGTTCATGTTATAAAGGAAGCAACTTATTTTGCTATATGACGACACAATCAATATTTCATCAAAAGAACAACTGTCAATATGCTTGAGAATTGTAGATAGCAATTTAGAAATCTATGAATATTTCATTGAATTTTATGAGACACCTTTCACGAATTCAGAAACGTTGTATTCAGTTATAAATGATGTATTGATAAGGCTAAAATTGCCAATTGCAAACTGCAGAGGACTGTTATGATAGTGCAAGGAATGTAAGTGGAATTAAAAGTGGATTGCAAGCAAGAATTCGACAGTCCGAAAATAGAGCCGTTTTTGTCCACTGCATGGCGCATATATTAAATTTGGTAGTGCAAGATGGTATGCAAGAAATTTTGGAAATACGAAATTTCTTAAGCATTATGAAAGACTTCATACATTTGTTAATAAATCGCCGAAACGAATCGAAATATTTAAGAGATTAAAATTAAATACAGAATGGGAGTCAATGGGAAGGTGCATGCGGGTATCTTCACTAAAAAGAATTGTTGATAATTACCAAACATTAATCGACTTTCTACAAAATGTCTCTGATAGTGATAAGTCTGAAGCTGGTGCAAAGGCCAATGGATATTTAAAAAATCTACTGCAACAAAAATCTTTATTTTATTTGAAAATGGTTATCAAGATATTTGAAAAAAATGATATTTTTAATACAGAACTGCAGAAACCGTACTGAACATTCAGCAAGCAAATTTGAAAATAGATGCTGTGAAGAGTATTGTAAGTAAAATGAGAGACACTGGTTAAGAAGCCTTATGGAAAGATGCATAAGTGACAGCCAAATCATTAAAACTAATAGATATTAACTTACCAAGACAACAAGTTTCACCTAAGCCATTAAATGATGGTTCCTTACGGCATTCATTTTTAAATGCGTTTGATTTTTATAAACAAATTTTCTATGAAGTTGATGATAAGGTCCTTGCAAGCCTGGATGATCGCTTTGAAACTGCGTCTATACAACATTTTATAAACATGGAACAGTTTATTTTGAAAAAAGTTGATACTGAGATTTGCACATTTCATAGAGAAGATTTTAATGTAGAGCCTTTAAAGCTTCACAGGGACATGCTTCTAGATTTGGCTTCGACTGAAGCAGTGAAATTAAATTCAATTACTGATGTATGCACATTTCTAAAAAGTCCTCAACATATCATAGAAATGTTGCCGGAAATTCATAAATTTGTTAAGATATTTTTAACTATACCTGCGACACATGTAAGTGTGAAAGAACGTTCTCTAGTCTTCGACGTTTAAAATCCTATTTAAGATCGACAATGGGACAGGAGAGGTTAAATTACATTTCACTTTTAAATATTCACTGAGATCTATTGCACTCAATAAATATTGACGACATTGCCAACGAGTTTATTTCGCGGGCAACTGTGATACAAAACACATTTTCTTGGGAATGATAAATTTTATTATATTTTATATTATATTATTTATATTTTATTTATATTATAGGTTTATTATTAGTTTTAAGAATTTTAATTTTTCATTATTAGTTTTAAGAATGACCACTTTATTTGCCAAATAAATCAACTTATTTTTCTAAATGGCCAAATAACTGACTTTACTTTTTGCCCGCTTCGAGATTCTGAAAAGTCGGCGCCTATGCATTGTAACTATCCTAATCTAACCTAACCTAACCTAATGGGTCTAATCAGTTCAGTGCGTTCTATACATCTTATGGTGATCATATTGTAACTATCCTAACCCCCCTGCAGTAGTTTTATAAATATTTCACCAAGTATTGTCATTATTTGGCAGTAATGTCCTTGAAATTTTAGGAAATGGTATGGTAACTCTCTAAAAATTCTGAAAATTTCATGAAATTAAAAAAAAATCTATATGTCATGAAATATTATAATAATTGTCTATATTATCGTAATTATTTCTGTGTGCAATGTAATTTCGCGATGCTGTATTTTTACACTAATGAAGAATTATGAATTATGAAATTTTAAAAAATCTATATGTCATGAAATATTATAATAATTGTCTACATTATCGTAATTATTTTTGTGTGCAATGTAATTTCGCGATGCTGTACTTTTACACTAATGAAGAATTAACAATTTGCAGTAAGATCCACGCCTTCCCTCGAGACACGGCAAATTCCCATCGAACTAGACAGCCCACGAGGGTCAACTTCGGGATTCCTTATCAATCTTCCTCCTCCCCCGAAGGACTCCGGGATCGATTGAGTTAACAAGCACGAAATCAATCTCCGGTTTGTCGGGCGTCAATATCAATCGCCAGCTTTCCACGACCTAAAAATCCACATAAAAACTACCACCTACCATACAGTTAATGGTGGTAGGTAAAAATATAGTTTTGCACATTTAAATCTGCGACACTAATATCATTAGCTTAAATAAGTACATATAAAACAGTTTATGAAAGAATTTATATTTAAAGTTGTAAACAGTGGCATCATTAGTTACAATAAGTATAGTCATGCTCACATAAATCTAGTACAAGAAATTAGGTTACAATTGCAATTTTATATAGCAATGTCAAATTTTTTGTACTAGATTTATGTGAGCATGACTACATGTGTTTACGAAATAATTTACATTTAAAGTTGTAAACAGTGGCATCATTAGTTACAGTAAGTACATTCAAGCTCACATAAATCTAATACAAGAAATTAGCTTACAATAGCTATTCTATATAGTAATGTCAATTTTTTTGTACAAGATTTATGTGAACATGACTATATATGTTTACGAAATAATTTACATTTAAAGTTGTAAACAGTGACATCATTAGTTACAATAAATACGTATGTTTATGAAACAACTTACATTTAAAGTTGTAAACAGTGACATCATTAGTTACAATAATTACATATGTTTATGAAACAATTTACATTTAAAGTTGTAAACAGTGCAGAAAGCATCTGGTTTAAATCTTTAAGGAGGAGCTCTGTCCGATTTGCAGTGGGAAAGGATTCAATCCCTTTTTTCTTCCGCAGATTACGTACTCTCTCAATCCTCGGGTTCTTCGGGGGAACCCCCAAGACGTCGGTTTATCCCTCAGCCCTGCGGGTCGCCAAAATGGCGGACATGCGATTTGAATATTTCATGTCCGCCAAGTAAAGTCTGCTGCACCGCAGGCAGATAAGTTTATGCAATTGGGTGTGCAGGGAATTTGCAGGAAATTTAATTCAATGTTCTAAAGCCTCCTGCGCCCAGATTTGAACCAGCAGTACACGTTATGAATTCATTAATGTGGCAGCTAAATTATATGTGAATATGGTACATAGCAGAATTGAGTACTAGCCTATAAAATTACGAATTTTATTATTATTTTTTTTAAATAAATTAGCGCTTGCCATAATTATTAATGAACAAATTGAAAAACGCTTGTCTTTATTAGTAAACATTAATATCAAAGGTCCAAGTACCAAAGGTCCAAGTACCAAAAGTACCAAGTAGTATCCACACATAGTTTCAATTGTAGCTCAATTGTGCTCATTTATACCTCAAACATTTCCTCTTCAAAAACTATTGAAAACATTTGTTTTTCTATTCCATTTTTATTTTTAACTAAGGAAGCTGTGGTTTCATTTTATAAAGTTTTAGACATGAATACCAACAAAATTGATCTGACAGTGAAAAAAAAATAAACGTCAGATTTCTAACAACGTTGCCTAATTCATATATTAAAATAATTAAATTATTGTTTCAATTAATATATTAGATTTATGCTTTAAGTAAACCAATCGTCAACTATATTTTATATTATAATTTGACTGATTTGCTTTTGTAAAATAAAAATAGCATATATATTATGTACTCAATAAATATTCAATTTGATGGCAACATTGCCCACTGTCATAAAATATAACCTATTATTTTTTTAACATAACCTATTGTTTCAAGTCTAGTGACTTTTCACATTGGCCAACAATACTGTCACCCTAAGAGAGCCAACTTAGTTAAAAATAAAAATGGACCAGAGTTTTTGATTCTATCCAATAATGGCCTACATTATTTTCCATAGTTAATTCGTGCCAAGATTTGAACCTTCAATTGTAATATTTTAATTCAGCATTACTGGTGTGTGTACTGTAAATTTAGCATACTGCACCACACCCTCGAGATATTGCAGTACGGCATGTTACATATACACATCACGACCTCATAGTGTTTGCACACCATGCAGGATTGCTATTATACACAAGAGTCGCGACACTGCCACGTATCTTGCTAATTAATTAAAACCGAGCCAAATCAAATAGCGATTCCTCTGTTGGCAGCGGAATTAAATTAGCGAGAGAATCCCAACATTTATATTGAATGTGTGAGCTGAAAATGGGACGGATTCCTCCAGAGTAAGATTTTGGTAAACTTTTTTTGAACCCAGAGACCGAGGAAAAGTTATTATTAATTTGTCAAATTTTTTCCCAAATTTAAATGTGCACCGATTACAAGTGTGGATGTGGAGAGAAGCTTTTCACACTTAAAAATTGTGTTTAGTGATAGGAAAATGGGATTTTCCGTTGAAAATTTAGAAAAAGATTTAATTATTAGTTCGTTTAAAAATGAGCACTAATCATTATTTGTTATTAATTATTATTGTTATTAATATTAATCACCAAAACCTATATTATTAAAGTATTACTTTTATCTGCCTATAGTGCGTTGTTATTAATAAAATTATATTTTGTTTTGTTTTTCTGTATTTTCATAAAAAATAAAACATGCCTTTGCTGCGTTTTTGTGCTTATTCTAATCTTTTTGCTATTTTATATGCTTTGTTTCTAAGATTTGTATGCATTTTTAAGGGCTTATTTTGTAATTTTGTATGCTTATAAATTCGCGCTTTGCACATTACCCATTCATTATCTGAGTGTTTCGTGTGTCTTTCGCCGAATAAAACCTGGATCGCATCCCTCTTCGGCCTTAACTGCCTGAGGGAACCGCCCCTCCGCGTGCCATCCGCCCACGCAACAGTCGCACAATTCACCCCGATGGACGCATAAATTCCGGGGGGCATAAAGGTAAACGTCTCCACCCCCATCGTATACGTTGCCGCTTTTACTAAATAACGTTAATGCGCCTTTCTGGCATCGCGAAGAAGCGGCAGTTCGAGCGGAACGATTGTTGCGCACCTCTTCGGATCCATTAAATAAATTAAAGAGCTGCGCTAATAAAGGGGATGAAGGGGGGCACAGCCCTGAGGATGGCCCTTCGAGTGGGTTTCATTACGTGAGGACGCGGTCCCCCGCAAATTGAAAGGAGCCCTGCAATTAAACGAGGATAACATCCATCCCCTGTTATTCAATTTCAAACAGGTGAGCCCTTGTGAAAGCACAAAGAACCTTACATTTGTGTAATTATATTTGAGCACATCAGCAGGAAAATATCGGAAAAACCAGCAATTCTTTTATTGGAGAGAAAGAAAATTTTATTTTTAAATACGACTTCAATGCTGCAAAAATAATTAAGATTATTTACACCAATATAAGATGGATTTTGCTAGTAATATAGTAATGTATGCTAGTAATATTACTACACTACCCAAAAGGGTATAAGAGATAAAGGTTAAGAAAGATTACTATAGTTAATATAACGTACTTCTTACACTTTATTAATTTTTTAATTTAATTTTACGTTTTTTATTATCACACTATTATTAAAAATGTAAACAAAGTTCACTTATGTGAATATTTCTTTTATTATACCTTCAAATATTCCCAGAATTACATAGAATGTATAACTAAATGTGTCTTTTAAGATCTTATCCTCAGAATAAACGAGATTGAAAAATTAGGGGGTCGAAATATATACAATGTAAATAATGTACATTTATGTACATATTTCTCTTATTAGTTATTCAAATAATCTTAGAATCACACAGCATGTATAACTAAATGTATCTTTTAACATATTATCCTCAGAATAAGCGAGAGTGAAAAATTTGGGAATCGAAATTTATTAACCTCAATAATAATATAAACAAAGTACACTTATGTGAATATTTCTCTTATTATTCCTTCAAATAATCCCAAAATCATCATGTATAATTAAATGTGTGTTTTAAGATCTCATCCTCAAAATATAGATTTGGTAATATATAGCTAATATAAATAGGTAATATATATTGTTTTGCGATATAGCTGATTGCCTTCTCGAATTCGCTTATAATAAATCAAATTGGTGGAAAACGAAGAACGTGATGGACGTGGAAATTTATCAACTTAATTTAGGCATAAACATGAGTGTTCTGGATTGGAGCTTATCTTCAGCTGTCAGTGAACAAGCGAGCAGATAGCAGAAGCGATTTGTGCATGGAAATTAATACGTACGTGGAATACAGAAAACAGAACAGCAAACACGAATATTGGGGGTGAACTCCAAACATGTAGGGGTAAGTTTTGATTACAGTATATAAAGCCTTATGTGGTCAACAACAAACTATCCATTATGTTATATTAAAATGTGCAGTGGTTTTGTGGGCATCTAAAAATGTAAATGCAATTTCTAGTAGCAATAATTATGGCCCCAATTTCATGTGCCCCAATCAGTTGAAACTCGCTATTTTGCCGACATTACGAATTTCTGGGGGCGAAAAGGTGTCAGCCTGTGACGGGCGGCGTCCAGCGGGGGCGGACAATGGGGGGTTGGGGGGCCCGTGGCGTCGGGGCCCCCAGGAATAGCGTCGTCTCAGCGACGCCGGGCGTCGATTCAGCAACTTTCCTCCGCTTCCACCCTGTCTATTGCTTCCTTTTTCCCCGTCCGGCTCGATAGGGCTCACACACGGCGCGAACGGCTAATCTCACCCCCCAAAAGGGGGCGGCGAATTACGGCCAGAACGTGTAAAATATGCTTTTTACGTACCGAATGAGGGGGGAAAAACGCGGCAGTCACGCGACGAGAAACGGGGAATTGCGGGGGCGCAATAAACTTGGGGGGTTGCTTTTCACTTGAGATTTGTTAAATATTAGCACGAGCAAAAGAAACAAGTAAATTCGCAAATTCGGGGGTACAATTCATTACACACAACTGCTAATTATGAATAATAGAATGGAATATAGGAATACTATTACCCATATTCAATAAAGGAGACAAGATAAACTGTAACAACTATAGGGGCATAATGAATATAAAAAATGAGAATAACGATTAAATAAAAAACATTAAAATTGAAATACATGAAAGTTGGAAAGATCTATAGCTCATCTCAATGCATTATTTCGATTTCCTTGTCTTGTTTAATAATTTGACTTACCACTTAATCTACAGATACGGTAATAAAACCATCATAATGATCAGAAAGTCTCACCTGTAATCAAAGAAAAAAACACTTATTAGTCCAATTAATAAAATAATATTAATTATAATAATAATAATAATATATTTATTTATTATTTTCATAATTCAAACAATTAATAGTGCAATTATAATAAATCTATGTTCGCTTACTGGCTTGTATGCAATATATAATGTTTCAGAAATTTCAGTAGTAGCTAACCGATACTTGTCATTGCAGAAAGTTAAGTGTTTGATATTCTCGCTTATTTAATACTAAAACTTTGTCAAATTTTCAGGAGTATTAGCTTCAAGTATACCAAACAGACATCTGATAATAAATATGCAATAAATAAATTTTCAAAAATTTCAGGAGTAGCTAACGGATACTTGTCATTGCAGAAAGTTAAGTGTTTGATTTTCTTACTTATTTAATACTGAAACTTAGTCAAATTTTCAGGAGTATTAGCTTCAAGTATACCAAACAGATATCTGAAAATAAATATGCAATAAATAAATTTTCTGAAATTTCAGTGGTAGCTAACCGATACTTGTCATTGCAGAAAGTTAAGTATTTGGTTTTCTCACGCATTTAATACTGAAACTTTGTCAAATTTTCAGGAGTATTAGCTTCAAGTATACCAAACAGATATCTGAAAATAAATATGCAATTAATAAATTTTCAGAAATTTCAGTAGTAGCTAACCGATACTTGTCATTGCAGAAAGTTAAGTATTTGGTTTTCTCACGCATTTAATACTGAAACTTTGTCAAATTTACAGGAGTATTAGCTTCAAGTATGCCAAACAGATATCTGATAAGAAATATGCAATAACTAAATTTTCAGAAATTTCAGTAGTAGCTAACCGATACTTGTCATTGCAGAAAGTTAAGTGTTTGCTTTTCTCACTTATTTAATACTGAAACTTTGTCAAATTTTCAGGAGTATTAGCTTCAAGTATACCAAACAGATATCTGATAATAAATATGCAATAAATAAATTTTCAAAAATTTCAGGAGTAGCTAACGGATACTTGTCATTGCAGAAAGTTAAGTGTTTGATTTTCTTACTTATTTAATACTGAAACTTAGTCAAATTTTCAGGAGTATTAGCTTCAAGTATACCAAACAGATATCTGAAAGTAAATATGCAATAAATAAATTTTCAGAAATTTCAGTAGTAGCTAACCGATACTTGACATTCCAGAAAGTTAAATGTTTGATTTTCTCATTTATTTAATACTGAAACTTTGTCAAATTTTCAGGAGTATTAGCTTTAAGTATACCAAACAGATATCTGATAAAAAATATACAAGAAATAAATTTTTAGAAAATTCAGGAGTAGCTAACTGATACTTGTCATTGCAGAAAGTTAAGTGTTTGATTTTCTCACTTATTTAATACTGAAACTTTGTCAAATTTTCAGGAGTATTAGCTTCAAGTATACCAAACAGATATCTGATAAAAAATATGCAATAAATAAATTTTCAGAAATTTCAGTAGTAGCTAACCGATACTTGTCATAGCAGAAAGTTAAGTGTTTGATTTTTCACTTATTTTCTACTGAAACTTTGTCAAATTTTCAGGAGTATTAGCTTCAGGTATACCAAACAGATATCTAATAATAAATATGCATTAAATACATTTTCTACTGAAATTTTCAGAAATTTCAGTAGTAGCTAACCGATACTTGTCATTGCAGAAAGTTAAGTGTTTGATTTTCTCACGCATTTAATACTGAAACTTTGTCAACTTTTCAGGAGTATTAGCTTCAAGTATACCCAACAGATATCTGATAAAAAATATGCAATAAATAAATTTTCAGAAATTTCAGTAGTAGCTAACCGATACTTGTCATTGCAGAAAGTTAAGTGTTTGATTTTCTCACTTATTTAATACTGAAACTTTGTCAAATTTTCAGGAGTATTAGCTTCAAGTATACCAAACTGAAATCTGATAAAAAATATGCAATAAATAAATTTTCAGAAATTTCAGTAGTAGCTAACCGATACTTGTCATTGCAGAAAGTTAAGTGTTTGATTTTCTCACTTATTTAATACTGAAACTTTGTCAAATTTTCAGGAGTATTAGCTTCAAGTATACCAAACTGAAATCTGATAAAAAATATGCAATAAATAAATTTTCAGAAATTTCAGCAGTAGCTAACCGATACTTGTCATTGCAGAAAGTTAAGTGTTTGATTTTCTCACGTATTTAATACTGAAACTTTGTCAAATTTTCAGGAGTATTAGCTTCAAGTATACCAAACTGAAATCTGATAAAAAATATGCAATAAATAAATTTTCAGAAATTTCAGTAGTAGCTAACCGATACTTGTCATTGCAGAAAGTTAAGTATTTGGTTTTCTCACGCATTTAATACTGAAACTTTGTCAAATTTTCAGGAGTATTAGCTTCAAGTATGCCAAACAGATATCTGATAAGAAATATGCAATAACTAAATTTTCAGAAATTTCAGTAGTAGCTAACCGATACTTGTCATTGCAGAAAGTTAAGTGTTTGCTTTTCTCACTTATTTAATACTGAAACTTTGTCAAATTTTCAGGAGTATTAGCTTCAAGTATACCAAACAGATATCTGATAATAAATATGCAATAAATAAATTTTCAAAAATTTCAGGAGTAGCTAACGGATACTTGTCATTGCAGAAAGTTAAGTGTTTGATTTTCTTACTTATTTAATACTGAAACTTAGTCAAATTTTCAGGAGTATTAGCTTCAAGTATACCAAACAGATATCTGAAAGTAAATATGCAATAAATAAATTTTCAGAAATTTCAGTAGTAGCTAACCGATACTTGACATTCCAGAAAGTTAAATGTTTGATTTTCTCATTTATTTAATACTGAAACTTTGTCAAATTTTCAGGAGTATTAGCTTTAAGTATACCAAACAGATATCTGATAAAAAATATACAAGAAATAAATTTTTAGAAAATTCAGGAGTAGCTAACTGATACTTGTCATTGCAGAAAGTTAAGTGTTTGATTTTCTCACTTATTTAATACTGAAACTTTGTCAAATTTTCAGGAGTATTAGCTTCAAGTATACCAAACAGATATCTGATAAAAAATATGCAATAAATAAATTTTCAGAAATTTCAGTAGTAGCTAACCGATACTTGTCATAGCAGAAAGTTAAGTGTTTGATTTTTCACTTATTTTCTACTGAAACTTTGTCAAATTTTCAGGAGTATTAGCTTCAGGTATACCAAACAGATATCTAATAATAAATATGCATTAAATACATTTTCTACTGAAATTTTCAGAAATTTCAGTAGTAGCTAACCGATACTTGTCATTGCAGAAAGTTAAGTGTTTGATTTTCTCACGCATTTAATACTGAAACTTTGTCAACTTTTCAGGAGTATTAGCTTCAAGTATACCCAACAGATATCTGATAAAAAATATGCAATAAATAAATTTTCAGAAATTTCAGTAGTAGCTAACCGATACTTGTCATTGCAGAAAGTTAAGTGTTTGATTTTCTCACTTATTTAATACTGAAACTTTGTCAAATTTTCAGGAGTATTAGCTTCAAGTATACCAAACTGAAATCTGATAAAAAATATGCAATAAATAAATTTTCAGAAATTTCAGTAGTAGCTAACCGATACTTGTCATTGCAGAAAGTTAAGTGTTTGATTTTCTCACTTATTTAATACTGAAACTTTGTCAAATTTTCAGGAGTATTAGCTTCAAGTATACCAAACTGAAATCTGATAAAAAATATGCAATAAATAAATTTTCAGAAATTTCAGCAGTAGCTAACCGATACTTGTCATTGCAGAAAGTTAAGTGTTTGATTTTCTCACGTATTTAATACTGAAACTTTGTCAAATTTTCAGGAGTATTAGCTTCAAGTATACCAAACTGAAATCTGATAAAAAATATGCAATAAATAAATTTTCAGAAATTTCAGTAGTAGCTAACCGATACTTGTCATTGCAGAAAGTTAAGTGTTTGATTTTCTCACGTATTTAATACTGAAACTTTGTCAAATTTTCAGGAGTATTAGCTTCAAGTATACCAAACTGAAATCTGATAAAAAATATGCAATAAATAAATTTTCAGAAATTTCAGTAGTAGCTAACCGATACTTGTCATTGCAGAAAGTTAAGTGTTTGATTTTCTCACTTATTTAATACTGAAACTTTGTCAAATTTTTAGGAGTATTAGCTTCAAGTATACCAAACTGAAATCTGATAAAAAATATGCAATAAATAAATTTTCAGAAATTTCAGTAGTAGCTAACCGATACTTGTCATTGCAGAAAGTTAAGTGTTTGATTTTCTCACGTATTTAATACTGAAACTTTGTCAAATTTTCAGGAGTATTAGCTTCAAGTATACCAAACAGATATCTGATAATAAATATGCAATAAATAAATTTTCAGAAATTTCAATAGTAGCTAACCGATACTTGTCATTGCAAAAAGTTAAGTGTTTGATTTTCTCACTTATTTAATACTGAAACTTTGTCAAATTTTCAGGAGTATTAGCTTAAAGTATAAAAAACACAGATCTGATAAAAAATATGCAATCAATAAAATTTCAGAAATTTCAGTAGTAGCTAACCGATACTTGTCATTGCAGAAAGTTAAGTGTTTGATTTTCTCACGTATTTAATACTGAAACTTTGTCAAATTTTCAGGAGTATTAGCTTCAAGTATACCAAACTGAAATCTGATAAAAAATATGCAATAAATAAATTTTCAGAAATTTCAGTAGTAGCTAACCGATACTTGTCATTGCAGAAAGTTAAGTGTTTGATTTTCTCACTTATTTAATACTGAAACTTTGTCAAATTTTCAGGAGTATTAGCTTCAAGTATACCAAACTGAAATCTGATAAAAAATATGCAATAAATAAATTTTCAGAAATTTCAGTAGTAGTTAACCGATACTTGTCATTGCAGAAAGTTAAGTGTTTGATTTTCTCACGCATTTAATACTGAAACTTTGTCAACTTTTCAGGAGTATTAGCTTCAAGTATACCAAACTGAAATCTGATAAAAAATATGCAATAAATAAATTTTCAGAAATTTCAGTAGTAGCTAACCGATACTTGTCATTGCAGAAAGTTAAGTGTTTGATTTTCTCACGTATTTAATACTGAAACTTTGTCAAATTTTCAGGAGTATTAGCTTCAAGTATACCAAACTGAAATCTGATAAAAAATATGCAATAAATAAATTTTCAGAAATTTCAGTAGTAGCTAACCGATACTTGTCATTGCAGAAAGTTAAGTGTTTGATTTTCTCACGTATTTAATACTGAAACTTTGTCAAATTTTCAGGAGTATTAGCTTCAAGTATACCAAACTGAAATCTGATAAAAAATATGCAATAAATAAATTTTCAGAAATTTCAGTAGTAGCTAACCGATACTTGTCATTGCAGAAAGTTAAGTGTTTGATTTTCTCACGTATTTAATACTGAAACTTTGTCAAATTTTCAGGAGTATTAGCTTCAAGTATACCAAACAGATATCTGATAATAAATATGCAATAAATAAATTTTCAGAAATTTCAATAGTAGCTAACCGATACTTGTCATTGCAAAAAGTTAAGTGTTTGATTTTCTCACTTATTTAATACTGAAACTTTGTCAAATTTTCAGGAGTATTAGCTTAAAGTATAAAAAACACATATCTGATAAAAAATATGCAATCAATAAAATTTCAGAAATTTCAGTAGTAGCTAACCGATACTTGTCATTGCAGAAAGTTAAGTGTTTGATTTTCTCACGCATTTAATACTGAAACTTTGTCAACTTTTCAGGAGTATTAGCTTAAAGTATACCAAACTGAAATCTGATAAAAAATATGCAATTAATAAATTTTCAGAAATTTCAGTAGTAGCTAACCGATACTTGTCATTGCAGAAAGTTAAGTGTTTGATTTTCTCACTTATTTAATACTGAAACTTTGTCAAATTTTCAGGAGTATTAGCTTCAAGTATACCAAATAGATATCTGATAGTAAATATGCAATAAATAAATTTTCAGAAATTTCAGTAGTAGCTAACCGATACTTGTCATAGCAGAAAGTTAAGTGTTTGATTTTTCACTTATTTTCTACTGAAACTTTGTCAAATTTTCAGGAGTATTAGCTTCAAGTATACCAAACAGATATCTGATAGAAAATATGCCATAAATACATTTTCAGAAATTTCAGTAGTAGCTAACCGATACTTGTCATTGCAGAAAGTTCAGTGTTTGATTTTCTCACTTATTTAATACTGAAACTTTCTCAAATTTTCAGGAGTATTAGCTTTAAGTATACCAAACAGATATCTAATAAAAAATATGCAATAAATAAATTTTCAGAAATTTCAGTAGTAGCTAACCGATACTTGTCATTGCAGAAAGTTAAGTGTTTGATTTTCTCCCTTATTTAATACTGAAACTTTGTCAAATTTTCAGGAGTATTAGCTTCAAGTATACCAAACAGATATCCGATAATAAATATGCAATAAATAAATTTTCAGAAATTTCAGTAGTAGCTAACCGATTCTTGTCATTGCAGAAAGTTAAGTGTTTGATTTTCTCCCTTATTTAATACTGAAACTTTGTCAAATTTTCAGGAGTATTAGCTTCAAGTATACCAAACAGATATCTGATAATAAATATGCAATAAATAAATTTTCAGAAATTTCAGTAGATGCTAACCGATACTTGTCATTGCAGCAAGTTAAGTGTTTGATTTTCTCAATTATTTAATACTGAAACTTTGTCAAATTTTCAGGAGTATTAGCTTCAGGTATACCAAACAGATATCTGATAAAACATATGCAATAAATAAATTTTCAGAAATTTCAGTAGTAGCTAACTGATACTTGTCATTGCAGAAAGTTAAGTGTTTGATTTTCTCACTTAGTTAATACTGAAACTTTGTTAAATTTTCAGGAGTAGTAGCTTCAAGTATACCAAACAGATATCTGGTACTACATATGCAATAAATAAATTTTCAGAAATTTCAGTTGTAGCTAACCGATACTTGTCATTGCAGAAAGTTAAGTGTTTGATTTTCTCATTTATTTAATACTGAAACTTTGTCAAATTTTCAGGAGTATTAGCTTCAAGTATACCAAACAGATATCTGATAATAACTATGCAATAAATAAATTTTCAGAAATTTCAGTAGTAGCTAACTGATACTTGTTATTGCAGAAAATTAGGTGTTTGATTTTCTCACTTAGTTTATACTGAAACTTTGTCAAATTTTCAGGAGTATTAGCTTCAAGTATACCAAACAGATATCTGATAATAAATATGCAATAAATAAATTTTCAGAAATTTCAGTAGTAGCTAACCGATACTTGTCATTGCAGAAAGTTAAGTGTTTGATTTTTTAACTTATTTAATACTGAAACTTTGTCAAATTTTCAGGAGTATTAGCTTCAAGTATACCAAACAGATATCTGATAATAAATATGCGATAAATAAATTTTCAGAAATTTCAGTAGTAGCTAACCGATACTTGTCATTGCAGAAAGTTAAGTGTTTGATTTTCTCACTTATTTAATACTGAAGCTTTGTCAAATTTTCAGGAGTATTAGTTTCAAGTATACCAAACAGATACCTGATAATAAATATGCAATAAATAAATTTTCAGGAATTTCAGTAGTAGCTAACCGATACTTGTCATTGCACAAAGTTAAGTGTTTGATTTTCTCACTTATTTAATACTGAAACTTTGTCAAATTTTCAGGAGTATTAGCTACAAGTATACCAAACAGATATCTAATAATAAATATGGAATAAATAATTTTTCAGAAGTTTTAGTAGTAGCTAACTGATACTTGTCATTGCAGAAAGATAAGTGTATGATTTTCTCATTTATTTTACACTGAAACTTTGTTCAATTTTCAGGTGTATTAGCTTCAAGTATACCAAACAGATATCTGATAATAAATATGCAATAAATAAATTTTCAGAAATTTCAGTAGTAGCTAACCGATACTTGTCATTGCAGAAAGTTAAGTATTTGATTTTCTCACTTATTTTATACTGAAACTTTGTCAAATTTTCAGGAGTATTAGCTTCAGGTATATTTACCAGGTATCTGATAAAAAATATGCAATAAATAATTTTTCACAAATTTCAGTAGTAGCTAACCGATACTTGTTATTGCAGAAAGTTAAGTATTTGATTTTCTCACTTATTTTATACTGAAACTTTGTCAAATTTTCAGGAGTATTAGCTTCAAGTATACCAAACAGATATCTGATAATACATATGCAATAAATAAATTTTCAGAAATTTCAGTAGTAGCTAACCGATACTTGTCATTGCAGAGAGTTAAGTGTATATATATATATATATATATATATATATATATATATATATATATATATATATAAATATAAAAAATACACATAAAAATATTTTTGATTGCATATTTATAATGCGTAAAACATATAAAATATGAGCTGCTATACAACAGTTGTAGTACTTGAATGTGGCAACAATTCATTATTTCTGACACTTTCGCACGACCCACAGTACATACATAAATTATCCATTTTTCAGGTATAATTTCAGTGCAAATAAATCACCTCACGCATTTTTATTGTACGTAATACCTTTTCAGGTAATAAAAAAACCGCCCATTCCAAACTTGGCACGCTTATCGCGAGGTTTACAGTTTGTAAACTTGCGCCGAGGATTCCCGTTCATCCAGACAACCTCAGCGGACCTCATGAGGTTCATGATAACGGAAATTGCGGCTACAACATTCGCTAACGATTAGAACGTGCCTCACGTGACTTCACAATGCATAGCGATACAACAGACGATGGCACGATTAGGTTTAATAATGCATTTATACGGTTTTTTATGTATTTACTAAACACAAGTTAAATGTTTTTATATGTGTACTTATATATTTTTATATCTTTCCTTCAAAATAACGATTGAACTTTATTTTGTTGATATAGCAATAATATCACTATTTAGTCATTCTGTCAAATTCTCTATGCACATTGCTAATAGTAAGCAAGATTATATCTTGCTATTCTTAATATTTTGTGTTACTTAGCAAATTTCCTATATACGATATATAGAAAGTTATTTAAGTAACACAAAATATTAAGAATATCAAGATATTATTTCGCTTTCTATTAGCAATGTGCATAGAGAATTGGACAGATTGTCAATGTCTTAAACTTTATTTGTTTATTTATTTATTATGTAATATGAAACACGTAATAAAGCCACCACCATTCAATATTGTTATTATTGCTTATAATATAGTTAATATCATAAAATTTGCTGGAATATGTTAAATGTATATTGCGATGATTTCATTGCACGTTTACGATGTGTTAGGTTTTTAAAACACATAAAATGTTATCATAAAACGTTTATTACGATCAATTTACACGGCATTGTGTACAGCAAACGACCCCTCCGCCCACACAGTACGATTATAAAGTCGTATTATTAGTATTATCCTATACTATCTATTACTATCTATTACTATAATACTATTGGTATTATCTTATTGCCATAATGCACGTCAACACAACTAATGGGTGCATTGAAAACTTTTTTTACCCGTAATGTCGCAATTAATAATAAATTCTCACTGTATTGTATAGGCAGGAACTTGTCGTTAACAAATATACAAATAAACAAATAACTTATTCAAAAACAGGAACAACTTTATAATACAAATATACCAATAAACAAATAACTTATTCAAAAACAGAGAAACAATTTGCTACTTTTTGACCATAACATGTTTATTGATATATCGACATATACCATTTTTTGTGGTTGAGTATTAGCTTTAAGTACCAAACAGATATCTGATAATAAATATGCAATAAATAAATTTTCAGAAATTTCAGTATTGACTAATTCATACTTGTCATTGCAGAAAGTTAAGTGTTTGATATTCTCACTTATTTAATACTGAAACTTTGTCAAATTTTCAGGAGTATTAGCTTTAAGTATATCAAATAGATGTCTGATAATAAATATGCAATAAATAAATTTTCAGAAATTTCAGTAGTAGCTGACTGATACTTGTCATTGCAAAAAACAAACAAATACAAACTAGTCAGGCAAAATAAAATAAATAAATAATAAAATAAAATAAAAATAACTTTAGCAGTAAGTTACCTAATAACAATACCTTAAAAAAAACTTTTCAAATCTTGATCATTTGACCTAGAATAATAATGCCACCTTAATTGTGCGAGTTACGAAATTGTTCTTTATTCGGGAGCTTTTGCCTCCCCAACTTCGTCCGCGTTTCACGATAAATCCTCGCTTATGGCCTCGTCTGTCTCCAATTCTGCGGAATATGAGAGGAGGTATATAAAAAAGAAAACTCAATTCAGGTCGCTTCATGAGAAAGCCTAATGGCCTGATATATTGCGGAATAGGTAACGAGCACCTCCGGGACCATCTCTTTCAAGCCGGCCGTCGTCCAGTTGCGCTGCATTTCAGGTGCTGCCACCCAGACAGCCTGCTTCTCCCTGCTGTGCGGGTACATAAATTGAAATTAATGCCCGCTGCGTGACAGTAACGCAATGGATCCATTCCAGGACGATGGATTTATTGCGCGCTGGTGCTATGACGGGGTGTAATTGATTGCGAGACAATGAGGACGATGTTCTAAGGACGATGAAGAGGATAATGGGGGGCGAAAGTTTATGAGGGAAAATAACGGGGGTGTAAAATACTTGCAGTTTTCGGTTGTGATGTGTTATGTAACGCGATATTCCACGTTCTTATTATTTTTGTCCTTGTTTTTTTTGCTTCTGTTTGTATTATTTAATGTTTCGTTTTGTTCGTTTGTTTTTTCTTTGAGTCCTAGTTCATTTCCAATTCTATGTGCGTTAGTTTTGTCGTACATGTTTCGGTTTTATGTTTTATTTTTAGGTTTTTGAGGTTTTTGTACTTCTCCTCCATTCTTGTCTAACCAATTTGCTTCAGGTGATCTTTCTTTTTTTTCCGCCTTTTTCTCCGTTTGTCCTTCTATTAATTTCTATTTTCACGTTCACTATTAGTTTATTATATCTCTCAAAAGTGTTTTTCCTCTGCTGTCTAGCCTCTCTTAGTTGTGGTAGCAGATGTTGAAAATGTTCCAATGACCAATTCTAGTAAACGAAATCTATGGCTAGCAATTTTTGACAGATTGATGTTCTGTAATCAATTTGCTGATGAATATGATTTACTAGGGATGGAGCAAGGTCAATATACACCTTGCTTCAGCCCTAGTAAATCATTTTTTAATGCCTGGTGATGCCTGCCTGAGCAGTTAGATACTCTCAGCAAGTCACAGCCGCAGTGCAGTGCGTTAATTGCACTTTTTGTGCACACATTTGCACCATACAACACACTCACGTGGTATTAAATTACAATAATCAGGCAGTGCACACATTCTGCGGGCATCATTAACCGGATGGATGCACGTCCTGGACGCATTGCCGCAGAATCCTGGCCGTCCATCCGGAGTTCATCAGGATTTTCCTGATAAAGCGCGTGTGCATCTGGATAATCTCTGCGGCCCGATTATTTACAGCCCGAATTAATAGTCCTGCACTGGTGGCCCTGGGGGTGGCTGAAGGGGGCCCGGGGGCTGTTTACTGCGACTCCGGGACCGATACATAGGGGATAAATCACCAGAAATAACGGCCCCTGTTCCACGCCGAATTACCAGTTTAATTGAACGCGGATTCGATCCACGAGGCGCAATTATAAAACTCCACAAATCAGCGCTCTCCCGCGGCGAACATAAACTTGCCCGCAGGATTTTTTTGACTGGAAATCCGGGAAATGAAGGGGGGCGGCGTTTGACGTGGAAAAAACACCGCCGCACGGGAAATTTATGGCGAAAAGCGCGGGGCAAAAAGTTAAATGGGTGTTTTATTAGCGACGCCCCGAAGTCTCCGTCCTTCATTTGCGAGATTTTTCTTGTTCAAGGCACCACTACAACCCCCCAGTGGCTGGCCCGAATTTGATGAACGACCGAAAATGTTGCAGGTCAAAATACGACGACTTTTAAAAACTATGCAGATACTTTCCAAGCCAAAACTTCAGTATGTTTTTTAAAATTTTAGCCGATACAAAGAAGTGGCGAATATGGTATTTTTGATTACCCATTTCAATAAGAAAAACAGAAAACTGGTATCGTAGAAATGTGACAAACGCTCAATAACAAAAAAGTCTGTTTTAAAAAAATCACTGCTGTTAACCAATATTATGTGCAAACCTTCACCTACATTATAAAATATGTTCATGTGTCCGCGAAGCAACTCGAACTCGACGTTACATTTCAACTTCGCACAAACATGAACACTGTTTCCAGATTTTAATTTAGATACGGCCCTCGTGGGCGATGATCCGGTCTGTCTGTCTGTCTGCATGTCTGTCTGTGTGTCTGTATGTCTGTCTGTGTTTCCGTATGTATGACAGGATGGCGTTTTTCACGCTCACTCCCCCGCCCTTATCGCGAGCCGAATTGATGGGTCCGCGGCATGCTAGATGCGGGGGCGGACGGGGCCTTAATTAAGTTACCGATCGCAGGGGGCCGTGGAACCTCGGTGTTTGCGTACGCACCGGGGTTTTCCCCATCCGGTTTGGGGGAACCACTTACGAGCCGCATGAACATTTACGCTTCAATGGATTAGGACGTTATAATTGCCCATGGGCAATAAAATCCAAGATGACTAGTTTACTATTGTCGCGTTTATGGCAAGACGCTTTCTCAGCCGATGGTCGCCAGATGCGTGAATTCTAAGAAACAGTGTTTCTGACCAGCCCTAAAACCCCCACGGCGTGGGGGTGCGCTAAAAAACGTGGTCACTGACCAGCCCTAAACCCCCCCGAGGTGTAAGGGTGAGCATCTACCCGCTAAGAGCGCAAATTGCCAGTCAATTGCATCAATCCTTACACGATCTAAACATATTCAACAACTATCAAACTGCATTGATAATAAATTTTACTGAATAATTATACATTTTGTATATTTTTATTATGTATATTTATGTATATTTATATATATGTATATTTATTATGTATATTTTTGGTATAAAAGGTAGAGGAGCAGCAAGGATTATCTGATTAAATAATCCTAAATCAAAGGGTGAATTTTATGTTAAACTAACACAAACACCATTAGTTGAGAGTAAGTCTACCAACATAATCTTCATTGGATTACGAAACGATGTTTTATAAAAGTGTCTACGATAATTATATGTTTTCGCCAGATAATGCAAGAAACCCCAAAACATAAGTTCGATCATGTTTAACTTGTATTCTAATCCTCGGTCAAATTAGACAAATTGGCAGTAATGGAAGCCAAAATCAGCACTGAAGTAAAAATTTTTAGTAATCATACATAGAGAGTACGGTGGACTTAGATAAGTCTAAATGCTCATAGGTCAACTAGACCAGTGGTCGACAACCTTCAATTTTAATGAAAATTAATAAGAATGTGTATGTATGTTTGAAAGAAACTTCTGCAAAGTTTTGCACCAGATATCAAAAATATCTGAGCCATTGCAGCCTTTCCCGTGGAGATCACTCCAAATTCGAAACGTCTGCCGCGTGAATTTTACACAGTTTCACATTAGTTTCACTTTCAGCTTGTGAAAGGAGAAATAATTGAATGACACACATTAACACTTTTTCACAAAAAAAATAATAACAATGTAATACATAAATGTTTTTTTTTTTTGTGAAAAAGGGTTAATGTGTGTCATTCAACAGTTTCACGTGTTCCCACTGTTCAGCACACGTTGATAAATAAAGTAAATTTGGAATGCTTTATTTGAAAAATTGACACATTTTCAGACTGTGATCTAAAAATTTCACAAATATTGATGAATTGGTTGTTGCTGTTGAAAATTTTGCCGATTTTGAGATAACCTGCCAAATTACCCATTGCACAATATTAAAATTACAAAGCCACAGTAGAAAATATAATAGAATTCATCAGTTGCTTTTGAAAATTTCACAAATTTGGACCATTTGAATAATAATAAATTATGACCAAATCAGACTTTGGCAGTTGAACTTAGAAGTTTGATAGATTTCCAAAGTTTTATTTAAAAATTAACAAATTTTGACAGTTTCTATTCAAAATTATACCAATTTGGACACTCATGTTGATGAATATAGCAAATATTTAAACTGCTGAAGTTGCAAATGTCAAAATCAGATAAATTTTAAACTTCATTTCAAGATTTCGAAAGTTTCATTTAAAAATTCAACAAATTTAAACAGTTTCTATTCAAAATTAAACCAATTTGGACACTCATGTTGATGAATATGGCAAATTTGGACAGCTAAAGTTGCAAATGTCCAAATCTGATAATTTTTTAACTTCATTTCGAGATTTCCAAAGTTTTATTTAAAATATTCAACAAATTTAAACAGTTTCTATTCAAAATTTAAAAAAAATAAAGTTGAAAAAAAATTTAACTTCAAATTTATGCAATTATATTTTTATACATTATTATTATTATATTGCTACATTATAGACGAAGTAATGTTTCATTGTGTGGTCATAAAAAATATGTTTCTTTATAAACCATAATGAAAAATTCAATCTGGCGCATCCACCATAATGAAAATTGCTACCCGGCGCATCCACCATAATGAAAATTTGCTACCCGGCGCATCCACCATAATGAAAATTTGCTACCCGGCGCATCCACCATAATGAAAATATGCTACCCGACGCATCCACCATAATGAAAAATTGCTACCCGGCGCATCCACCATAATGAAAACTTGCTACCCGGCGCATCCACCATAATGAAAATTTGCTACCCGGCGCATCCACCATAATAAAAATTGATTATATCTATTGCAGTTTTATGCAACTAATTACACGCAATTGCTACATTATAGACGAGGTAATGTTTCATTGTGTGGTCATTAAAAATATGTTTCCTTATAAACCATAATAAAAATTTCAATCTGGCGCATCCACCATAATGAAAATTGCAATCTGGCGCACCATAATAAAAATTATAGATTATACATTATAGACGAGGTAATGTTTCATTGTGTGGTCATAAAAAATATATTTCTTTATAAACCATAATGAAAATTTGCTACCCGGCGCATCCACCATAATGAAAATTTGCTACCCGGCGCATCCACCATAATGAAAATTTGCTACCCGGCGCATCCACCATAATGAAAATTTGCTACCCGGCGCATCCACCATAATGAAAATTTGCTACCCGGCGCATCCACCATAATGAAAATTTGCTACCCGGCGCATCCACCATAATGAAAATTTGCTACCCGGCGCATCCACCATAATGAAAATTTGCTACCCGGCGCATCCACCATAATGAAAATTTGCTACCCGGCGCATCCACCATAATGAAAATTTGCTACCCGGCGCATCCACCATAATGAAAAATTGCTACCCGGCGCATCCACCATAATAAAAATTGATTATATCTATTGCAGTTTTATGCAACTAATTACACGCAATTGCTACATTATAGACGAGGTAATGTTTCATTGTGTGGTCATTAAAAATATGTTTCCTTATAAACCATAATAAAAATTTCAATCTGGCGCATCCACCATAATGAAAAATTGCTACCCGGCGCATCCACCATAATAAAAATTGATTATATCTATTGCAGTTTTATGCAACTAATTACACGCAATTGCTACATTATAGACGAGGTAATGTTTCATTGTGTGGTCATTAAAAATATGTTTCCTTATAAACCATAATAAAAATGTCAATCTGGCGCATCCACCATAATGAAAACTTGCTACCCGGCGCATCCACCATAATGAAAATTTGCTACCCGACGCATCCACCATAATGAAAATTTGCTACCCGGCGCATCCACCATAATGAAAATTTGCTACCCGGCGCATCCACCATAATGAAAATTTGCTACCCGGCGCATCCTTCATAATGAAAATTTGCTACCCGGCGCATCCACCATAATGAAAATTTGCTACCCGGCGCATCCACCATAATAAAAATTGATTATATCTATTACAGTTTTATGCAACTAATTACACGCAATTGCTACATTATAGACGAAGTATTGTTTCATTGTGTGTAATTACACGCAATTGCTACATTATAGACGAAGTAATGTTTCATTGTGTGGTCATAAAAAATATGTTTCTTTATAAACCATAATGAAAAATTCAATCTGGCGCATCCACCATAATGAAAATTTGCTACCCGGCGCATCCACCATAATGAAAATTTACTACCCGGCGCATCCACCATAATGAAAATTTGCTACCCGGCGCATCCACCATAATGAAAATTTGCTACCCGGCGCATCCACCATAATGAAAATTTGCTACCCGGCGCATCCACCATAATGAAAATTTGCTACCCGGCGCATCCACCATAATGAAAATTTGCTACCCGGCGCTTCCACCATAATGGAAATTTGCTACCCGGCGCATCCACCATAATAAAAATTGATTATATCTATTACAGTTTTATGCAACTAATTACACGCAATTGCTACATTATAGACGAAGTATTGTTTCATTGTGTGTAATTACACGCAATTGCTACATTATAGACGAAGTAATGTTTCATTGTGTGGTCATAAAAAATATGTTTCTTTATAAACCATAATGAAAAATTCAATCTGGCGCATCCACCATAATGAAAATTTGCTACCCGGCGCATCCACCATAATGAAAATTTGCTACCCGGCGCATCCACCATAATGAAAATTTGCTACCCGGCGCATCCACCATAATGAAAATTTGCTACCCGGCGCATCCACCATAATGAAAATTTGCTACCCGGCGCATCCACCATAATAAAAATTGATTATATCTATTACAGTTTTATGCAACTAATTTCACGCAATTGCTACATTATAGACGAAGTACAAATTTACAAATTATATGAAATTTCGTCAGATGACGTTTAATATTTGATCAATTTGGACAGCTGTATTTGAAAATTTGACGAATTGAAAAAGTGTTTAATGAATTAGTGTCGAAGATTTGCCAGATTTCAACAGTTGATATTGAAATATTTACAGATTCTCACAGCATGTGCTTTAGCAATTGTATTCTGATGATGTTGATAGTTGTAGTTGAAAACTGCTCCATTTTTCACCGATCAAATATTTGACATATTTGACCAGTTGCAGCTGAAAATTTGGACTGTTTTTGTCAAAAAAATTGATGGATTATTACATTTTCAATTGAAAATTGCAAAAGATGTGGAAATATATATTTAAAAATATGACAAAGTTGATCGTCATTTTATATGATCTTTATTTTCGTACCGAATTAGCATTTCAATCGTTTCGTTTACATGTTGGACTGGTTTTTATATCTACTATACAAAGAAAATTGTACCAACACGCATCCAGAATTAGATTAGATTAGATTAGATTTATTTGCAACACTAGATCATTTACATGATATTTGTCAAGTCAATATTACATATTATTACATTCCACAACATAGCACGTACATATCAAAATTATATATTAAACATATCTTAATATTCATTAAAAATTCAAAAACTCGTCCAGGGTATAAAATGTATTCTCAATTAAAAATACTCTTAACTTACTCTTAAATACTATGGGGTTTTTACATTTTTTGATAAAATCAGGTAAATGATTGTATATCTCTACACATGAATAATATGGAGAATTTTTATAAAATGATGTACGATGTAAGGGAACACGGAGCATATTGCAATGCCTTGTGGCATGAACATGATGCTCAGCATTCTTTTGAAAAGTTCCGATATGATTGTACACATACATAGCACACTTCATGATGTAGATACAAATAAATGGCAATATGTTGTGCTCCCTGAAACTAGATCTACACGATTCCCTCTTGCCTAAATTGAAAATTAACCGAATTATCCGTTTTTGGGCTACTTTAACCCGATATGAATCAAATGATTTCCCCCACATAATTATATTATACGACATATGACTGGAAGCTAATGCATGGTATACTTGCACAAGATATTTTCTTGATATTGTATTTTTCAGTTTCAATATGGCGTAATAGGTGCTATTTAGTTGTTTCACTAGATGTTCCACATGAATTGACCACTTGAGTCCCTGGTCCAAATAACATCCCAAGAATTTTGCAGATGCAGCGCTGGTAGGTATAAGTTGTTGCGAACACCTGTTCTTGAAAAACTGAAGATGGACTGTCTTGTCTCCATTTAAAATCAAATTATTTTGATTGCACCATTGTTTGACACTAACTGCTACTGATTGCAACCTGGCATCAAGCTCTTCTTTCGTTGGTGCATCGATCACTATGGAAATGTCATCGGCAAAGATAACAGTATGCCCACACGTCATATGTATTGGCAAGTCATTAATATATAGTAAGAATATTAGTGGTCCTAGCACAGATCCTTGCGCTACTCCTAGAGACAAGTTACATATATTAGAGTCAGCGCTCTCTATGTTGACATACATTTTGCGACCAGTAAGGAATGATTTTACCAAATCCAATGCATGGCCCCTTATTCCAATGTTCCATAACTTGCTTTCCACAAATTTCGCGTTGACAACATCGAATGCGCTCGACAGATCAAAAAACATTCCGGCGACATAACTGTTTGTATCCATTAGTCTTTGAACGCACTCGATAAATTCAAAAGTTGCAGTTTCTGTGGACCGCTTGCCAGTAAAACCGTGCTGACAGGGACTCAGTAATTTATACTTGGTAATAAAACCATATATTTGATTGTATATTGTCTTCTCGTATATCTTAGAAATCACATTCAACACTGATATAGGTCTGTAGTTCTCAATCTGTTGTTCACTTCCCTTTTTATATACAGGAACTACCCTTGCGATCTTTAGTGAGGTAGGAAATTTCCCTTGGGCTAATGTATTGTTTATTAGGTGGGTTAGTGGTCCAACAATAACATCACTGATATATTTAATGATTCTCGTTGAAATACCGTCGGGGCCTACGGAGTTCTTATGTTTCAATTTTAATATTATAGTCTTTATCTCTTCGTCTGTAGTCTCATATAGAGTTATTGTATGATCCTGATGCAATCCCGCAGTACAGGAACTTGATATATTTGATCCAAAATTGTTTTGGACTTTCTTCTCAGCAATTGTGGAAAAGTAACTACTAAACTCGTCTGCAACATCCCTCGCATCTTGTATAATTTTATCATTACTTGTAATGGTAATGTGAGATTTTCTGTTTTTTCTATTGGTAACATCGTTAACCACCTCCCATACCTTTTTTGCTTTGTTACCCGAGGTTTCTATCTCATTCTCATAATATGCTATTTTGGTCTTCCTAATTAATTCCTTATGTATTTTTCGTTGTTGTTTATACCTTTCATTTCTATCAGCGGTGTAATTTTCCTTTAGAGCTATAAATTTTTCTCTAAGACAAATGCTAGATTGTCTTATGGATGCGTCAACCCATTTAGCATTTGATTTTCTAATAATTTGTCTGTTTATATTTCTAATTGGACAGGCCATATTAAAATTGTGAAGAAGACATTGCATGAATTCGTCAAATGATTTATCTACATTATCGGTCAAGTCAACACCAACTAAGTCAATCTTTATCATATTTTTTAATGTCCCCAATTATGCGTGTTTACTTGAATACATATTACTTTCTGGGAAGCTGCTGCGATTACGAGTTAATCATTCGGCGATACGCACTTCGAGCGTTGTTAATCGCGCAATTTTCCTGTTAGGCAAAGTTTTCCCTCCGGAAAATCGAAAACTCGGGCGCGTATTTTCGAGCGTGACACGCGAAAACAATGGACGCCACGTTGTGTTGTGCGTGGGAAAATCGCGCTCCATCCGCCCAGTAAACTTTTCTCATAGAGGGTTAACAAAGCAGATTTCCACGAAAATTATTTACTTTCTAACTGCATTGATAATAAATTTTACTGAATAATTATATATGTTGGGTATAAAATGTAAAGGAACAGTAAGGTTTATTAGTATCATTATTATTACACTCAAATAAAATTATTACTCTTATTTTAAATTTTAAAAATATGACGTTTAATTGATTACATCTGAATGATAAGCAAATATTTAATGAATCGGTTATTGTTTATTATTAAATTGGATTCACTCTTACTATTACACTGAAACAAAGTTAAACACTCTTATTTAAAATTTAAAAAAATATGATGTTTAATTGGATACATCTAATTGAATGAAAAGCAAATATGTAATGAATCGGTTATTGTTTATTGGTTAAAGCATTTTTGGTTTATCCAATGTTATGTGCTGAAGTTAAGTTTAAAACTGCACCTTAAACTTATTTACTTGGAACAGGAATTCGGAACAGTGATGACTGGACATACATAATTCATAAGTATTGCTTTTTTATACACTCTGCTCGGACCTTTTGAAGCTGTGCACAAAGGGCAGATGCAAAAGGATTAGACAAAAATTAACGCCACGGGACGTAAACTAATTAGCGCACAGGATCTAATTCCGCTTTAATTAAAAATTACAGTGCGAAAGTAAGTGGGGCTCACTAAAAAAAAATAATGGGACGCCGTTAAGGAATTCGCGTATATTCTTTGACTCTCGCGTATTAACTTCGTGATTCAGTCTCTCATTTCCGCCCCATTCTCTCATACATCTTACTTTTCACATGATCGCGCCTCGTGTTTTTGCCCAGGAACATACTTCATCGCAAGTTGTACTTGCTCCGTGTACAGTGTACACGAGCTCCAGGCTCTGTACGTGTACAGATCCGCTTTTACAGCCCTCGCCGAAAAATAGACAATGTGCATTAGACCGCACAGCTTTATCCTGGTAAGACCGGCAAAGCCATAACTATAATTCAGTTCTGGCCGCGATTTTTATGCGATATTACGTTCGATAATGGCCCTGTAAATCTACCCTCTAGCTGGGGACTTCGCGTTTTAATTCGATTACGAAACCGGGAGCAGTATTTATTAAAGCAGGATACTGTTTACGTGCACCACCTTTTTGACCCCCTTCTTAAACTTAAACTTAAAATGTTACTCATTTACATTTAAAAATATCAAAAGAAGTATCTCCATTAGAATGGGATATATTTTCAGAAAAAAATAATAAAGTCATTCCGAAGAAAGTTATTAATAAATACAATATACTAGGGAAGAAATTAAATAAAATAATATTAAAAAGGAATGGAAACTTTATAGATAATGGACCTGAACAAAGAAATTTAATAAACAAATCGAATATTATTTCCACACCTGTTGTATTAAAATGACTAAATAAAGGATTAAAATACGCAATTGACGGGGAGGAATTACCAATAGAAGAAGTTATGAATGATTTAGAAAAACGCATAGTATTAGAAATATATAGACAAATATATAAATAAAGTTGTGGAAAATAAGGTAAACGTAATTTCATTATTATAAAAATACTTTTTCACAAAGCTCTGAGAATAATATTTAGTAAATGTAATTCAAATTTTACACAATTGTTAAGTAGACTTGGGACTATTGGAAAATGCAATAAACAAAATATACCCATAGATTTTTGGGCTTGTCTTGGGCTTTGTCTAGCTGCAAAGGTTGCGACTTCATGGGGAGGTTTACGGGGGTGAAACGGGGGAGGGAAATGAGCGCCGCGACGTCGACCGTGGAAGCGCCCTAATGGAACGGCCGGAGATAACAGGGGGTTGTTACTCTCCCTCGCTGGCCTAGTGTAAATATCGGTGGGTTTATGTGACCAAACAGTGGGATCGTTTTTCCATTAATGGCGAAATTTGTTTGCGATGTTATCTCTTTGAGTTAATGTTACATATTGTAATTACTCGTAGTCATAGGCGAAGAAAATCGTAATATGGGGGCATTCCATGTCAAGTGGACCGTAAGTAGTTAAGCAACAAGAGTTCCACTTCACCCCCAGCAGAGATTTCGATTAATTTAATCGACGTTTTTAATTCGCGGTTTTAATCAATCACCGCGAGCAGTAACAATGATTGCGAAAATCGCGGATCGCCAATTAACCTGTAATTGTAATTAAAGTACCTGTAATTGAAGTAGTATAATTGGTGGTCAGGGAACTTGTGTTAAAATTCCCAAAACGCACTCTGGAATTGAATAAATCCATTCGCAATTTTCAAATCGTCCATTACGAAAGTAAGCCTCAACAATACAAGTGTTCTTCTGATCAGTGTACATTTTAACAAACTACTGACAGTTGACAGTTGACAGGTATGGTTGACAGTTGACAGTTGACAGGTATGGTTGACAGTTGACAGGTATGGTTGACAGTTGACAGTTGACAGGTATGGTTGACAGTTGACAGTTGACAGGTATGGTTGACAGTTGACAGTTGACAGGTATGGTTGACAGTGACAGTTCTCAAATAGTACGGTGTACATATTTGAAAGGCGGCACAATTGAATTGAAGTGATTGCATAACAACAATCATTTTGGTACACCTTGTAGCAATCGCCCAGTTATTGGTGTTGTTACGTCTTCATTCGCCCGCGGTGCAAATTTCCTCCCAACTTCTCGAACGCTCCTTCCGCACGGGAGGCGGCGGGCGTCGCGACGCCCGAAATAATAAATCGTCCCGCCGAAGGGAGGCGCGTCGTTTCCAATTTGCGAGCGCACAGAAGACGCCTAGCGTCGCTCCTAACACCCGATGATTGATGCGACGTCAATCCGTGCCGACGCCCCCCTGCACCCTCCTGGGGCGTCGCGGCGCCTTCATTATTGCCGTTAATAGCGGACTGATTAATTTGAACCGCGGCCGGAAAAATCCGAAAGCAAGGGGATTTATGGTGATTTTTCCACCGATTTTCACGGTTTCCCTTCTTCGCAGCACGCCCCTGTGATTACCCGCCACAGCGGAGGAGGCAATTTTTGCTGAAGTCGTTCTTAATGGCTCAAGGGATTCCCTTTTAATTTCAACCAGATCGCGCAGAGTACGTGATTTCTATATCAGCGAAAGGAAACTGGCAAACTTTTACGTTTGCACGCGAAAAACGAACTTCTCATAAATTTTTACAACTACTTTATACGTGAACTCCCCATTTGAGCAAATGCTTCTAATCATCATTAACATTCAATTATCGTATTGTAAAATAAGCGAGTGTAACAAGAAATTTCATCATTTTATTTATTGCCTTTCATCATCAGTAACAGTTCAATTGACATTTATTATAACAATTATTTTATACATACTTCAAACTTCAAAGATTAATTTTGAATTTTACTTGTTATTCTCAAAATGTCATCATTTTGATAAATTTCGAATAGTAATCGTTGAAATATTAATAGAAAATCAACTGTGTTGGCAGTAAATATTTAAATTTTCAGAATAACGAAAGAAATGTTATCACTTTTTTCCAAATTTCAATAATTTTTGCTCAAAATGTCATCATTCCCTCGAAATTTCGATAGTAATCATTGAAATATCAACAGAAAACTTAAAATTTTGATAATATTAATTGAAATGTTGACAGTATTAATTGAAATGTTGATAATATGATTGAAATTCAAACAATATATTTGTTAATTGATATTATTCTGTCAAAATTTCACTTGATACTCTGAAAATGTCATAATTCTGATAAAATTTTAATAGTATTGTTTGAAATATTAATAGAAAATCAAACGCTTGCAGTGAACATTTAAAATTTCAGAATACCAAATGAAATTTTACTATTTTTCTCCAAATTCCAATGATTTTTCTCAAAATGTTATCATTATTACGAAATTTTGGTAGTAAGCATTGAAATATCGACAGAAAACTTAAAATTTTGACAGTATTAATTGAAATATTGACTGTATCATTTGAAATGTTGATAATATGATTTAAATTCTAACAATACATTTTTTATTAGATATTAGTCTGTGAAAATTTCACTTGTTATGTTCAATATGTCATCATTCTGATATAATTTTAATAGTATTGGTTGTCTTTTTTAATTTGTTCAATTTTTTCTCTTGTCTTTCTTGCGACTTTTCCACCCATTCTTGTGTTACGTTATGTTCTTCATCTTGTTCGGTTAATTCTTTGAAATATTGTCTCAATTATCTTGTCTTCATTTGTGATAATTGTTCCATCTTTAATGTTCATCATGTTGTGTTCTTTTTTTTTTTTGTTTAACTTGCTTAAGTGTTGCGTAGACTAGTTTTTTGGTTCTGCCCAAAATTCTTATTCATTCTTTCACAAAATTTTGTCCATGACTTTTGTTTTGTTTCATCAGCTGCAAATTTGGTTCAATCGTGTGAATGTGTCTGCTGTGACACAATTACACATTGAGGTTTGACCCTGTTTCGAATAAATATGTGGTGCTCCAGTATCGATTCTCTGGAGAGGCGAGGACACACTACACCACACACTAATTCCGCTCGTGGGGTTCTCAAGACGCCTTAGCATTAGTCTCGGGTTTCTCGCCACACTCAATTTATCGCTGGAGTGTTTCCCGATATCGTCGAAGCGATCGCTATGTCACGTACGGCGGAAAAGGAATTGAAAATGTACGCATTTCCTCCGCCTATGCGTTCGCTGGCGAATGTGTGCAAGTGGGAAATTTAATTGGCAAGGCAATTTCCTTACTTGTAGTGGTAGTTTACGAGAAGATAACAATTGATAAGAGTACATATGGTTTAGCAGAGGTATTGGGTCATTACGTAATTTACTTCATTTGCTGAAATTCGTATAGATACGAGGTCATTTTGGACTGCTATTAAAACTGATGTACAGCATAATACCTAGAAATCCGCGCCTTGGTCATTACATGTCAACTGGACCAGTGGTTTCGTAAAATTTCGTAATTTTAGCTACAGTTTTGTAATTTAGTATGAAAATTCTGTACAATGATTTATGGATAACACTGTAATGATTTATACATAAATGATTGGTATGAATAGTTTGCTATTTCCTCAGGACGAAATGCATCTAGTCTAGTGACTAGATAATCAGTTAAACGCAATTCAATGTCCCTGCCACATAACATCCTTAATTTTGGCACAATGAATCTAATATTAATCCTTGTGATGATGTTACTAATTATCTATAACACATCCGGTTATTAGGGCTTGACCCACTGGGCGCATAATTTACACAGGGAGCAGCTGAAATACTCATATACACAATCAGGGCAGTAATAGCATCAATAATTATGCATGAAACGTCTGGTCAGGTTCTAATTACTCCCCCGCAGTCTAATTACTGCCCCACAGTAATTCGGGGGGCGTTTTACTTCCACATAATGGAAACGCCGTGTGCATTCGTTTAATATGAATATCCTGAGCGCGATAATTCTGCCCTCTCTATCGGCTTTGCAGTAATTTCGCCCTGTTTATGAAGTGATAAATCCGCGGAGGGTTAATTAGGGCGTCGTTAACCGAAAGGGCCGAGATAAATTTTAATTATCGCGCGAATTAATAAAAATCCAGGACCCTAGATTAACGCAGAATCGTTAAAAGGTACTGCGAGTTAGTTAACAATGTTAATTCTACGTGAAAGTGAAACTGGGTTAAGGTTTTGCTTGGCTGTATGAATGTTTTAGTATTTATTCAACAATATCTTCATGTGTAAAATTAAAGAACTGTCATTTAAATTACACACGCGATAAAATTAAAACCATCTTTCAAATTATCTTAAAATAATCTTATTATTTGATCTATTATCAAATTTATATGTTAAATTTCATTGCATTATATTTAATTATAAATAGGCTTTTTATGTTATAAACCGGACATGTTGTAAATAATGTTCATATTAATTTAATTTTGTATTACATAAAATAATTGTGCTAATTATGTGTTTATAAATTACAAACAAAGTATTTAGGTTTTATTGTGATAATATTGTGCGGTAAACCCTTGTGAAAATAAAAATTGCGTATGTTTATGGGGGTTCATCGCCTGGGGGCATCCGGCTGGCGGTTAATAACCGGCCGCCCCTCGATAAGGGGGCGCGTAAAGTAATTAAACGGCCACGTTTACCTATCTGCCCTTAATAACGCAGGGTCACCCGCGGATATCGTCCTGGCTTTAATTATTCACCGGAGGATGTGGGGGCGAACTTTTCGCGATTACGGGGGCGCGTGCGGAAACACCGCCCCCGGGCCCCCGAGCGGGGAAACCTGAATATTTATGGGGAGGCGTAATTGCGGGGGCCGACTTTCAGGGACAAAGGGCGAACAGGGTAAACACGGCAGCGGAAAAACGGAAAACAAACAGCCCAGGACCACTTCCCGTTTAACGCTCTTTTCCGCGCGTGCGAGGGGCGGCTTTCCCCGGGGGCGGCGAAAACAGAGCGCTTTTTCGCGAAGACTTTCCCGGGGAAACTCCGCAACAAATTTATGCAATTATAACAGTTTGCTGCCGCACTGTTTATACTTTCTCAAACAATCAAGAAACCGTACGTAAACATTCAAATAATAACAACTTTATTGGCGTTTCATTGTTGTTATAAAATATGTAGCACACGAAATATTAGGTTAGGTTAATTGTTAGGTTAGTATTATAATTATTAGATCAAATGATCTAACCTAACATCACCTAATTAGAACTGCAACGGCTCAATTAGAAATGTGAAATTAGGAATACTCTATTTTTTTCGATTTTTATTTGTTGCTATATTATAATAATACATTGACATTAAGTTAGTATTTGCAATATGTAACTCAGAAACAAATTTTGACTTTGGCAGCCCATGAAGGCTGTAATTATTACTTCTAATACTGCTTGATTTTTTTACAAGTAAAATATTCATCTGGCTTTCATTTGAATACTGGTTTATTACGATTCGTTTAGAGATTTTCGACTTATGATTTTTTAAAGATGACGCGAGCATCTGCATGTATCTGGATATTTCAACTCAGAAACAAATTTTGACTTTGGCAGCCCGTGAACGCTATAATTATTACTTCTAATACTGCTTGATTTTTTTACAAGTAAAATATTTATCTGGTTTTCATTTGAACACTGGTTTATTACGATTCGTTCAGTGATTTTCGACTTATGGATTTTTAAAGATGACGAGAGCATCTGCATGTGTATCAGTTCATTGTAAAATGTTATGTCTCTTCCAATGATGTTCATTTTACATTCATACCAGAACACCAGCGACTTACATCTCTTACATTATCTTCATCTTATACTTTTATAAGTCTTTATACTGACTTATTATTATCATCACTCGAATGGCTTTCTACTGTGTTAAGGATGAATTTTCAATCGGATCCCCGTCGAAATCCATCCCTTCGCCTTCGCGGGGGAACGAGCGAGGCGGGCCGTGAATTAATGAATCGCCGCCCCCAGGCAGCGGAGGCCCGGGACCAGGACAGGGAGCTGTGGGGGCCACAGGTGCTCCGTTCCCAGCGGCTCCCGAAGTCTGTGCATGCACACGAGCCGGGAAGCTGACACGGAACGAATTGATTTCATTCATTGCCCCCGGGGGCCCGAGCCGGGAAGGGGGAAGGTCTTCAATGCAAATTTCGGCGGATCTCGTGTTTCGCGGACACCCATCATCAATAACACGTTCCGTTCAATCTGAACCGGATTCAAAGGCAATCTGGTGTTTTGCTTCGAGCATAAAGTGCAAGATTTGCTTGAATTTATCACGAAAATTGTAAGTAGTACGGAAAGAGGTGGCAGAAAAGTATTGGAAGTGGCTGGAAATGCGTAGAGAAGCGCAGTGAAAGACCCAGAAAGTTGAACTCTGCAGACAGACGCAGTGATGAATAAAAAAATCTTGGAAGGAGGAAAGCACAAGGAAAGACAATATAATTCCGATTGTTTAGTTGTAAAATGATGTATCAATTTTTATTTCTGGCTTTTGCCAGAAAGTCCCAGAAAATTAGTTAGGCTAGGTTAGGTTGTTAATTTTGTTCACAAGGAATAGTCTCTAAAAAGTTCTTGATATTCTTCATCATTCTAAAATCCTTGATAGCGCTTCAAAGCCTTCTAGTCTGTTTACAAACCCTGCCTGTTGAATGTAGGTACTTATAACTCCAGAATACTTACTGCCTATACTCTAGAGCAGATCTCGAGGGCCAGATCCGGCCCTCGAGAGGCTTCAATCCGGCCCGCCAATATTTTATTCTTCAAATTTCCAAAATTGTCAGCTGTGTTTCCATAAGGCCCAGTTGTACAATCGTGGGTCATCTTTGACCATGGTTCAGTTGCCTAGGATATCATTCTATTAACAATTGTATCCTAGGTAACTGAACCCTGGTTAAAGTGATCCACGATCGTATATCTGGGCTTAAGTGAATAATAACATGTGTACTTGGTGTAAAAACATATACAGGGTATCAATTTGAAAAGTTGCCATCGACTATTTTCATAGAACTGAATTATTATTTAACTGCTTATTTGATTATTCTGAAATTGACTCTACTATTTCTGAAAATGATGTTGAAAGGGTATAGGTATTGTCTACCAACTGCCACTGTCAAAATTTGTCAAATTTTCTGAAGTATATTCCAAATCTCTAACAATTAAAATGTATCAAATCTATAGCTACAATATTGCAAATTCATAAATAGCAACTTCGACATTTTTTTTATTTTGCTACATAATATATGCCACATTATAAGTCTAATATAAAGTAGTTTATTTAACACGCAAAATCTGTCATTGTAGCAACTGTGATTGTCAGTATCTGTGAAGTTTTTAGAATCAAATGTGTTTCAACTGTAGAAATTTGACTTATTTTCCAGCTGAACTCTGAATATGATGTTAGTTTTTCTGAACATGATTTTACATTATCTAAAATTGATTCAACTTATTCTGAAATTGACTTTGTTGTTTCTGAAAATGATGTTGAAATGGTATGGGTATTGTATACTAACTGCCACAGTCAAAATCTGTCAAATTTTCTGAACTATATTCCAAATCTCTAACAATCAAAATTTGTGAAATCTTTTGCTACAATATTGTGAATTCGTAAACAGCAACTTCAAGATTTTTTTAATTTTGCTACATAATATATGCCACATTATAAGTCTAATATAAAATAGTTTATTTACCACTCAAATTCTGTCCTAGTATCAACTGTGACTGTTAGTATCTGTGAAGTTTTTAGAAGCAAATGTGTTTTAACTATAGAAATTTGACTTATTTTCCAGCTGAACTCTGAATATGATGTTAGTTTTTTTGAACATGATTTTACATTCTCCAAAATTAATTCTACTTATTCTGAAATTGGCTTTACTGTTTCTGAAAATGATGTTGAAAGGGTATAGGTGTTGTGTACTAACTGCCACTGTCAAAATCTGTCATTCTGAACTATATTCCAAATCTCTAACAATCAAAATTTGTCAAATCTATATCTACAATATTGCGAATTCATAAACAACAACTTCGAGATTTTTTTATTTTCCTACATAATATATGCCACATTATAAGTCTGATATAATGTAGTTTATCTAACACTCAAAATCTGTCCTTGTATCAATTATGACTGTCAGTATCTGTGAAATTTCTATATCCAGATATGCTTGAACTGTAGAAATTTGACTTATTATCCAGCTGAACTCTGCAAATATGTTAAACTTTCAAATTGTTTCATGAATTGCTAATATTTATAAAATTTTCAAAAGCATGTGTTGAAATCTGTTGATTTTTTTAAATTTGTTTATATTTTGTCAAATTTACAACTTTAACTTTTGAAATCTGTTATATTTCTCTGCCATTCTCAATCTGTTGGCATCAGATGTGAATATCTGTACAATTTATAACTATAATTGTCAAAATCTAACAAATTCTGAAATGTGCTCTAAATTTATTTTCAAAATTTTGAGTGCAACAATCAAAATATATTAAATTATTACTTACAGTTGTGAAAATTTATCATATTTAGACGTATGAGAATAATATTTTCAAAATTTTCAACACTACTGTTGAATTAATATTGTGAATAAATATTGCTATAAACACATTTTAGCATTTTTTATTTTTGTTACAGTATATTATATTGATATTTTGTTGCAACTGTCAAAATATTTTCAACTGTTTTCAACTGTAAATAAGCAGTTTTTAGCACTAGTTGTGGAAATGTGACCAACTGACGAAATATGCCAAAATTTCCAAACCAAACTCTCGAAATTTGTTAAATTTTCAATCACAATCGCAGAAATGTTAACAGATTATAATAAAACCTAAACTTTGATAAATTTTAAAATTTAATTATTTCAATTAAAAATTTAACATACAGCTGAATTTAAAAAAAAAAGAAAATATCAATAAAAATGATGTTCTTTTTCCACGTTTGTTGTAGTTTGAAAATGATTTTTAGAAATAGGTTAGAATTATTTGACGGTATGTCAGTTTATAAATAAATAGGAATTATTATCATATTTACACGTACGAGATTTTTTTCAAAATTTTCATTACTTATTAATTTTATTTTCGTTATAATATATTATATTGATATTATGCTACAACTGTAAAAATATTTTCAACTATAAGTAAGCAGTTTTTAGCACTTGCTATGAAAATGTGACCAACAGACCATATCTTCCAAACTTTTCAAACCAAACTCTCGAAATTTGTTAAATTTTTAATAACAATCGTAGAAATTTTAACAGATTATGATAGATCTTAAATTTTGATAAATTTTAACTATTTCAATTAAAAATTTAATATACAGCTGCATTAAAAAATGGAAATAACAATAAAAATGATGTTTTTTTTCCACGTTTGTTATACTTTGAAAATTGTTTTTAAAAATTGATAGAATTGTTTGACGGTATGTCAGTTTATAAATAAATAGGAATTATTATCATATTTACACGTATGAGAATTTTTTCAAAATTTTCAATACTAATTAATTTTATGTTCGTTATAATATATTATACTGACATTTTGCTGCAACTATCAAATTATTTTCAACTTTAAGAAAGCACTTTTTAGCACTAGCTGTGACCAACTGATCAAATCTGCCAAACTTTCCAAGCCAAATTCGAAATTTGTTAAATTTTCAATTACAATCGTAGAAATTTTAACAGATTATGATAGAACCTAAACTTTGATAAAAATTAACTATTTCAATTAAAAATTTAACATACAGCTTAATTAAAAAAAGGAAATATTAATAAAAATTATGTTCTTTTTCCACGTTTGTTATAGTTTGAAAATGGTTTTTAGAAATTCTTCGTAATTCTTACGTATTAATTTTATTTTGTTACAATTGTGCACTCATATATTCTTTTCGGGGTCCACTAATAGGTTGTAATATTCGTATGTGGCCCTTCTACCAAAAAGTTTGGTGACCTCTGCTCTAGAGTGTCTCTGGAGAGTACCCACGGAATAAATACTCATCAACTCAGACTCAATTCTGTATCCCGAAGTTAGCACTATGAATGCACGTTCCATTAGAGCAGAGTTATGCCGAATTCCTCGCATCGAGGCGCAAATCGAACTCATCGCTTTTCGTGCCATACGTATTAATCCGACTTCCCCATTGTAGCACTTCCGCGTGTTCCGCAGGCGGAAAACAAAGGGGCGGGCGATGCAGCATCCGGGGAAGTGCATGATGGCAGCTTCGGGCTCGTGGCTCATGAACTATGCACGTCCCGATGGCGTCTGATGGATGCCGTGAATTATTCCGTTTCTCGCGCGTTCGTCGCATAAATTTCCCCCCATTCCACGTGAACTGAAAACTCCACGTCGTTTATTAACGAGCGGCCCCCCAGAATCGTTTATCACAACGCGACAAGAGATGGTTAACTTTCGGTTCGCAAATCCCAAATCTGCCCCACACGTATGCAAATGCCTCGCTCAATTTATCACTTTGCGGTGACATCGTTTATCGAAGTGTGATGCTAATTAAATCTGAGTTACAAGAGAGCAGCTATCAAATGATAGTTACATTTTCTGCGATGTCTGCACATGTAAAGAGGTATAAATTAACTTGCGATGAAAAAAGTTTGCCATCAAAAGTATTGTCACTTCTATGACTAGTTCCAATTAAAACAGTATATTTATAGCAGTATATTTTCTAAATACACTTCACCAGTTTGAATGAAATAAAATCATTTGAAACAAACATCACAAAACATGACATTTGAAAGAATCTAGTTAAATTATTTGTGTGTATCTCACGAAACATTTTAGCAACAACATTAATTTGCACCTTGAACGGTATCATCTATTATACTAATAGATGATACTGTTCAACATGCAATGTGGATACTCCACAGCGTAAAAGTTAACACACAGTTAACTTGTGAAAACACAAGTTTTCTTTGAACAAATATAAAATTATTAATTCGATAGTCTTCTCCATTGAGATCTATGAATGCTCTCGTGCAAGTAAACGTTCGACGTGGCATTAGAGCAAGACTTACGCGTTCAAAACGCGAGCAGCAGCAATAAATTATTCCGGGCCTTGATTAATGGATCTACATAATTTCGACGGATGTTTTTAATCTTCCCCACTTAAACCGGATTAAGTCGGGGGCCTGAAGTCTGCCCTTTTTAAAAGTCCATCTGCGCCGCCCCCGAATTACCACCTGATGGGAGATTAAGTCTGGAGTCATCAATCAAAAGATGAACGCCAGACTCTGCAGCATTTGCTTCCACATCGCAGGATAAAAAATTCGAGATTGGCTTAAATCAGTGGATTTTAGATTACATGTATATGATTTATTACGTAAGTCAATCAAAAGCAAATTAAACACTTGCCAAGGTTAGGTTAGGTTAGATTAGGGTAGACATGAATATATTGGGAGGCTTTCTGTGGATAAATAAATAAATAAATAAACATCAACAAAAAAGATCTGACAGTGAAACAATTATTAAATGTCAGATTTCTAACAACGTTGCCCAATTCTAACAGAATTACCTAATTTTGACAGAAAAACTTCAAGATTTAATAATAATAATTGAAAATTTGATATTAGCCGTTGAATTTTGATATAAATATTTCAAAATTTTACGGTTATCATTGAAAAATTGGTAGTAACCATTGAAATATTGCCAGAAATTTTAGCATTTTTGATGTAATCATTTAAATATTGACAAAAATACTTCAACCTAGTCTACTTTTAGTGACTAGTCACTAAAAATTTGTTAGTAGTCGTTGAAATATTGGCAGAAATACTTAAAATTTCAACAATAATAAGTGAAAATCTTATATTAACCATTGAATATTGATAGTTTTATTTGAAAATTAGTCAGTAGGCCAACAATATTGTAACCCTAACAAAGCCAACTTAGTTAAAAATAAAAATGGAATAGTGTATAAACATTACTTTAAATCATTATTGTTGCTGTTGATATCTGTAATTACATTCTGAATATAAACATTGCTGTAAGTCATTATCGTTACCACTATTATCAGTTTACTGTAAAGTTAAATATTAATATATCTTTTTGGGAGTTTCGCGAAAAGCGTACAATTTCCGCGACTGCCGAGCCTCGGCCAGTTCGGGAAACTCCCATGAAAATTCATTTAATTTAATTTAATCCCGGGGAGCAGCCGGGAAGGCATGGTTTTCCGCCCCCGGGGCCGCAGTTTCCCGCACGTGCCGCCCCCACTGTTCCACCCTTGGAAATCGATTAACGAACCTCCTCGGGTATGCCTTCTGTGCGAAATTTTAAATTAAAATCGCAGACGGGGTCGGGGGCCCGCCGCCCCCCGGCTCCAATAGTGGGGCCCCCATGCAGATTGCGATTTAAAAGGGGGCCGAATTGCGCAGAAGGAGGCCGGCCTGATATTAATTAATGCATTGCCATACTCATGAATTAATTATGATGATGATGCATGAGATGTTATTTTAAAACTTGCAGGTTTGGTTCAAACTTGCGAATAGTTTATAAGTATGATATTGTTAAGATATCTTGCAAACGAAAGAATAATAAAGTAATAGAATAAGAAAACTTATTAACCGCAACAAATTAATTTAATATTATGTAAAATAAATACTTTGTTACTTCCACTCACATTTATATCTTTGTAAAATATTTGGTGATTACAATTTCTACTAGTTTCGGTTTTTTAAAAAAACATCATTAGAGTCTGTTTGTAATGGTAATACATATGCAATAAATAAATTTTCAGAAATTTCAGTAGTAGCTAACCGGTACTTGTCATTGCAGAAAGTTAAGTGTTTGATTTCCTCACTTATTTAATACTGAAACTTTGTCAAATTTTCAGGAGTATTAGCTTCAAGTATACCAAACAGATATCTGACAATAAATATGCAATAAATAATTTTTCAGAAATTTCAGTAATAGCTAACCGACACTTGTCATTTCAGAAAGTTAAGTGTTTGATTTTCGCCCTTATTTAATACTGAAACTTTGTCAAATTTCCAGGAGTATTAGCTTCAAGTATACCAAACAGATATCTGATAATAAATATGCTATAAAAATTTTTTCAGAAATTTCAGTAGTAGCTAACCAATACTTGTCATTGCAGAAAGTCAAGTGTTTGATTATCTCACTTATTTAATACTGAAACTTTGTCAAATTTTCAGGAGTATTAGCTTCAGGTATACCAAACAGATATCTGATAATAAATATGCAATAAATAAAATTTCAGAAATTTCAGTAGTAGCTAACCGGTACTTGTCATTGCAGAAAGTTAAGTGTTTGATTTCCTCACTTATTTAATACTGAAACTTTGTCAAATTTTCAGGAGTATTAGCTTCAAGTATACCAAACAGATATCTGACAATAAATATGCAATAAATAATTTTTCAGAAATTTCAGTAATAGCTAACCGACACTTGTCATTTCAGAAAGTTAAGTGTTTGATTTTCGCCCTTATTTAATACTGAAACTTTGTCAAATTTCCAGGAGTATTAGCTTCAAGTATACCAAACAGATATCTGATAATAAATATGCTATAAAAAATTTTTCAGAAATTTCAGTAGTAGCTAACCAATACTTGTCATTGCAGAAAGTCAAGTGTTTGATTATCTCACTTATTTAATACTGAAACTTTGTCAAATTTTCAGGAGTATTAGCTTCAGGTATACCAAACAGATATCTGATAATAAATATGCAATAAATAAAATTTCAGAAATTTCAGTAGTAGCTAACCGGTACTTGTCATTGCAGAAAGTTAAGTGTTTGATTTCCTCACTTATTTAATACTGAAACTTTGTCAAATTTCCAGGAGTATTAGCTTCAAGTATACCAAACAGATATCTGATAATAAATTTGCAATAAATAAATTTTCAGAAATTTCAGTAGTAGCTAACCGGTACTTGTCATTGCAGAAAGTTAAGTGTTTGATTTCCTCACTTATTTAATACTGAAACTTTGTCAAATTTTCAGGAGTATTAGCTTCAAGTATACCAAACAGATATCTGATAATAAATGTGTACTAAAAAAAGTTTCAGAAATTTCAGTAGTAGCTAACCGATACTTGTCATTGCAGAAAGTTAAGTGTTTGATTTTCTCGCTTATTTAATACTGAAACTTTGTCAAATTTTAAGGAGTATTAGCTTCAGGTTTACTAAACATAAATCTAATAATAAATATGCAATAAATAAATTTTCAGAAATTTCAGTAGTAGCTAATCGATACTTGTCATTGCAGAAAGTTAAGTGTTTGATTTTCTCACTTATTTGATACTGAAACTTTGTCAAATTTTCAGGAGTATTAGCTTCAAGTAGACCAAGCAGATAACTGATAATTAATATGCAATAAATAAATTTTCAGAAATTTCAGTAGTAGCTAACCGATACTTGTCATTGCAGAAAGTTAAGTGTTTGATTTTCTCACTTATTTAATACTGAAACTTTGTCAAATATTCAGGAGTATTAGCTTCAACTATACCAAACAGATATCTGATAAAAAATATGCAATAAATAAATTTTCATAAATTTCAGTAGTATCTAACCGATACTTGTCATTGCAGAAAGTTAAGTGTTTGATTTTCTCACTTATTTAATACTGAAACTTTGTCAAATTTTCAGGAGTATTAGCTTCAAGTATATCAAACAGATATCTGATAATAAATGTGCAATAAATAAATTTTCAGAAATTTCAGTAGTAGCTAATCGATACTTGTCATTGTAGAAAGTTAAGTGTTTGATTTTCTCACTTATTTAATACTGAAACTTTGTCAAATTTTCAGGAGTATCAGCTTCAAGTATACCAAACAGATATCTGATAATAAATATGCAATATATAAATTTTCAGAAATTTCAGTAATAGCTAACCGATACTTGTCATTGCAGAAAGTTAAGTGTTTGAGTTGAGTTTGGATTGCAACTGTTTTCTGCGAAGTTGCATTTGCACTTCACTTGTGCACATCACTTGCTAAAGCTGCACTTATAATTAAATCGAAACTGTTTTCGGCCCGCACATTTGCAATCCTCCTGCAGGGAAGCTGAAGTGGCACTATGGATGTTAATAAGGTAGTTTAATTTTAACGGCGCATTTCTCTAATCCTCGCCGCTGTTATTCAAATGCGCACTATTATATACCTCCGAAGTGGCTTCAATTCAGGTGCCTCCTCGCCGTGGAGGTGCATCTGGAGGGAATGTGGGCAACGCTTTCGGAGGGGCTTATATCTCGCACATGTCTCCTCCACATAAATGAATATTAATGCTCATTCCGGATGGTCCTGGATGACGACAAACTGCACTTCATTCCGCACAATGGCGCCATCAATCACGGATTGTTCTTCGGCCTAAGACCACCAGAGGCAGCCCATCTGGGGCAAAAAACGTCTCTTTTTTCTCCTGGAACAGCGCGAGAGGACCATTCATCTTTCTTTTGTTTCACTGCCTGCCCACTTAACTGCTTATTATGCTTTTTAAAGGGCCGAAGGAAAAACGTAAGGCCGAGTAAAAATGTAGCAACGTTACTACAAACGTGAATCGCTAATTCCCAGGGGTAATATAACTAGTGGTGTGCTCATTATCGAGCTGCGATTTGTGTTTAACCAAAAATTATGACAGCGACCGGCATTTGTTCGTGGATTATCCTGAAAATGCAACCGTTGTATTGTCAGCATTGTCAGTTATTAATACATGCGTAACTATAGAAACCGCATTGTTATGACGTATGAGTTATATTCCCTTCCGCCACATGACGATACAATTCCTGAGGGTGTCTGTAGCGAGTGCAAAACGTCGCGGAAAATTAGGTCCGACCCCGCCATTTAGTAGCCGCCAAAGGGGGCGGAAGGATTACAGGATTACACGGGGATAGCCGAAGATTCCCTTCTGTGGCCTCCACAGCTGAAACGTAACGTCCGGATTAACCCCCTTTTCTTAATGCGGTTCCCTTGAATGGAGTGTCATTCCCATACTTGTCCGGCCTGTTTAAGCACCCCCGCTTTATCGGGACAATTAACAATTTATTTATACGACGGCAAAGAGATGATAAAAAATAAAGTGAACACTAAACTTTACGACACATTAATTCGATCCGGGTTCTTTTATACGGCGATTTCGTGCAAATTAAATACCCCTACAGGCGGTGATTTGCATGAAATTGATCAGGGTTCTTCATCCTTTCATTACCTTCAATTATTGCATAATAAATATGCAATAAATATATTTTCAGAAATTTCAGTAGTAGCTAACCGATACTTGTCTTTGCAGACAGTTAAGTGTTTGATTTTCTCACTTATTTAATGCTGAAACGTTGTCAAATTTTCAGAAGTATTAGCTTCTAGTATACCAAACAGATATCTGATAATAAATATACATTAAATACATTTTCAGAAATTTCAGTAGGAGCTAATCGATACTTGTCATTTCAGAAAGTTAAGTGTTTGATTTTCTCACTAATTTAATACTGAAACTTTGTCAAATTTTCAGGAGTATTAGCTTCAAGTATACCAAACAGATATCTGATAATAAATATGCAATAAATAAATTTTCAGAAATTTCAGTAGGAGCTAACCGATACTTGTCATTTCAGAAAGTTAAGTGTTTGATTTTCTCACTTATTTAATACTGTAACTTTGTCAAATTTTCAGGAGTATTAGCTTCAGGTATACTTAACAGATATTTGATAATAAATATGCAATAAATATATTTTCAGGAATTTCAGTAGTAGATAACCGATACTTGTCATTGCAGAAAGTTAAGTGTTTGATTTTCTCACTTATTTAATACTGAAACTATGTCAAATTTTCAGGAGTATTAGCTTCAAGTATACCAAACAGATATCTGATAATAAATGTGCACTAAATATATTTACAGAAATTTCAGTAGTAGCTAACCGATATTTGTTATTGCAGAAAGTTAAATGTTTGATTTTCTCACTTATTTAATACTGAAACTTTGTCAAATTTTCAGGAGTATTAGCTTCAAGTATACCAAACAGATATCTGATAATAAATATGCAATAAATAAATTTTCAGAAATTTCAGTAGTAGCTAACCGATGCTTGTCATTGCAGAAAGTTAAGTGTTTGATTTTCTCACTTATTTAATACTGAAACTTTGTCAAATTTTCAGGAGTATTAGCTTCAAGTATACTAAACAGATATCTGATAATAAATATGCAATAAATAAATTTTCAGAAATTTCAGTAGTAGCTAACCGATATTTGTCATTGCTGAAAGTTATTTGTTTGATTTTCTCACATATTTAATACTGAATCTTTGTCAAATTTTCAGGAGTATTAGCTTCAAGTATACCAAACTGATATCTGATAATAAATATGCAATAAATAAATTTTCAGAAATTTCAGTAGTACCTAACCGATACTTGTCATTGCAGAAAGTTAAGTGTGTGATTTTCTCACTTATTTAATAATGAAACTTTGTCAAATTTTCAGGAGAATTAGCTTCAGGTATACCAAACAGATTTCTGATAATAAATATGCAATAAATAAATTTTCAAAAATTTCAGTAGTAGCTAACCGATGCTTGTCATTGCAGAAAGTTAAGTGTTTGATTTTCTCACTTATTTAATACTGAAACTTTGTCAAATTTTCAGGAGTATTAGCTTCAAGTATACTTAACAGATATCTGATAATAAATATGCAATAAATAATCTTTCAGAAATTTCAGTAGTAGCTAACCGATACTTATTATTGCAGAAAGTTAAGTGTTTGATTTTCTCACTTATTTTATACTGAAACTTTGTCAAATTTTCAGGAGAATTAGCTTCAGGTATACCAAACAGATATCTGATAATAAATATGCAATAAATAATCTTTCAGAAATTTCAGTAGTAGCTAACCGATACTTGTTCATTGCAGAAAGTTAAGGGTTTGATTTTCTCACTTATTTAATACTGAAACTTTGTCAAATTTTCAGGAGTATTAGCTTCAAGTATACTAAACATATATCTGATAATAAATATGCAATAAATAAATTTTCAGAAATTTCAGTAGTAGCTAACCGATATTTGTCATTGCTGAAAGTTATTTGTTTGATTTTCTCACTTATTTAATACTGAATCTTTGTCAAATTTTCAGGAGTATTAGCGTCAAGTATACCAAACTGATATCTGATAATAAATATGCAATAAATAAATTTTCAGAAATTTCAGTAGTAGCTAACCGATGCTTGTCATTGCAGAAAGTTAAGTGTTTGATTTTCTCACTTATTTAATACTGAAACTTTGTCAAATTTTCAGGAGTATTAGCTTCAAGTATACTAAACAGATATCTGATAATAAATATGCAATAAATAAATTTTCAGAAATTTCAGTAGTAGCTAACCGATGCTTGTCATTGCAGAAAGTTAAGTGTTTGATTTTCTCACTTATTTAATACTGAAACTTTGTCAAATTTTCAGGAGTATTAGCTTCAAGTATACTAAAAAGATATCTTATAATAAATATACACTAAATAATTTTTCAGAAATTTCAGTAGTAGCTAACCGATACTTGTCATTTCAGAAAGTTAAGTGTTTGATTTTCTCACTTATTTAATACTGAAACTTTGTCAAATTTTCAGGAGTATTAGCTTCAAGTATACCAAACAGATATCTGATAATAAATATGCTATAAATAAATTTTCAGAAATTTCAGTAGTAGCTAACCGATACTTGTCATTGCAGAAAGTTAAGTGTTTGATTTTCTCACTTATTTAATACTGAAACTTTGTCAAATTTTCAGGAGTATTAGCTTCAAGTATACCAAACAGATATCTGATAATAATGTGCAATAAATAAATTTTCAAAAATTTCAGTAGTAGCTAACCGATACTTGTCATTGCAGAAAGTTAAGTGTTTGATTTTCTCACTTATTTAATACTGAAACTTTGTCAAATTTTCAGGAGTCTTAGCTTCAAGTATACCAAACAGATATCTGATAATAAATATGCAATAAATAAATTTTCATAAATTTCAGTAGTAGCTAACCGATACTTGTCATTGCAGAAAGTTAAGTGTTTGATTTTCTCACTTATTTAATACTGAAACTTTGTCAAATTTTCAGGAGTATTAGCTTCAAGTATACCAAACAGATATCTGATATTAAATGTGCACTGAATACATTTTCAGAAATTTCAGTGATAGCTAGCCGATACTTATCATTGCAGAAAGTTATTTGTTTGATTTTCTCACTTATTTAATACTGAAATTTTGTCAAATTTTCAGGAGTCTTACCTTCAAGTATACCATACAGATATCTGATAATAAATATGCAATAAATAAAATTTCAGAAATTTCAGTAGTAGCTAACTGATACTTGTCATTGCAGAAAGTTAAGTGTTTGATTTTCTCACTTATTTAATACTGAAATGATGTCAAATTTTCAGGAGTATTAGCTTCAAGTATACTAAACAGATATCTGATAATATCAAATATTTGTTTACGTATAGCAAAGATGTGCATTCGTAAATAAATGTACAATTTATCGCGTAATTCAGCCATTACACCGAACAAATGGTTGTTTTCCGTAACATCTCGGCTCGCTTTAAATTGCGCCATTAAAAAGATTCGCCATCCGAACGTTCGGTTCTTTGTTTAATCGATTTTATACTATTTTCGTCCAATGAATAAGCAATTTGCCGCCAGTAGACAGGTGTTCACTTTTTATATCCGAGATCATTGGATTTATTTTTGCTTTGAACGATTTTATTTCGCTCGAGTTTTTTTTTATTCCTCTACCATAACTGAAAGCTGAAATAAGATTCCTCTCGGAAAATTAAATATGCAATTATCGCACTAAATAAGGATATAATCAGATTTCAAAGGAATTATCTTCAGGCATATTGTAAACAAATCTGGCACAATATTTTAAAAATATCCATAACATAAATTTTCAGAAACTCCAGTAACTGGAGTTCAACTTGGAAAGTTAAATATACGATTTTCTCACTTATTAAAGACATATAGTTAGTCAAAGGTATTACCTTCAGGCATACTGTATACAAATTTGGCATATTTTTTTTTAAAATATCCATTAGATAAATTATCAGAAACTCCAGTAACTGGAGTTCAATTCGAAAAGTTAAATATTCGATTTTCTCACTTATTAAGGATATAATCATGTTTAAATATGCAGAGGAATTATCTTCAGGCATATTGTAAACAAATCTGGCACGATATTTTGAAAATATCCATAACATAAAGTTTCAGAAACTTCAGTAACGCAACCCCTAATAAATATGGGAATATTTGAGTGAATGCTTACATTTTTTTATATGTGCTTGCCTATTATTTTTGTATGTATGTAATATAATTAACGCCATGTTTCTCAAAGTTTTCAACATTTTAGCGAGGCATTTAAAAATTGTATGAAGTTATGATTAATGGCCTTCCACTATAAAAGACGTTCTACAATAGATTCTGCTCATAATAAGTGTCGCTGCTATTAATCACCTTAAAGTTTTCAATACGAATGGCACTTTTTTTTTGTTATTATCACGCTCATTAATAATCAGTGAATATTAATCAAAAACTATGCGGCTTTGATTTCCTATCATTTTATCAATTTTCTATAATGCACTATAGCTTATTATTTACATGTTATGAATTTTATAAAAGGATAATCCTCGCATGTACAAACACAATCATTTTAAATTCAAACATATCGAACGTTATATTCTATCTATATTAAATTGGTGTTTATTTGGTGTAAGCGTTTAATTTTTATTTTATTTCAATGCACTGGTGCAGTGATTATGTAATTAAATACTTTTGGTTTAGTTTTTATTTCATGTAATCCACTTGCACAATGAATATTTTATTAAATATGCATTGTTGTCATACAGAAGCAGAATACGAGAAACTGCAAAATAGATATAGAAGAATAGAACAAATTATTATAGGAAAAGCATAGAATTGTTCAGGTAGTTTCCAGTAAAACAGTACTAAAAAGAGAACTTATTATTTGATTGTATATGCAAAATGAGTAATTGTTATTTTAAACTTAAATACAAGTACCTATAAGAAGTTTAATTTGCTCCTAATTACGGAGCTTTACAACTTCCAATTTGTTTGCAATTTAAAATCAAGGATTTTCGAGTGTACTCCTAAGAAAATTAATTTGAAAATTTGCGTTATTACGTTATTTATCAACAATATCGCTTTACTTAAAACCCAGAGTACAAAATCGGTGAGTTTCCGCCTGCAAAACACGCAAATACAAAGGATCCTCACACATGCCTTCCTGGGGCTTAATAAGCGTACGCTTTTAATAACAGGAGAAGAAGTGAATCGATAGTTCAATAAGATACTCGGCGAGTCGCCACAATCGGGCGAGACTTAATAAAATCAATTACAGCCCCCCTTTTGCACCCCCTGCGGCTTGCTTTGTGTCCACTTTGGGGGGCAACAATGTGCAGGGCTCCACAATGCGCACCCTCGTCGACTTTTAATATTTCCATTCCGCCAGCGATCCCCCAGACGTGGGGCTGATTAATGACCCGCGCTCATGTTTCTTCATTCCGGAAGCCGGTAATCAGAGAAGTGTCGCCGGAGTTTATGATTCAGTTATTAATGATCGCCCAGTAGGTAGTTTTCATAAAATTTACAAAATTACAGCTCACAATACTTCTATGAAATCTAGACGTTGCTACTAAAATATGTATATGTAAAATAAAAACAAAAATGGAAAGTTGTAAACCTTCTGATTTATTAGGTGTTATTGCATATTTTCAATGTTTCATTAAATTTGAAATTGTGTATATGAAGTTATACGAAATTTTCATCCATGTTGTTACTTGTCGGAATTTTTTTATATCTTCAACAGAATATCAGATCAATGCATAAGAGTTGCAGAGAATTCCAACAACAAATTTGGGACTACTTAAAAATGTACTCGTTTCGTAATTATATGGCTCCAATCAAATGAACACCTAAATTGATTGATTTAGACTACTAAACTTCAAACGGTATCTCCTCATGAATTGCCTGCGAAAAAAGTGTTATTTTGATTGAATAAATTATGTAAGATTTTTACCTTAATGATATTTACAAAAGGAAATTCTGTCTGCCCTTACGTTTAAAATTGACTTAATAAAATCGTCAAATTTTAATCACGACTGCTGCTGTTGACATCGTTATTGCTTGATAAATTATTAAACGCCTGGGAAATCAATGAGCCCAATGTAAACAAAAATTGCGCTCGTTAAAATATGATTAATAGGCAGAACTGTGAGCACGTATATTAAGCGAATTATATTGTACTTGCGTGCCGTAAGTATTAAAGAATTTAATATAAGATCGATAAGAGCTTATAAAATAGAACCTTGAATGATATAATAATAATATAATAAATGTATGAATCAAAAGTTGTCAAAGGTGTTGTAATCATACGCATTTCCATAATAAAGTGAATAATATTTAAAAAATCACGAATAAAATATAACCTTGAATAATATAATAAATGTATGAACCCGGCGCATCCACCATAATGAAACTTTGCTACCCGGCGCATCCACCATAATGAAAATTTGCTACCCGGCGCATCCACCATAATGATAATTTGCTACCCGGCGCATCCACCATAATGAAAAATTTACTACCCGGCGCATCCACCATAATGAAAATTTTCTACCCGGCGCATCCACCATAATGAAAATTTGCTACCCGGCGCATCCACCATAATGAAAATTTGCTACCCGGCGCATCCACCATAATGAATATTTGCTACCCGGCGCATTGATTATATCTATTGCAGTTTTATGCAACTAATTACACGCAATTGCTACATTATAGACGAAGTATTGTTTCATTGTGTGGTCATAAAAAATATCTTTCTTTATAAACCATAATGAAAATTTCAATCTGGCGCATCCACCATAATGAAAATTTGCTACCCGGCGCATCCACCATAATGAAAATATGCTACCCGGCGCATCCACCATAATGAAAATTTGCTACCCGGCGCATCCACCATAATGAAAATGTGCTACCCGGCGCATCCACCATAATGAAAATTTGCTACCCGGCGCATCCACCATAATAAAAATTGATTATATCTATTGCAGTTTTATGCAACTAATTACACGCAATTGCTACATTATAGACGAAGGATTGTTTAATTGTGTGGTCATAAAAAACATGTTTCTTTATAAACCATAATGAAAATTTGCTACCCGGCGCATCCACCATAATGAAAATTTGCTACCCGGCGCATCCACCATAATGAAAATTTGCTACCCGGCGCATCCACCATAATGAAAATTTGCTACCCGGTGCATCCTCCATAATGAATATTTGCTACCCGGCGCATCCACCATAATAAAAATTGATTATATCTATTGCAGTTTTATGCAACTAATTACACGCAATTGCTACATTATGGACGAAGTAATGTTTCATTGTGTGATCATAAAAAATATGTTTCTTTATAAACCATAATGAAAATTTCAATCTGGCGCATCCACCATAATAAAAATTGATTATATCCATTACAGTTTTACGCAACTAATTACACGCAATTGCTACATTATAGACGAAGTAATGTTTCATTGTGTGGTCATAAAAAATATGTTTCTTTATAAACCATAATGAAAATTTGCTACCCGGCGCATCCACCATAATGAAAATTTGTTACCCGGCGCATCCACCATAATGAAAATTTTCTACCCGGCGCATCCACCATAATGAGAATTTGCTACCCGGCGCATCCACCATAATGAAAATTTGCTACCCGGCGCATCCACCATAATGAAAATTGATTATATCTATTGCAGTTTTATGCAAGTAATTACACGCAATTGCTACATTATAGACGAAGTATTGTTTCATTGTGTGATCATAAAAGATATGTTTCTTTATAAACCATAATGAAAATTTCAATCTGGCGCATCCACCATAATAAAAATTGATTATATCTATTACAGTTTTACGCAACTAATTACACGCAATTGCTACATTATAGACGAAGTATTGTTTCATTGGGTGGTCATAAACAATATATTTCTTTATAAACCATAATGAAAATTTGCTACCCGCCGCATCCACCATAATGAAAATTTGCTACCCGGCGCATCCACCATAATGAAAATTGATTATATCTATTGCAGTTTTATGCAAGTAATTACACGCAATTGCTACATTATAGACGAAGTATTGTTTCATTGTGTGATCATAAAAAATATGTTTCTTTATAAACCATAATGAAAATTTCAATCTGGCGCATCCACCATAATAAAAATTGATTATATCTATTACAGTTTTACGCAACTAATTACACGCAATTGCTACATTATAGACGAAGTAATGTTCCATTGTGTGGTCATAAACAATATATTTCTTTATAAACCATAATGAAAATTTGCTACCCGGCGCATCCACCATAATGAAAACGTGTTACCCGGCGCATCCACCATAATGAAAATTTTCTACCCGGCGCATCCACCATAATGAGAATTTGCTACCCGGCGCATCCACCATAATGAAAATTTGCTACCCGGCGCATCCACCATAATGAAAATTGATTATATCTATTGCAGTTTTATGCAAGTAATTACACGCAATTGCTACATTATAGACGAAGTATTGTTTCATTGTGTGATCATAAAAGATATGTTTCTTTATAAACCATAATGAAAATTTCAATCTGGCGCATCCACCATAATAAAAATTGATTATATCTATTACAGTTTTACGCAACTAATTACACGCAATTGCTACATTATAGACGAAGTAATGTTCCATTGTGTGGTCATAAACAATATATTTCTTTATAAACCATAATGAAAATTTGCTACCCGGCGCATCCACCATAATGAAAACGTGTTACCCGGCGCATCCACCATAATGAAAATTTTCTACCCGGCGCATCCACCATAATGAGAATTTGCTACCCGGCGCATCCACCATAATGAAAATTTGCTACCCGGCGCATCCACCATAATGAGAATTTGCTACCCGGCGCATCCACCATATTGAAAATTGCAATCTGGCGCACCATAATAAAAATTGATTATATCTATTACAGTTTTACGCAACTAATTACACGCAATTGCTATATTATAGACGAAGTAATGTTCCATTGTGTGGTCATAAACAATATATTTCTTTATAAACCATAATGAAAATTTGCTACCCGGCGCATCCACCATAATGAAAATTTGCTACCCGGCGCATCCACCATAATGAAAATTTACTACCCGGCGCATCCACCATAATGAAAATTTGCTACCCGGCGCATCCACCATAATGAAAATTTGCTACCCGGCGCATCCACCATAATGAAAATTTACTACCCGGCGCATCCACCATAATGAAAATTTACTACCCGGCGCATCCAACATAATGAAAATTTGCTACCCGGCGCATCCACCATAATGAAAATTTACTACCCGGCGCATCCACCATAATGAAAATTTGCTACCCGGCGCATCCACCATAGTGAAAATTGAATATATCTATTGCAGTTTTATGCAACCAATTACACGCAATTGCTACATTATAGACGAAGTAATGTTTCATTATGTGGTCATAAAAAATATGTTTCTTTATAAACCATAATGAAAATTTCAATCTGGCGCATCCACCATAATGAAAATTGCAATCTGGCGCACCATAATAAAAATTGATTATATCTATTACAGTTTTACGCAACTAATTACACGCAATTGCTACATTATAGACGAAGTAATGTTCCATTGTGTGGTCATAAACAATATATTTCTTTATAAACCATAATGAAAATTTCAATCTGGCGCATCCACCATAATAAAAATTGATTATATCTATTACAGTTTTACGCAACTAATTACACGCAATTGCTACATTATAGACGAAGTAATGTTCCATTGTGTGGTCATAAACAATATATTTCTTTATAAACCATAATGAAAATTTGCTACCCGGCGCATCCACCATAATGAAAATTTACTACCCGGCGCATCCACCATAATGAAAATTTGCTACCCGGCGCATCCACCATAATGAAAATTTACTACCCGGCGCATCCACCATAATGAAAATTTGCTACCCGGCGCATCCACCATAATGAAAATTTGCTACCCGGCGCATCCACCATAATGAAAATTTGCTACCCGGCGCATCCACCATAATGAAAATTTACTACCCGGCGCATCCACCATAATGAAAATTTGCTACCCGGCGCATCCACCATAATGAAAATTTACTACCCGGCGCATCCACCATAATGAAAATTTGCTACCCGGTGCATCCACCATAATGAAAATTTACTACCCGGCGCATCCACCATAATGAAAATTTGCTACCCGGCGCATCCACCATAATGAAAATTTACTACCCGGCGCATCCACCATAATGAAAATTTGCTACCCGGCGCATCCACCATAATGAAAATTTACTACCCGGCGCATCCACCATAATGAAAATTTACTACCCGGCGCATCCACCATAATGAAAATTTACTACCCGGCGCATCCACCATAATGAAAATTTGCTACCCGGCGCATCCACCATAATGAAAATTTACTACCCGGCGCATCCACCATAATGAAAATTTGCTACCCGGCGCATCCACCATAATGAAAATTTGCTACCCGGCGCATCCACCATAATGAAAATTTACTACCCGGCGCATCCACCATAATGAAAATTTGCTACCCGGCGCATCCACCATAATGAAAATTTGCTACCCGGCGCATCCACCATAGTGAAAATTGATTATATCTATTGCAGTTTTATGCAACTAATTACACGCAATTGCTACATTATAGACGAAGTATTGTTTCATTGTGTGGTCATAAAAAATATGTTTCTTTATAAACCATAATGAAAATTTCAATCTGGCGCATCCACCATAATAAAAATTGATTATATCTATTACAGTTTTACGCAACTAATTACACGCAATTGCTACATTATAGACGAAGTAATGTTTCATTGTGTGGTCATAAAAAATATGTTTCTTTATAAACCATAATGAAAATTTCAATCTGGCGCATCCACCATATTGAAAATTGCAATCTGGCGCACCATAATAAAAATTGATTATATCTATTACAGTTTTACGCAACTAATTACACGCAATTGCTACATTATAGACGAAGTAATGTTCCATTGTGTGGTCATAAACAATATATTTCTTTATAAACCATAATGAAAATTTGCTACCCGGCGCATCCACCATAATGAAAATTTGCTACCCGGCGCATCCACCATAATGAAAATTTACTACCCGGCGCATCCACCATAATGAAAATTTGCTACCCGGCGCATCCACCATAATGAAAATTTGCTACCCGGCGCATCTACCATAATGAAAATTTGCTACCCGGCGCATCCACCATAATGAAAATTTGCTACCCGGCGCATCCACCATAATGAAAATTTGCTACCCGGCGCATCCACCATAGTGAAAATTGATTATATCTATTGCAGTTTTATGCAACTAATTACACGCAATTGCTACATTATAGACGAAGTATTGTTTCATTGTGTGGTCATAAAAAATATGTTTCTTTATAAACCATAATGAAAATTTCAATCTGGCGCATCCACCATAATGAAAATTTGCTACCCGGCGCATCCACCATAATGGAAATTTGCTACCCGGCGCATCCACCATAATGAATATTTGCTACCGGGCGCATCCACCATAATGGAAATTTGCTACCCGGCGCATCCACCATAATGAAAATTTGCTACCCGGCGCATCCACCATAATGAAAATTTGCTACCCGGCGCATCCACCATAATAAAAATTGATTATATCTATTGCAGTTTTATGCAACTAATTACACGCAATTGCTACATTATAGACGAAGTAATGTTTCATTGTGTGGTCATAAAAAATATGTTTCTTTATAAACCAATAATTCTACATTATACATATTTACGACAATGTAGGGTATTTAAATGTTATTTAATGTATAATTCTACATTATACATTTTTACGATAATGTTAGGTATTTTAAATTCGTTGGTTGTATAATGGCTGGGGCTTGCAAGTCCTGGGAAGCGAAAAAATACAAAACAAGCTCTACAAATGCCACCGGTGGACCGGCAATTGAAATATGTCGTTCTCTCGCTCATCGGATTACGGCGAAAAACCGTATTGATGAGAGGATTACGGAACGGGCCTGCCCATAAGTATGACAGCGATAACCGTTCATATCACACGTAAAGTGGGATTACGAGTCCCGCTGAAGACCAAATGAAATATTATTTGTTTCACCTGATTGAGTCAATTGAGGACTAAAAATGGCCGCTGTAGAGCAAATGAAATATATAGTTTTTCGCCTGAACGAATCAATTGAGGACCAAAAATGGCCACTGTAAAACAAATGAAATATATAGTTTTTCACCTGAACGAATCAATTGAGGACCAAAAATGGCCTCTGTAGATAACATAACACTCAGGTGAATTGCGAATCAAAAAACGTTAGCAGTAATTTGTACGTTACTTGGCAGCATCACATTCGAATGCCAAATGCAATTATGACATAAATACATCTGACATCAGAATGTGATACTGTCAAGTAATGTACGCGTTACTGCTAACGTTGTTTTGATACGCAATTCACCTGAATATTAAAAACATTGCGGAAGTTATGTGTTTCCACGCAGTTCGTTCAGCTGTATTTCATCGCTCTGCATTCGAAGGATGTTGAAAAAACACGAATGCCTCTCTGCTGGCTCATTGTTGCGGAATGTTTATGGGAGTAATGATGTTTATCGCGCGGAAAATAATGCCCGCGGGTGACTGCCGGGGGGAGAAAAAGGGGGGCCAATTATCCCAAAAAATGGGGGAGCGAGACGCTGATAAACGCAATTCCGAGCGGAAAATGGATAAGAATGGGGGGCCCCGAAAGGGGGGCCACGTGCACGCGTGCCCGGGGCGATTGAATTATTGAAAGGGCGGCAGTCGTGGGTTCTCGGGGGGAAGAATGTCGTAAATAAGGGAGTGCGGCGTGAATATTTTAGCGCGGACAGTGTGGAGATAGTCGGGGTTGACCCTTGATCGCGATATTTTTATGTACTCGCTGCTATCTCTATCAAAAATACGATGGACCACACACAAAACAGAAATCGTGATAAGAATGCACAAGTATACACGTGAACGCATCCAGATTTAGCGCTGAAAGAATTATCCGCAATATAGTTTTGCAAAAACTTATGGGTCATTCCATGTCAAGTGGACCAGTTTTGGAAATATTCACCGCTCGACCATCTCCAATATTGATGAAAATTAATATGGATGTAATAATTCAATTATTTTTACGATATATTCAATTATTTCTGTAAAAAAAAACCGTCAAAATATAATGATCTTTGTCAAATGATCGATAATTGTACCAATATTTTTCGATTTTCATTCAACATTACTATGATCAATAACTACAAGTGCAAATATAGTAAATTGTATTTTAATTTTACTACTGATATTCAATGCATATCAGAACATAATGTTTTTGTCAGAATTTTAATGATTTTGAATAACGTTTCAATTATTTTTACCAAATATTCAATGATTTCTGTAAAAATTTCGATAGAAACCGTCAAAATTTAATGACCTTTGTCAAATGATCGATAATTGTACCAATATTTTTCGATTTTCATTCAACATTACATGTTTTGATGTCAAAATTTTAATGATTTTTAACAACTTTGCAATTATTTTTGCTAAATTTTCATTTATTGCTGTCAAAATTTCGATAACGACCCTCTAAATGTTGGCCTTTATCAAAGCCAAAGCAATTTCAGAAAATATTTAGTCAGAACACTATGTTTCACAACACTTTGTTGAGGCTAAAAACTAGTGATATGCCACCCAAGGAAGCAAAAATCTCTAGTTTTCAAATAAAGAAAAGTCTACAATTATACGAAGTTTCAAAAATATAATGTTTAATCTCAAAATATTTTGTAATGCTTTGTAAAAGCTTGCGCTACATCAAGAAAGATAGCAGTACAAACCTGTCTTGCTTCCTATAATTTTTCAATTACGTCTGTTAGTCTATGGACTTGATCTACAGTTGAATGAGATTCTCTGAAACCAAACTGATGTTCTGGTATTACGTTTTTGCCTTCGATAATTGGTTTTATTTTTTCGAATAGTTTTGAGATTACAGGTAATAACCAGATGGGTCTGTAAGAAGACACTTCATTAGGTGGTTTTCCAGGTTTAGGAATCATTATCACTTCTGCTACTTACCATATCTTAGGTACATATATTAACCCTTTACCCTTCACCCTCATTGAGTTGGAAAGTCTTTTCAAGATATTCGGCAAATCTATTAGCCTTTTGAGTATTGATTGATTTTGATTGATGCCTGGTTCTTGTGGGTCTTTTCTTTTCGGAAATAAAGGTTCGAATTTCTTTGGGGTAATTGTTACGTGTTGGTCGTGGGGTAATAATTGTGGTGTTATCGCATGTAGATTGTTGGATGTTATCAACAAATTTTCTCGCTTCATTGTCTAGTTGGTTTTCATTTCTTATTGAAGAAGACAAGTTGATAGTGTCTTCAAGTTGATGTTTAAAGCTCTGGATTGTGTCTTCAAGTTGATGTTTAAAGCTCTGCCAGTCCGTTAATCTGTTGGTCAATCTTGGAGGTATTTATTTTTGTATACTAGCGCCAGGCAAATGAATCGGAACTTTTGAGCCGTCCCTAACAAATCCGCGATTTCTTTTAATACTGAATCCGGATCACGTGCCCGAAGTGTAATCACGTAATCATGAACAAGATTGGACCGGTAAGAACACAGGGAGAAACGGGAACCGTTTGCATATTTAAAAACGCATTAACATACTAATTGGCTCCTTAACGCGTAGGGAACATTGATTCTCCTGCAGGACGCCCCCCACTCGTTTCGCGACTTTCCTAATTGCCAATTAAAAAAAATCCAATCCGGAAGTTTTTCAATCCGGGCCCCCTCCCCCCATCACCCTCTCGTTCGGCAACAATGCCCCGTTCAATCGGCGGACGATTCAATGAAAGGGGTAATTAACGCCAAGGCCCTTCCAGTCCGGGCGATCGAAAAAAGGGGGGTGCGACAACCAACCCCCCAGGCCCACCCCCAGAACGGGCACTGATGATTAAAGGGCTGAAATATGCAGAGGCAATCCCCCCGACAGTCACGTTAATTATCGCCCAGCACGCCACTCTCTCGGTTGGTTTCACTTTCGTTTCGTACGAATGTCGCTTTCCGCCCACGTAAAAGCGATTACATGAATTAAACGTTTGTTTGCTTGTTACGCTACCACCTAAACCTTGTTTAGGGCCATGTTAATGCGAGGACGAGTGTGCAAGAGTGCTTCTTCAAAGGGCCAACTGTATGACGGGCGTGGTATTAAATGTTAATTGCACGCATGCAAACATAACTGCCAGGTTTATCACGTCAAAACTGTTGAACAAATTACAAAATCTTCATAATAAACGACGAAATTTTCATTAGCAATAATACCTCTCACTGTTTTAAAAGATACAGGTGAAGGGTTCGATCGGCCCAATGGACCCTTTCAACGTCGCGGAAACATTGTGTATAGTTCGCGCAACGACAGTTTGTTGTTACGACATTGACTTGCAATAAAAATTTTAAGAGTGGGATGGTTAAACCACTTCAAGTTAGGTATTATAAAAGTCCAGTAAATGTCACTATCAACTCTTTGGTGCATCAACATACAAGCCAAAACCTAAACTAAATACCTGGACTTTTATGATACCTAACTTGAAGTGGTTCAACAATCCCACCCAATTTTTTATTGCAAGTCAATGTCATAAGAACAAACTGTCGTTGCGCGAAGTATAGCCCTCCAATCTCCATCTCAATCTCCAGATATGGATATTATCGGGGGTGATGCTGCGGCTCATCTCCCATGAAGGCACCAGGACGTAAATCAGGTCCTGGCGGAGGACAATGGGACGGATTTTACGGCCAGTTCTTTATGAACCACCCCCATTAAGGAGATTGGGGCGGCCGTACGCTTGATCGGAGCGCAAAGGAAAGCCATATCATCAAAAGATATTTTCCTACCAAATAATTACATTTGCGCGCTTAAAACGAAAAAGCAATTTAATTTTCGCGAAAATTCGTTACCTGAATCAATTTTAATTTATTACCTGTATGTACGTGAAAACGATAGGGTTTAGAACAAAACTGCACGTTTGGTTAATATTTAATGAAATAATGTGTGTCAACAGTCTTCTAGTTTATATGCCAGTAAATTTTAAGAGCGCCCATAAAAATTTAACAGCTAGTTACAGCATAGCAAAGCCTTTATTATGCCCTTAAATTTTCAGGGGTGTGTTACACTTGAACCGCCTTAAACGTTGGGCTATGAGATAAGCTGCTTTCTGGATAGTTCAATTATTCATCAATTTTGATATGACTACAAACGAGCACAGAACAATTATTCATCAGTATTGATATGACTCCAAAATACCACAGAACAATTATTCATCAGTATTGATATGACTCCAAGCGAGCATAGAACAAATATTCATCAGCATTGATATGACTCTAAGCGACCACAAAACAATTATTCATCAATTTTGATATGACTACAAACGAGCACAGTACAATTATTCATCAGTATTGATATGACTCCAAAGGACCACAGAACAATTATTCATCAGTATTGATATGACTCCAAAGGACCACAGAACAATTATTCATCAGTATTGATATGACTCCAAGCGAGCATAGAACAATTATTCATCAGTATTGAAATGACTCCAAAAGACCACAGAACAATTATTCATCAGTATTGATATGACTCCAAGCGAGCATAGAACAAATATTCATCAGCATTTATATGACTCTAAACGACCACAAAACAATTATTCATCAATTTTGATATGACTACAAACGAGCACAGTACAATTATTCATCAGCATTGATATAACTCCAAAGGACCACAGAACAATTATTCATCAGTATTGATATGACTCCAAGCGAGCACAGAACAATTATTCATCAGCATTGATATGACTCTAAACGACCACCGAACAATTATTCATCAGTTTTGATATGACTGAAAAAGAGCACCGAACTTTCAATTTGAAATCAATCATAGCCTTAAGTCTCTGTACCACGCATTTTATGTAATCTGCACTGTACGTTATATAAGTAGTTATACTTGGACAGTTCTGGATCACCCCCCGCGAAGATTTCGATTAATTTAATTCGCGGTTTGATTCGCGTTAATCGGCGGAATTTGCGGGTAATTACATCATTAAAGTGGCGGATTCGCGTTTTAATGGGATAATCGCGACAATTATCCGCGGTTCTTACACCACAATTACGTCAGCTATTTGCGCGATTATCCCATTAAAACGCGAATCCGCCACTTTAATGAGGAATTTGCGGGTAATTACCCGCAAATTCCGACGATTAACGCGAATCAAACCGCGAATTAAATTAATCGAAATCTTCGCGGGGGGCGATCCAGAACTGTCCTAGTATAACTACTTATGCATGAGTACGTTATACCCTATACATATGATTCCAAAAGGGCACAGAACTCTCCATTTGAAATTAATCATAGCCCTAAGTCTCTGTGCCACGCAATCTGCACTGTAGGTTATACAATGGCGAAACTCAACATTTCCTTCCTGTTTGATGAATTGCGTTAAGGCGACATCGCCACAAAATGCATTAGACTGTCGGACATTGAAAGAGTGCGCCAACCATTAAATGTCGTGCATTTTCGGCGTGTAATTGAGCTGTCGCGTGGAGCGACAACGCCGGACGTCGGCATGCCGCCCACCCCCACAAAATGGGGGCCCCAATTTGTCCCCCAGACCGCAGAGACCCCCGTTTCCCTCACACCATTTCCCTCACGTCGTTGCTGCTCGAGGAAATGTCCTATTTACGTGCACAGAGACAGAAAAGCGCGAGAAGTAAAGGGTAATAATGCCCGTTTTTAAGAGATATTTGTCCAGCTACTTGAATTATTGCATGCTTTTATACATAAGGGTTGACTTGTTATAGTTTAGTTCACTTTAATTTTAGAGACTGGAGATTTCAGGGTGGTGGGATAAAAAAAATGCATCTAGGAAATAAATTCATGTAGCATTTCAATATAGATTAGAAAAAAACTATTGTCTAGGAAAAACGCTCAAAGAAACTACGTGTATGTACTTAACCTACAATTAGCATTAGCTGTAAAATGGTTTTGGGTGCGTTGTGCAAAATAACCGCCATTCCTCCCCCATCAGACTTCGCCCGTGCATAAAGTGGTGTTAAATTCGAGTGGATGCTCCCTGAAAAATAACCGGGATAAAGTGTACAGAACCGGGAGCAATTCATATTCGACGTAGTTTATCTCCCCCCCTTTGGGGGGTGTCGTGTATTCCCATGGAGAAACATCTCAACCCCCTGCTACGTTCCGCTTTGCTACGACAAGGCTAATTATCCCCGACGAGCAAATGGAAGCTACGCATTAACGCAGACTGAAACGTCAGGGATGCTCATCGCACGATATATAAACACCGGCATCAATCCACTTCCAGATGGATGAGAAGAGCAGAAGACAGGGGGGCATATTTGTACAGCAGATTACCAAAATTACAAGAAAATAAAGGGGGCAACATATTCGTTTATTGTCTATGTTGTAACGGAATAAACAACACAAGTCAGCCATGCTTATGTAGCAAGGCAGCGATAATACAATAATAACAAGGGCAGGTTACCAAAATTAACAGAAAATATTGAGGGCAACATATGCGTTCATTGTCTATGTTGTAAAGGAATAAACAACACTAGTCCACTATGCTTCATAGCAAGGCAGCGATAATACAATAACAACAAGGGCAGATTACCAAAATTAACAGAAAATAGAAGGGGCAACATATTCGTGCATTGTCTATGTTGTAATGTCATAAACAACACAAGTCGTTACTCCATTATGCTTAGGTAGCAAGGCCGGTATAATACAATAATAACAAGGCCGCACGTTCGACTATCGGTCGGCACTATGACCTAAATATGACCATCACAATACGATATATAAGTGTTAGCAGTTAGATCAATTAGGCAATATTAAATGTTAAGTTAAGCAGTAGAAGAGAACAGTAGAGAACGGCTGTAACCACTAGTAAAATGAGGGTTCCTTACGCCGAAAACTGCGTAGTTGAGCTTAACTGCATTTCATACTTTGTCCTGACAATATTTTCGTACTGATAAGAGAATATTGTATTGTTATGTAATGTATATGTGAACATGAACATAGATGTATATGTGAATAAAATTCGATACGGCCATCGGTCAGCACCACTACCTAAAACATGACTATCACAATACGATTTATAAGTGTTAGCAGTTAGATCAATTAGGCAATGTTAAATGTTAAGTTAAGTAGTAGAAGAAAACAGTAGAGAAAGACTGTAACCACGAGTAAAATGTGGGTTCCTTACGCCGAAAACTGCGGAGTTGAGCTTAACTGCATTTTATACTTTGTCCTGACAAATATTTTCGTACTGATAAGAGAATATTGTAATGTTATGTAATATATATGTGAACATGAACATACATGAATATGTCAATAAAATTTGATACGGCCATCAGTCAGCACCACGACCTAAAACACGACCATCATAATACAATATATAAGTGTTGGCCGTTAGATCAATTCGGAAATGTTAAATGTTAAGTTAAGAGTAACGATGTACAGACAGAACGGCTGTAACCAATAGTAAAATGTGGGTTCCTTACGCCAAAAACTGCGGAGTTGAGCTTTACTGCATTTTATTCTTTGTCTTGACAATATTTTCGTTCGATTTGATTCAATTTTTGTAATTTACTGATTTTGAACAATTTTTAATAATAATGTGTTTTTTTGTTTCAGCATAGAGTCACTGAGAAGACACCATTGGCTGGATTGCAGAGAAAAATAAGGTACATTTCCATAATACCATATTGAATAAATGGTTACCAACTTTGAACCAAACTTAAAGTTTGAAGTCTCTATTAGTGCCTTAAATAACTGTATTCTGCTATCAATTGAATCAAATGGGTGTTCATTTTCGCAATTAATTACTCAATAATATCACTATTATTGAGTACAATGTTTTATACCAACTCACCAGAAAGCAACATGCAATGGCTTTAAATTTCCTCCTCAATGTTTGAGGGCAACTAGACTTTCCCAAGGCGAATCATGCAAGGATGATCTTATATTCCTGTTTCTTCCTATTTTTCCACAGGCTAACAACGCTTCTGAGCCAACCTGGGTTTGGTCCAAGACTGGTGTATATGTATTTTGTACTAACTAACTTGCAATTTCTTCCAGTAAGTGTTCAATTCGCGTTAATACTTTGGGATTTCCTTCCCGAGTCAAACGTATCCTTTTTAGTGTTTCCTTTGTGTTCAATTTAATAAGTAGTCGCTTGTGTGCGTTCAGATTACCTTCTGACGTTAACTCAATCTTTTAACTTGTTTAACTTGAAAGTGCGCTTTATGGTTGATTTGGAAGTGTTCTCCTTATCTACGCCCAGGCAGCTCCGAAGAGGCACAGCAGATTTCTGGATCTTCGCCAATACAACTTTAACAGTAAAATTTGGAGTAAAAACAATAAGTTTATGATAGGGATTTTTTGTTGTTGAAGTATTACTGGCAGAGGTTGATGTAGATGACGATTGTCAAATTCTAATAAATCTAAAGGACTAATATTTTAATAATAATTTATATAGATACCTAGATAGTGAAAAATCAATGTATATTACAAGGGAATGGATTCACTTTACCTTGTCTATTGCAGCCTGAGCGTAGCGAGGGTAAAACTTTGTTCGGTAGAGTACATCCCTTCCGTTGTAATGTAATAAACTATTTTCGAACATTGCAAATATTAAATTATAAACCTGCCAGTCCGCCTCGGATTATTTTTTCATCCCCCGTCGTTGTTTGTGTCATCGAGGGCGCTCATTCCCCCTGTGGGGCGGACGCCGCTTTGAGCCGTCGTATTTTTGGGCCCCTGAAAACCACCCCCGGCCGAAATAAGCGCCACAAAAGGGCCCCCCTCGACTGGCCGTTCGCTTTGACGGTATCGATCATCCCCCGCATGGCTCGTCCAGGACTAGGTGACATTAATACGTTCTGCCCTTTTTGCGGCCCGCATTGAAACGTCCGCGAAAAATGCGCGCTAAGGGGGCGGCCCTTTATGCATCCTCGGCGATTATCATCGCTCTTCCCCGAGGAGGGATGAAATATGATTTAAATAAAAGTCAGCCCCAAGATGCGTGTGTTTTCCTGCAAGCGACGAGTCATTCCTCTTCTGCTATTCTGCAGTGATTGATCGATGGGGTTGGGGGGTGCATTGCGGTCCTTGTGGTCTTCAATTAGCGGTCGATGATGGGGGGCATATTTTTAAAGCCGCAGCGGCGGTCAATAACTCCGGGAAGGGGCGGTGCAGCAGGAGAGCCCGCAGGACTGATGGCCGTTAGGGCCCTCGGGGTGAATATAAAACACTTAAGGGCATCTCAGGGAAACGGTGGCCATCAATACAAGGGGAGGCCGGCCGTAAATCAACACGTTCAATTCTTAAAATTGCGAGAGAATTGGGATGGATATCCCAGACGTACTTTGTTTATAAATCACCAGCACACATCTACTAAATGGCTTCCCTATGCATTCAGGTATTGTGCTACAGAATTCGTTGCACAAAACTTACAAACACATTTTACATTTCGAATTTAGAATTCAATCAGCTTCGGCTCACAACGGTCCAAGGTAAACAATTTCAGCACCATCGATCATATTACTAACTTCACTGACACCCAACTATGGCATGTGGCTGATCTGTAATTAATTATCCCTCTCACCAGCGCAGAATACATTAATACTCCTATGTATGTCAATATTATCAACCTTCGAAAACGTGTGGGTGGCTAATCATCTGACCGCAATAATCAAATATGGCTTGAGGCATGTGCTGCAATAATGATGATCAATATTTGTCTCCTACTATTATTATATGTTTCAAACATACAATGGTATACAAATATTGATTCTAATGAAAGGATGAATATAATAAACGAGTATTCTAGGCTTAAATAGCTAACCAACTCTTAGGCCCAGTTGTAGGATCATGAGATCTAAAGAATATTAGATCTAAAGATCTAAGAATATTATGACTTTGACTTCTTAATAGTTATATTCGGGGTTTAATTTAGGGTCACCATAAAGCAAACGGATGGTCAAGACGGAAGAATCGCACGCCGTCGTCAATACCAGAAAGACAGCCTGGCAACCCCAGATAACTGAATAATATTAGCAGGACTTTTATGATTTTATGGCAACACCAAATAAAACCCCCATAAAATACTTAAAAGTCAAAGTCGTAATATTCTTAGATTTTTGGGTCGACTATACAGGCATACTGTATACAAATCTGGCATAAAATTGGCAAAATATTTGATGTTAATTAAGAACCATTGCGGATGGCTTAATCACCCGGAAAATAAAATAGCACGTGCTGCAGCCAGTTGCACCCTATTCTGCAGCAGCACATGTCGGAAATTTAGTTGGGAATTAATTTAATCGCCGGCCATTAGCTTGTCCCTGTGGCGCCTTGCTTGAGGGTGCCTCATTGTTTTAATGGACGTTCTTCGAAATTAAGCACCACCATGCACAATTTAATAACCAAGAATTTTTGCCCGACGGATAGATCCGAAATCACGTTGTTTGTCACGCGGGAAGCACCTCGAGCGGGCGTCTAAACACTTCGCAATTGGTTTTAATCCCCTAGGGCGTAATAAAACCCCGGCTCGAGCACGTAGGCGCCGGGGGTGGCTGCGGGGGTGGAGGCCGTTTACGGGGGCGGCTGTCAATACAGACTCCCGGCGACAACTGTGTTTATGGGGGAGCACTCGCTCCCGCCGTCGAATAAAACTAGCGCGACACCCTTAATATCATCCCCCGGATGCAATCGCTTCCCCCCTTTCCCAAGCGAACATCCTCCCGGAAACATTGCAGCCGAATATTATTGACGTAATTAATATTACAGACGTTTAGTTTTGGGGTTGTAAAAGTAGCAGCCCTAAATTTTATCGGAAAACTCAACCCCCGGAAGGCGCTTTATCATGATTTAGGCTGGAAGAGAGGACTGTAATATCGCCCTATTCAGGAACGAGACTCCAGACTGTTATGAAAATGTACTGACTGCGGTCGTTTATTTTTGCGAAACCTCATTTTTCTGAAAGGGCGAAACAAGCGGCGGCGTTTTTATTCGCTTTGAAGTTGCGCAGGATGATGCACGCAAGGTAATAAGGGCTCGACGAAGCCGCCTTTTTATCCCCATCCCGATGGAATCCACGCAATATCAATACATCCTTTCGGTATGTTTTATATACATATCCCCACATTTAAAACCAGACAGTGATCTGACAAAAAAAAAAACAGCAACAAAAAGTAAAAATCGAAATTTTGACATTTCTGTAGTGTTGTGGCAAAAACATGTTAGCTGCTTTATTTTTCAAAATGTACTCTTCAGCATTAAACAGCCACCCACGGTTCGAACCCAGGTGTTGTACAAATTCTCATAATTTGTAATATTTATTATTCATTGCATTTATTTAACTGCAATTCATCCTTAAATGGAATTGGATGCATTTGATTTCTTTAACTGCATGTTACATGAATTCTTATAATTCAAGTAATTGATTTGGCTCGTGATTTACAAATTCTCGTATTTTGTAATATTGATTTGGCTCGTGATTTAGTGGTAGTACTCTACGTTATGTTTGATTTTTAAATCAAAATCGTGATAACTCAGTTTGGTTCGTTTTATGGGTAATGTGTCTGTTAGTAATTTTTGTTAGCAAGTAAAACACAGATACATGGATTTCATATGATTTATTCATTTTAAAAGGTTATGCAAGCGACAGGTAAATAAAAGACAATTTTGTTACTCTAATTGGACGTTATTTATTTAGTTATATTTATTTAAATTTTGGAATAGATTTGTTTAATAATTATTGAAAATTTATTATATTCTTTGAATTTGAATGATTTATTTTATTTTGAAAACTGAGTAACTTATTAACACTGCGGTTGGAATTACAAAGTGTTACTTAGCGACTTCATGCACCACAATCTTCAAATTGTGCCGAGAAGGATATCTGATACATGTCATCACTTCATAGAAATTCATTAGCACGGTGCCTACCAATGTATTTCAACGCCACCTTGTGGATAGGAACGAATCACATAACTTCACATTAAAGTACTTTAAGCGATTCCAGTGCTTCAAGCACCCAATGTGTCCTCATTCGGAGATATTGCTAGTATTCGCGTTTACCAACACTATCAGCCATGTGATCGTAAAACTTTAATAGGTATTGTTATTCAAGATTGATTATAGATTAGTATGATAAAGCTCTATTCTACTTCTACTTTTCTATCTATTTAAGCACATACAAACATTCGTTTCATTCATTCATAATTCTGAGATTTCTTGAATATCGGAGGGCTGAGCAAGTTTAATTATACGATTGAATTACAAATATCATTGAATTGTTTATACGAAATTATTAAGTTATGTTTCCCTGACGCAACTTTTTATTTAACTTCCGATTGATTAATGAGGCCACACTGTTTATCAAATGTTTGCGACGAGGAAAGGAAGGCATGTTACAATATTCTCCTGTCAGTACGAAAATATTGTCAGGACAAGGTATAAAAATGCAGTTAGGTTCAACTCCGCAGAGGCGCGAGGCTCCCTACATTTCATACCCTTATTAAACTTCGTTCATTACCAGCGGCAAGGCGCGGTAATATCACTAGATAGGTTACATTATTAGTATGGAGTTGACTTTGGAATTGTTAGTGTGAATTACATTTGATAAACTTGTGTTATATATTCACCTGAGGAATTAATGTTTAAAGTATATGAGTCGTCGTCGGACAGCGTGACGTTCTGTCTCGGTCGGTACATCTAACTGGCTCCGTTTGAGTTCCGCACTTCTATTTATACTGGTATACTGGTCCCCCACTTTTTACTCTTCTTCCCCCGTCCTATGATAATTTTGCTTACCGCTGCAAAGTGACGCAATCCCATACGTGTCACCGAATTACGCAATCGCCGTTTCGAGTTCCCGTCGTATTCCCACGACCTATTTCACTGTGTCATCATTTTGATCGTGTGCTTATTTACATTTGCCCAAAACTACGAAGTCAGCAAAATGAATGTACTCGCTTGGGAAACGCGTCGTCGGCCGCGGCCTGCTATGATATTTACGCAGTTTTGTTCCGACTCGTAAAATTATGGATTTTAATATTATTAGGTTCTTACAACTAATATATGCTTTCAGTTGATCGAAGGGTTTAGTGTTATTAAAAATTACAAATTATAAATAACTGTAGCAATGATATGAATATACGAACAACATTGGAAAATTATAAAATAAGTTCCTAAACAACACAATAAAATACATGCCAAAACATATAATAAAAAACAGACTACAAATAATATGTACAAATTGGTACATTTTCTTCTAGTATTTTTAGATCAAGTTCAGTATTTAACATGAGTTTAATGTTGGTGCATATCTCTGCTTATGCAGAGATATGCACCAATGGTGTTTAGTTGTTATCGTTTCGTTTGTACCTGCTTATTCCTGCAGAATTAGTGGGGTGGCAGATATGTCCGGGGGACATTTCCCCAGTTATCCTCCGGTTACGCCGCCCCCCTGCTTCCTGCGCAAAAACTCCAGCCAGCATCCGCAGCGGAGTAGCCCGAGGACGCGTGACATTTATGCGGAACACCTAATGAAGGCCCCCATTGTTCGGGGGCCCGACAAAGCCGCCCCTTATCACGACACGCCGCCGAGCAACTCCCAGGTGCAAGCCACCCTTCGTCATTGCGAACTTTAACATATCTGCACCGCACCAACAACGCAATTAAATGCCGCCCCCCGCCATCTACACCCCCAAATGGCGCCTTGATTACGAGTTTGAAAAGGAGCTTCGCCGACGCGAAAGTAATTCAGTCGTGGCGTTTTTTCTTCGCCCTGCTGGCTCCTGCTGGCTCCTGCCGCCTCCGCCGCCTCCTGCAGCCGGCCCGTCGAGATAATCGGGCGCAAGATTAATGCGAACCTTATCGACCCACTACCTACTTGCACGTATACAAGTTTAATACATACATATACATATATACACAAAATATATATGTATGCAAGTTACGTTTATTCAAATAACTTTGATTTATCGCGTTGCGTCGTGTGGACGTGGAGCAACCTGGGTGCATGTTTAAAGAACTGGGTCCTGGGTTGTTTTGAACCAAGGACGGTCGCGTGCCTGGCTGGGTTCGCCCAACCTGAGTATACGAATGAGGAGATCAAAGCTACAAGCTGACGAAACGAAAAGAGCGACACACAATTGATAAAGGGGGCGGCAATTGGCAATGCTGTGATGAGTGCTGAGTGGAAATTTGCGAATTGGGTCGACCCTCTGCCATCTAATCCAATTCGAGTTGCTCACGTGCACGTTAACGCGTGAATTGTTAACTCTGCGACTGTGTGACACGCAGAACTGAACTCGCGCCTAACCGAATAAACGACGGATTACCGTAAAGTAAAAAGCTCAACGACGACAAATTAACTACAAGGTGTACCAAAATGATTGTTATGTAATCACTTCAATTCAATTGTGCCGCCTTTCAAATATGTATACGGTACTATTTGAGTACTGTCACTGTCAACCATACCTGTCAACTGTCAACTGTCAGTAGTTTGTTAAAATGTACACTGATCACAAGAACACTTCTATTGTTGAGGCTTACTTTCGTAATGGACGATGATACTGATGATACTAATAATAATTTAGTATTTAAGTAGTTAAATATCGACTGACACAATTGAGATTTGAATTGCACGAAGATAGCTTTTAATGCCATCTTCGTGAGTGATGAGGTGAAAAGGCATTAAATAATTCTTCAATGTTGTCTTTTCATGTGTTTGGAAGTCACAAATATTGATGAAACTAATAATAATTTCGTATTTCTGCAGTCAAATATCAAATTCCAATTCCAATTCCAATTACAATCATTTAGGAACACCTTGTTTTGTCTTTTCATGTGTTTGAAAGTCACAAATATTGATGAAACTAATGCTCGTATTTGAGCAGATAAATATGGAATTCCACAATAACATTAGAATAGCATGAAGATAACTTTTATAACCATATTCATGTCTAATGAGGGTAAATGAAGTTGCCTATGTCAAAAATAGAACTATTTTTACTGGAGCGGAACAAAAATGTTTTACATGGTTACGTAATTCAGTTAGGTAAATCTTGAAATTAAAAAATCATAAAGAAACAAAAAAAAATAGTTCAAAAGAAAATAATTATGGAATTAAGTAGCAATCACATCGTATTTTATAGTTTTTTATACGTTTGTAAGACGTATTTGTTAATAGCACCAATAAAGATTATTATTATTACTATTTTCATGCCATAAACTTGAAAAATATATTTTGCACGACAGCAGTGCGTTATCCTGCGTGTGATGAAAAAAAAACTGTATCACACCCAAGAGCTTTCCTGGAGCACATTTTCGTTGAAACTAGAAATTCTATTTTCGCGAAACAATACTTTCCCATATAATATACGGAGAAAATAGGGAAAAAACGCGAACGTTCCTCAGAGGCCGCACGCCAAGCCACTGATTTAGGAGCGTCGAGATAAGGAAAACCCATGTAAACCATAAGATATGAATGTAAAACATGAACGCGTACACTTAATGAGTCATCTGCAATTACTTGCATACTTTGTGCCCGCTTGAAAATTTATGAATCCTGGAGATAATTTGCAAGGATAATACAAGAAAATATACATATGAAACAAAACAAGAGTAAATATGCATAATATAAATTTATAATAATAATAAAATGTTTCATCAGGAATTAGCTTGATCAGATTGTAACAATTAGTAAACATTTTTTTTCTTAGAATTACACCATATATTATCTACCAAAGTTTATCACGGATCTCATAGATCACTCTATATAGCAATAATATGTAAATTCTTCATAAATAAAATTTAAAACAGGTTGAAAGGCTCCGGCTGATGGCCAATTGAAGCACCCCCGAAGCCTTACCATCATACACTTGTAATAAAACAATATTTTTGTATAAAAATGCTTCAATAAATTATATATACTACACTAAAATTTAAAAAAAAAAATTAAATAAAAATAATTGTGATTGGTGTATTGCTTTCCGAGTGTTGTTACTATTAGAGTCAGATATTAGATATCTGGAGCTAAAACTTTACAGAAATTTCTTTCAAACATACATAGACATCCATATTAATTTTCACAGGATCTTAAAAACTGGTCCACTTGACATGGAATGGCCCTATTGTAAATATTTATCATATAGTACGTATAGTATCAATTATTAGTTTCCTGTGAAAATTTATTTAATTTTGATTTATGAAAATTACAAATGAAATATAATTGAAAATTATTGGTCTTTTTATGGGAAATTGCCTTAAATTAAACTTTCACCACTTAATTATAAATATTTGTATTGTTATGTGTGCCAAATAAGAAAATTTCATCTGTGTAGTTTAATCAATCACAGTTCCAAGCTATTAAGTAAAGTGGCGCAAATTGACGTGTTAACGAGTAACCGTTGCGGCGAGAACAGCGTTAAAAATGAGTTTACAGCGGGGGCTGATAAGTTTATTGCGGAAAATGGAAAATTTCAAAACAAACATCCCCCGAATGGCGCCGAGAGATGCACACACGCCGCACCGTGATTAATCCCTTCCTTTCGGGGCGGTCTGAAAATAAATTTTATTATATATGAACGAAACTCGCATTATATATGGGCATTCATTATAAAAGGGGGGGACGATAAATTTCCGCCCGCAGTTCGATACTGGCCTCCCTCTCTCGGCCAGCTCTGCGGATTCGGCGGCATTTATCCGCCGGCACAAAGCCATCCGTCTCTTCCGCTTCCGGTTTCTGTCCTCGCGACTTCGCGTCTCTATGGTAAACGAATTTCAAATGAATAACACTTAAAATGATTTAAGGCTAGATTTTGAATTGTTGATCATGGGATGTGTATCCAAGCAACCTGCAAGATTTTATGTCACGAAAAATCTATACATATCTAAGCTTAGGCGAAATGTGGAGCAATAATGCCCTACGAATTTAGTTCAGAAAGCTCAGAATATGGACGGAACTAATAGTTGTTTATCTACCAGGGCTATGATAAGAACTTATTATGTTATGTTATGCTGATACAGACGCAATTGGTCGATTGTTAAATAAGTCACGAACTCTGCGTAAACTGACGACACTGTAAAAAGTTTTGATAATGAATAACCTTTCTTCATTGGAATAACTCGCATTATTGTTCATAGTAATTGATATCTGACTAACAAAATTGTTTTCACTATAACATTGCATTTGCCAACTTCATGGCAAGCGTTTTGGCAATTCATGCTCACATAAATCTAGTACAAGAAATTAGGTTACAATAGCAATTTTATATGGCAATATTTGCTGTTAACTTTAGCAAAGTCAGTATGTGTGTCGATTTATACAAATTAATTCCCGGAACTAATCTTGGCCGATCCGCTTCTGGGGCTAGTTAATGGTTAACAGGTCCGAAACGATTATTAATTCCCTCCCCTTATCAACGTGAGCAACAATGCCAGTCCGGGAAGCGGGGCTAATTAGGGCTATCGCTCCGGGGGCTGTGGGCCGCCCCCCGGATCCACCCCGTCTGGGGGGGCGGCCGAATTATCTCCGCTCCGGCGCTGGCTTTTGAGCCGGACGCGAGTGATGTTCTTCCGTTTTTTTCTTCTCCGCCGTCCGGAATTACTTTTTCCGGGTTCCGGGTTATGTTTCCCCGGGCCCGGATTAACGCCCTTCCACCCCTAATCGAGTCTTGTATTTCACTGCGCGCCTAATAGGGTGTAGTCCTCCGGATGCCAGTTCGCCACGTAGGCAAATAACAATAAATCCGGTAGCACAATGAACGGCCCCTTCAAGCAAGATTTTGCGAATTAGGGCTCCACATCGATCCTTAGATTTCAGTCTAAATCAATAATTTAGTAATTTAGTAATAATTTAAATCAATAAAATCAATAATATGTAACAATAAATTGTGTGGTTAAAACATAGTAGTGTTTAATTCTGAATTTAATATCGATTACCACAAAGTAAAGGTCTCAACCATCCTAATCAAAAATTTTCAATTAAAACAAAATATTTTCAAACGTAAAAATCAATATTTCCGAACGCTAATTATGGAAATTCTTTATCTCAGCCTCGATTTATCTACTACTAGATATAGGCCTGTTCGATGCTTCTCCAAAAAAATTGCCCCCAAAAAATTAGGCATCAATAAACATTACTTCCAATTTACGCAACACACATCATAAATTCCCTTCGTTTCCCTATTAACTTCGATCCGTCGAGTCGGTAATGCGATGTGCATTATGATAAATGCGTCGTGTGATGTAATATAAATTCGGGGGGCGGCGAAAGGCCCCCCGATAATCGACATCGCGGGAAGGCGACGATATTCGCCTCCCATTCCTCCTCCATCCGTTCGTTTTTCCCCCCATATTCGGCGGCATACGTTACGTAGTCGCGTCGTAAAATTTAGATTTGCGCCTGGATATTGCGTTCGTTTCTTTTTCGGGAATGTTTTCATGCCGGAGAAGGAACGACCGAAACAGAATGCGTGCCAAATGTGAGGATTGCGAAGACGCTGGATGGGAATTAGGGGCTGGTTTATGCGAAACGAAAAATAAAGGTCATGCCGGATTTGGAGGCGTAAGATTCCAAATTGAATGCACTATTTTGACAGATATATCTTTAATAAAGTGTAATTAATAAAGGCATATTTATTAATTATACTTTACATCAACGAGCATCATCAGTTGCATATTTATATCGCATGAAAATTCATAAACCGAACCAATGATTAACATTTTATCAATTTAACAATCATTTCAGATAATTTTCAACATTTCTTCTTGGAAATTATGAAATTTTTATTATAGTGTCTGCCAAACAGTTGAACACACAGTATCCGTTTACAATATAATTATAATATGGTTGCCACTATTATATTCATTCTCATGGATTATTTATGGGGCTTAACCTCGCTAGGGTCTTGTTATTAATTAAAACTTAATAATGATACTAATTCCCATGATGTGTAGCTATTGCATACAAAGTTTCGCCCTCATCAAAAATAGACGAGTAAAGTTGGAAAGGCATAAATAAAACCCAACTGTGTTGGCAGTCAACACCTGCATTTAAACATTGAAGTAATTGAACAATTAGTGCCCACAATGTTGATAAATCATTCCAATTAATCGCCCCACTCATTAGTGCGTTAAACCCGGCCGTTCGGCATGAGACCGCAAAAACTTCTATTAGCTCCCTTTGAGTGCTGCTTCCCATCTATAACATATTCCTCCCACTTTTTGTACTAATCCGGTTCTCTTCGGGAGCTCCATTAATTAGCACTCGTTGTGCTACTTCAGCTCCAATGTTACGCGAAAACAAACGTTCACAATTGGGATTTTAACGAGCGGAACTTTTTTTCTCAGTTTTAAGCTGTTTCCACGTACACTTGCGTTGTTTTTTTCTCTTACTTGCTTTTTCAATCAACCAATAATTCATTACTTTAACAGCTATTTTCTGTGAAATAAATATCACGTATATACACGGTATACAGACTTCAGGTATACTAAACAAATATCTGAAAATAAATATGCAATAAATAAATATTCTGAAATTTCAGTAGTAGCTAACCGATACTTGTCATTACAAAAAGTTAAGTGTTTGATTTTCTCACTTATTTAATACTGAAACTTTGTCAAATTTTCAGGAGTATTAGCTTCAAGTATACCAAACAGATATCTGATAATAAATATGCAATAAATAAGTTTTCAGAAATTTCAGTAGTAGCTAACCGATACTTGTCATTGCAGAAAGTTAAGAGTTTGATTTTCTCACTTATTTAATACTGAAACTTTGTCAAATTTTCAGGAGTATTAGCTTCAGGTATACTTAACAGATATCTGATAATAAATATGCAATAAATAAATTTTCAGAAATTTCAGTAGTACCTAACCGATACTTGTAATTTCAGGAAGTTAAGGTTTTGATTTTCTCACTTATTTAATACTGAAACTTTGTCAAATTTTCAGGAGTATTAGCTTCAAGTATACCAAACAGATATCTGATAATAAATATGCAATAAATAAATTCTCAGAAATTTCAGTAGTAGCTAACCGATACTTGTCATTGTAGAAAGTTAAGTGTTTGAATTTCTCACTTATTTTATGCTGAAACTTTGTCAAATTTTCAGGAGTATTAGCGTCAAGTATACCAAACAGATATCTGGTAATAAATATGCAATAAATAAATTTTCAGAAATTTCAGTAGTAGCTAACCGATACTTGTCATTGCAGAAAGTTAAGTGTTTGATTTTTTCACTTATTTAATACTGAAACTTTGTCAAATTTTCAGGAGTATTAGCTTCAGGTATACTAAACAGATATCTGATAATAAATATGCAATAAATAAATTTTCAGAAATTTCAGTAGTACCTAACCGATACTTGTAATTTCAGGAAGTTAAGGTTTTGATTTTCTCACTTATTTAATACTGAAACTTTGTCAAATTTTCAGGAGTATTAGCTTCAAGTATGCCAAACAGATATCTGATAATAAATATACAATAAATAAAATTTCAGAAATTTCAGTGGTAGCTAACCGATACTTGTAATTTCAGGAAGTTAAGTGTTTGATTTTCTCACTTATTGAATACTGAAACTTTGTCAAATTTTCAGGAGTATTAGCTTCAAGTATACCAAACAGATATCTGCTAATAAATATGCAATAACTAAATTTACAGAAATTTCAGTAGTAGCTAACCGATAGTTGTCATTACAGAAAGTTAAGAGTTTGATTTTCTCACTTATTTAATACTGAAACTTTGTCAAATTTTCAGGAGTATTAGCTTCAGGTATCCCAAACAGATATCTGATAATAAATATGCAATAAATAAATTTTCAGAAATTTCAGTAGTAGCTAACCGATACTTGTCATTGCAAAAAGTTAAGTGTTTGATTTTCTCACTTATTTAATACTGAAACTTTGTCAAATTTTCAGGAGTATTAGCTTCAAGTATACCAAACAGATATCTGATAATAAATATGCAATAAATAAATTTTCAGAATTTTCAGTAGTAGCTAACCGATACTTGTCATTGCAGAAAGTTAAGTGTTTGATTTTTTCACTTATTTAATACTGAAACTTTGTCAAATTTTCAGGAGTATTAGCTTCAAGTATACTAAACAGATATCTGATAATAAATATGCAATAAATAAATTTTCATAATTTCAGTAGTAGCTAACCGATACTTGTAATTTCAGGAAGTTAAGTGTTTGATTTTCTCACTTATTTATTACTGAAACTTTGTCAAATTTTCAGGAGTATTTGCTTCCGGTATACTAAACAGATATCTGATAATAAATATGTAATAAATGAATTTTTAGAAATTTCACTAGTAGCTAACCGATACTTGTCATTGCAGAAAGTTAAGTCTTTGATTTTCTCACTTATTTAATACTGAAACTTTGTCAAATTTTCAGGAGTATTAGTTTCAGGTATACTAAACAGATATCTGATAATAAATATGCAATAAATAAATTTTCAGAAATTTCAGTAGTAGCTAACCGATACTTGTCATTGCAGAAATTTAATTGTTTGATTTTTTCACTTATTTAATACTGAAACTTTGTCAAATTTTCAGGAGTATTAGCTTCAAGTATACTAAACAGATATCTGATAATAAATATGCAATAAATAAATTTTCATAATTTCAGTAGTAGCTAACCGATACTTGTAATTTCAGGAAGTTAAGTGTTTGATTTTCTCACTTATTTATTACTGAAACTTTGTCAAATTTTCAGGAGTATTTGCTTCCGGTATACTAAACAGATATCTGATAATAAATATGTAATAAATGAATTTTTAGAAATTTCACTAGTAGCTAACCGATACTTGTCATTGCAGAAAGTTAAGTCTTTGATTTTCTCACTTATTTAATACTGAAACTTTGTCAAATTTTCAGGAGTATTAGTTTCAGGTATACTAAACAGATATCTGATAATAAATATGCAATAAATAAATTTTCAGAAATTTCAGTAGTAGCTAACCGATACTTGTCATTGCAGAAATTTAATTGTTTGATTTTCTCACTTATTTAATACTGAAACTTAGTCAAATTTTCAGGAGTATTAGCTTCAGGTATACCAAACAGATATCTGATAATAAATATGCAATAAATAAATGTTCAGAAATTTCAGTAGTAACTAACCGATACTTGTCATTGCAGAAAGTTAAGAGTTTGATTTTCTCACTTATTTAATACTGAAACTTTGTCAAATTTTCAGGAATATTAGCTTCAGGTATACTAAACACATATCTGATAATAAATATGCAATAAATAAATTTTCAGAAATTTCAATAGTAGCTAACCGATACTTGTCATTGCTGAAAGTTAAGTGTTTGATTTTCTCACTTATTTAATACTGAAACTTTGTCAAATTTTCAGGAGTATTAGCTTCAGGTATATCAAACAGATATCTGATAATAAATATGCATTAATAAATTTTCAGAAATTTCAGTAGTAGCTAACCGATACTTGTCATTGCAAAAAGTTAAGTGTTTGATTTTCTCACTTATTTAATACTGAAACTTTGTCAAATTTTCAGGAGTATTAGCTTTAAGTATGCCAAATAGATATCTGATAATAAATATGCAATGAATAAATTTTCAGAAATTTCAGTAGTAGCTAACCGATACTTGTCATTCAAGAATGTTAAGTGTTTGATTTTCTCACTTATTTAATACTGAAACTTTGTCAAATTTTCAGGAGTATTAGCTTCAGGTATACTTAACAGATATCTGATAATAAATATGCAATAAATAAATTTTTAGAAATTTCAGTAGTAGCTAACCGATACTTGTCATTGCAGAAAGTTAAGTGTTTCATTTTCTCACTTATTTAATACTGAAACTTTGTCAAATTTTCTGGAGTATTAGCTTCAAGTATACCAAACAGATATCTGATAATAAATATGCAATAGATAAAATTTCAGAAATTTCAGTAGTAGCTAACCGATACTTGTCATTGCAGTAAGTTAAGTGTTTGATTTTCTCACTTATTTAATACTGAAACATTGTCAAATTTTCAGGAGTATTAGCTTCAAGTATACCAAACAGATATCTGATAATAAATATGCAATAAATAAATTTTCAGAAATTTCAGTAGTAGCTAACCGATACTTGTCATTGCTGAAAGTTAAGTGTTTGATTTTCTCACTTATTTAGTACTGAAACTTTGTCAAATTTTCAGGAGTATTAGCTTCAGGTATACCAAACAGATATCTGATAATAAATATGCAATAAATAAATTTTCAGAAATTTCAGTGGTAGCTAACCGATACTTGTCATTGCTGAAAGTTAAGTGTTTGATTTTCTCACTTATTTAATACTGAAACTTTGTCAAATTTTCAGGAGTGTTAGTTTCAAGTATGCCAAACAGATATCAGATAATAAATATGCAATAAATAATTTTTCAGAAATTTCAGTAGGAGCTAATTGATACTTGTCAGTGCAGAAAGTTAAGTGTTTGATTTTCTCACTTATTTAATACTGAAACTTTGTCAAATTTTCAGGAGTATTAGCTTCAAGTATACCAAATAGATACCTGATAATAAATATGCAATAAATAAATTTTCATAAATTTCAGTAGTGGCTAACCGATACTTGTCATTGCAGAAAGTTAAGTGTTTGATTTTCTCACTTATTTAATACTGAAACTTTGTCAAATTTTCAGGAGTATTAGCTTCAATTATACCAAACAGATATCTGATAATAAATATGCAATAAATAAAATTTCAGAAATTTCAGTAGTAGCTAACCGACACTTGTCATTGCAGAAAGTTAAGTGTTTGATTTCTCACTTATTTAATACTGAAACTTTGTCAAATTTTCAGGAGTATTAGCTTCAAGTATACCAAACAGATATCTGATAATAAATATGCAATAAATAAATATTCTGAAATTTCAGTAGTAGCTAACCGATACTTGTAATTTCAGGAAGTTAAGTGTTTGATTTTCTCACTTATTTAATACTGAAACTTTGTCAAATTTTCAGGCATATCAGCTTCAAGTATACTAAACAGATATCTGATAATAAATATGCAATACATAAATTTTCAGAAATTTCAGTAGTAGCTAACCGATACTTGTCATTGCAGAAAGTTAAGTGTTTGATTTTCTCACTTAGTTAATACTGAAACTTTGCCAAATTTTCAGGAGTATTAGCTTCAGGTATACTAAACAGATATCTGATAACAAATATGGAATAAATAAATTTTCAGATATTTCAGTAGCAGCTAACCGATACTTGTAATTTCAGGAAGTTAAGTGTTTGATTTTCTCACTTATTTAATACTGAAACTTTGTCAAATTTTTAGGAGTATTAGCTTCAAGTATTCCAAACAGATATCTGATAATAAATATGCAATAAATAAATTTTCAGAAATTTCAGTAGTAGCTAACCGATACTTGTCATTGCAGAAAGTTAAGTGTTTGATTTCTCACTTAATTAATACTGAAACTTTGTCAAATTTTCAGGAGTGTTAGCTTCAAGTATACTAAACAGATATCTGATAATAAATATGCAATAAATAAATGTTCATAAATTTCAGTAGTAGCTAACTGATACTTGTCATTGCAAAAAGTTAAGTGTTTGATTTTCTCACTTATTTAGTACTGAAACTTTGTTAAATTTTCAGGAGTATTTGCTTCTAGTATACTGAATAGATATCTGATAGTGATATCTATGTGATCATTCGTTGCTTTTTGCGCATTATTTAGTTATATTTTGTAACGTTAGGAGAGAGCTAACGATCGATGCTGGGCGATAGTCACCGTAGAGGCACAAGGAGAAGAGAAAGTGATAATTTCTGGCTTCATTAAATTCCCCATTTCTCTCTCCCTCCATCGAATGGGGAGGAAAAAAGACGTCCTTTCCGGGCTGGCGAAATTAATTAGCAACTTCCGGCAAAAAAAAAATACAGCCGCGAATCACGTTCTTCTATCGGCGCTTGGATTCATGCAGCATAATCTATAGCTTTATAAATTATGTGCGGGGGCTATAATTAATGGGGGTGGCCACCCCCATCGTGGTGGCCGTGTTTTGTTTCCCCAGGGGGCGCAACAAAAGTGGGGCGCCCCCGTTGAAGGGCGGCAGGTTCGTTTATTAAAGCTGAGATTAAGGGGAGGCGATTGTAATTGAGCGAAAGGCGCCGGATTAGAATTTCATTAAAGCCCCTTAAGAAAGTGGATGTGACACGAATAACGGCTAAATAACACAAAAATTGCGTTTAGCTCCGCCTTCGGAAGCGCGCAAAAGGAGACAAGTAGAATAATTGGCTCCGGCAATCAATCAAATAATATCAAACGAACGATACAAATAATTGGAAATGGAATATTACGTAACTGCTATGAGGTGTCAACACATATTTGCAAACGGTAATTGGTGGTTTGTATTTAGACCGCAATTTCATTAGGGTGCAATCGATATTCCACTAAAGGGAATAACTTCTCATTAAGTACACGTTTAATTACCAAAACTTTATGTGCTTTGTGTCATCGTATGTATATGCATGCTCAAAGTAACATTTTGGTAATTATGAAACAACACAGAAAATAGAAATAGAAAAATAGAGTGAACATTAGAAAATATTTATTATGAATTCTGGTGGCGTTTACTTCGTGATACATTTTATCAATTATAAATAAATCAAGTTACTTTGTGAGTATCACAAGTTTATTTTTTAACATATAAGAAAATATTTAGTTGTAACAATTAATTGCAATGAATTGAAAAATGGTATCATTAAATATTTTTAGTAATAACTTAGATATGAATCATATGGGAATCAAGGATGTCATCAAGGATCAAAGATATCAATTCTCCACCCTACCTATCAAAATATGCATTTTAGACAAAAAAATGTTGAATATATGCATTTAAGCCAAAAATGTTCAAAATATGCATTTATCCTTAATATTGGCAATAATATGCAATTGCATATGAACATATGCAAATGCATAACAATCCTAAGCTTAGATATGATTATTCAAGCAATACTGATATATAGGCTTAGGATAGTTATGCACTAAAAAATCCCAAAATATGCATGCAAATATGCACTAAAAAATGTTGATGAATTCAGTGATGAATGTGCTTTAATTTTTCATTATCGAATTATGTTATTCATACTGCAGCAGTTCATTGCTTCTATGTGTATGATTTTATTGTATATTGTATATAGTCCATGGGGTTGATGGTGTTATGCACGCGATGCCGAAATTCGGTGGTTTCGTGCGTGGGCCTAAATTCTCGTGTTAACTATTAATCCCCTAGCAATTGTCACGTTACATTTGGTGCTGATTTCGCGTCGAAACGATTTGTATAAGTGGGTGATGGATTATTTCTACCCATTGGAATTTCCTCTGTTTTCTCTATATTTCGTTACTTTTCGTGCCAAAACCGCAATTAACACAATATATAGACTAATACCACAGCAATATTAATCTATATTTTCTTAAGAGGTTATTGAAAAAGTAGAACATCACCAGAGTCTGTTTTTTAAAAAACCGAAACTAGTCAGGCGAAATGAAATAATTAAATAATAAAATAAAAATAATTATCAACCAGTAAGTACTTTTATAAATATAATGATACAAAAACCTTAAATAATTATTATTGATATTTGGCTATAGTCTTTATTAAGAAATTCTAATAGTAAGTCGTAAACTTGTAGTTTTCATTAATTTGTATAAATGATGAAAACTAAAGTCCTCCCTTAATAATAAAAGTGAAGATTTGATTAGTTTAAATTACTTTTTATTTTTAAAAAGTCAAAAAAATTATTGCATTTTTAGGTATATATATATTTGCGCCATCGGCGCCTCCACCATATATACCCGGCGCCTCCACCATATATACCCGGCGCCTCCACTATATATACCCGGCGTCTCCACCATATATACCCGGCGCCTCCACTATATATACCCGGCGTATCCACCATATATTATTTAATATTAATATTATTATATTATTTAATATTATTATATTATTTAATATTATTTAATTAATAGTAAGTCGTAAACTTGTAGTTTTCATAGATTTGTACAAATGATGAAAACTAGAGTCGTCCCTTAATAATAAAAGTGAAGATTTGATTAGTTTATATTACTTTTTATTTTTAAAAAGTCAAAAAAATTATTGCATTTTTAGGTATATATATATTTGCGCCATCGGCGCCTCCACCATATATAGCCGGCGCCTCCACCATATAAACCCGGCGTCTCCACCATATATACCCGGCGCCTCCACCATATATACCCGGCGCCTCCACCATATATTATTTAATATTATTATATTATTTAATATTATTATATTATTTAATATTATTTAATTAATAGTAAGTCGTAAACTTGTAGTTTTCATAGATTTGTACAAATGATGAAAACTAGAGTCCTCCCTTAATAATAAAAGTGAAGATTTGATTAGTTTAAATTACTTTTTATTTTTTTAAAGTTAAAAAAATTATTCCATTTTTAGGTATATATATATTTGCGCCATCGGCGCCTCCATCATATATACCCGGCGCCTCCACCATATATACCAGGCGCCTTCACCATATATACCAGGCGCCTCCACCACACACAGCCGGCGCCTCCAACGCATAAACACTTCGCCTCGTCACAGTAAAATATTTGATTATTTCTGAATTGTTTTCAATTCCTGTTGATTTACTGAATATTGTGGACAATTAAATTATTTCTGTCAAAATTGCAATGATTAATGGCCAAATATTTACTTGTAAGTACAAAGATGGCAAGTTTTAATTTGTAATAAAATTTGAGTTATTACTCTTAAAATGTCAAAAGACTATATTCAAGTTTTATGGTCAAAATTTCAATTATTACTATCAAAGCTGCAATTATTACTGTCAAAATTGTAAATATTACTGCCTAAATTGCAATGATTACTGTTTAAATTATGATGATTTATGGTCAAAATTTCAATTATTACTGTCAAAGCTGCACTTATTACTGCCAAAATTGTAAATATTACTGCCAAATTTGCAGTGATTACTGTCAAAATGGCAATGATTACTGTTTAAATTACGATGATTAATTTTTGTATCATTTCACTTATTCCTGTTCAAATTAAAAAAATATATCGTCAACATTTTGATACAATTAAAGCATTGGAAGCAGAGTTGGAATAAAAGTTTGTTTTTTAATCAAAAATCATAATATCAACTTTGTTAAATTCTATTTCTTATTTAGAGTCAGTCGATATATCGATAATTTGTTTTGGTTCTTTAACTGACAACTGATAATTATCACAAGCTTGCGTGTGTAACTGAAATTCAGTGAACTTGCGATACAATTTTCCTCCCCTTTTCGGCATGCAGTAACTCATCCCTGCTTTGCATCCCTTCAGTCTAACCCTAACTATTCCAGCATAATTCAATACCACTCTGCAGTGTTTGCGTTTAAGATTTGTCCGTGATTGAGTTGCGGCATCTCCACCTGCTCGCCCCCATTTGAAATTGTAATGGACAAATTAACGCCTCTCCTCCCCATTTCTGCGCACCCCCTGAGCACCAACCCCCTCGCCTAGGCATTGACTTGCAAATGCCCTCGGCATTTGCATAAAAATAAACTCGGGGTGTATATTTTTCGGAATAATATCGCATTAATTCGGAAACGCGTCCTAAACCGTAAATAATGGGGTCTCTGGCTCTCCAGGAGAAAAGGAGAGGCGGAAAATTCGATACATTCATCGCATGAAGTTGTACAAAAGCTTAGGATTTCTTGGCGCAATTCGGTACTTTTACAGTACAATGGGTAATCTGTTTTACGCTTTAAGTCGCCAAAACTTTGCTTTTATACATTAATGTTTTTTTTTGTTGAAAAACACATTACAGTTCTTTAAAAATTTAAACTAATTTATTTTATGACAATATTTTATTATGCATTAAATAATTAAATAAGGCATACAAAGTTATTCCATGGTAACATCATTTTTAGAGCAGTCCCACAGCAGTTTGATTTTTGCAACAAATTTTTAATTGATCGATTTTTCGTAAATAATATCAGATTACCCATGTGCAATACATGGTTGAAATTGGAATTTTTCGCTCTTTTGAATGCTATTAAAATCCAATATTGCGGTTATAAGAAAATCAAAAGTTGACTAGGAATATTTGGGCATCTAGTTGGCGCAAAAAAATGTTTTGTACTATCATCATAAATTTACATTTTTATCGAGTAAGTGTCTGGTGGATTATCTGTTTATTATTTGTATGCAAGCAGTGCAAACAAGAAAAAGCTGAGTGGACGCTATAAACTCTATGAAATGAAAATGTGGTTTTGTGCGCACGCAAAATTGCGCCAAATTTTTCAGTGTTATTAGTTTTTAATGGGTCGGCGCTTTCTAATTATATCGTTATTGGGGCGTGCAATGATTATAAATTCCCAAATCGCTTTGTGTTTACCGACCTAAATAATCAATTAATGGCCGGGAGGGGAGGCTTAGGGCTGCAATTTTCCCCGCAATTAAAAACTTCGCCGCTGCGATAATTCCGGGCAAGTCTGAGGGGCTCCTTAATGAACCATCCCCCTGCCTTTTTCAGCCCCATTTTTTCCGGTGTTCCCGATATAATGTGTGCGGGAGCCGCCCGCTTGATTGCGGGTTTAATTATTAAAACGCAATTATGCAAATTGGCCCGCGCCGCTTGCAGCCAATTAAAAATTAATCAGATTAATTAGCAGAGACGTGAGAGTGTATGTATGTGGCCTTTTTGGGGCGAAAAATCGCGGCGTCGCGGCGCATCGATCAGCTGAGAGCACCCCCAAGGTGAATTTAAATGATTTATCGCCGCCATCCATCAACGGGGGTGAAAAACTGCGCCCCGGACAGTGTCCTCCTCGTCCACTAATTTCTCTAATCTAGACCTAGTCAGACGTGACATTTATTATTAACGATAATAATTTATTGTGGCCGCCCCCTCAATCCACCCACCCCCAGGGGATGATTTATATATAAATAAATTCCGCATCCATCACATCGACGCCCTCATTAAAAACCCGTTCGCCAATCTCTCCCAACACCGTGTTATTAATGATAATATGATCGCTTAAGCCATCCACGTTAATCGGCCAGTGATTGAACGAGTGCCTAACGATCAATCGATTGGACTTTTCTGCAAGACTTTGTTCCGAATCTCAAAAATAACCGCAATATAAATTACTTCCAATAATATTCACACGATTGTGTCATAAATGGATATTAAAAAATACAAATTTTGAGGAGGACAACAAATGAAATTTTCAGAATCTGGATGTCAAGTAATTCAAATTTTTAGGATAACAAATGGAAATTTTAGAATCTGAATTTTAAAAAAATCTAATTTTAAGGATAACAATAGGAAATTTCAGAATTTTGATGTTAAGAAATTCAAATTTTTAGGATAACAAAATTTTAGAATCGCAATTAAAATTGTAACTTTAGTAGAAATTTTAAAATTTTCAGTTATTTCTGACAAAAATTCGATTATTCTTTCAAATGCAAATAATAGCTATCACTGATAGCACTTATTCTGTAAAAAAATCAATTAGTACTATCGAAATATCAATGATTTCCATCAAAATTTCATTTAGTGTCTTAGTTTCAACGATTACTATCAATTGATTTATTTCCAAACATTTCTATTCTGTCAAAATGTGAATCTTTACTGTCAATTAATTCTGAACAATTTAATTACTCGATACTAGGAAAATTCAATGCTTATTTTATAATTCGCTATATTGCAATTAAAAAGACTTTGCTTTAACCATTTGAGGATATTTTCATTATCTTTATATCAACATATATTTTCACATTTAAAAAAAAAAAAATTCAAAATTTACAATAATGTTGATAAAATTTCAATTATTCTTATAAAATGTAAATGATTACTATCGTAATATCAATCATTCTGTAAAATATTCTATTATTACTACCAAAATATTAATGATAACTGAAAAAATTTCAATTATTTCTATCATAATTTAAATTACTGTTTCATTGATTACTGTCAATCATTCAATTATTTGAGAACATTTCAATTATTTGGCCAAACTATCAGTTAGTACTGTCAATTTTTCAATTATTTCTGTACATTTTCGTTATGTCAAAATGTCAATGATTCCCTACTATCTAATTTCAATGGCCATTTTATTTCACATGTTTCAACTTATTATTACCTTTGTAATGATCTCTTGAAATAAATATATCTATGTATCTAGTTTCTATCTATTTGTTCTTCATAATTATCTATGACAAAAAAATGCCTTTTATTAATTTTAGATAACGCAGGACTTTTTTGTCTGACAACCTTTTTCTCTAAAATGTATAGCAAAAAAGTTGCCAATTTGTTACCCATTATTCTTATCACACTGTATATATTAACATTTCTTTTGACAAATTTTCAATGATTACTCTGAAAATTCGTACACTTTGCTGCTCTGTACCAATATTTTGATATTTGTCAAAATATCAAGAAAAACGTCTTACTTTCTTGTTTAGTGTCTTTCTTGACAGACGTTATTTTGGTTTACACATCGTAAGTTTACTGGCGATAAGTATTTTCCGCCAGTAAACTTTCCAAATGTAAACGAGGCTTAAGAGGCAATTGTTAAGCCACTATCTAGATAGTTTCTGTTTTTGAGTTGTTTCAGTTGTTTGGAAATATACGAATAACTGTTACCATTTTTCAGTTGTTTTGAAAACATATGAATAACTGTTACCAGATATCCTGATGGTATTTTATATAACTCACTTTCTTGGTGGTGCAAGCATACAGATCGCGCGTATTTAAAGCCCTTGCCCGTCACGGTGGCCGTAATTGCGCTTATATACGCTAAACACCGTTAAAGTCGTAATGAAGTCCGCCTCGTAACTCCAGATTTTAACAGTGTGATCCTCTCGGGTTTAATTCCTGCCAGGGCTTCGAGCACGCCGTCGACTGGTAAGGGGGGTTTGGGGGGCTCTGCCTGGGGGCAATTCATCAACGTGGAGCACACGTGAAACCGGAGCTCTCACGGTGATTTATTAATTTTGTAGGGGTTAACCCCAATCTTCGCTCCACGTTGCAACTTCGGCACTAGTTAAGGTCGTTTTAATTTTATAACGTTTGCCCACCAAAAATAAAGCGAAAGTTCTCGAAAACCGAAAGTCGACGAGAGAATAATTCCGCAAGCAGGAATAATAATCATAAAAATCTTATATAGGCAGCACATTACTTTCACCATATTAATATGAAATATTTGTAATGCAAGTAGTTACATTTTTTTCTAATAGTTTCATATTACAAAATATTACATGTTACAAGGGCGTCCGCTCAATTTTATTTTTCTCTTTATATAAAAAAAATAATTGGTATCTCCAGGGCGTAATGGATTCATTACAGGGCGCATGAATCAGCATGTATATTGGTTATAAAGAACGATAAACCCATAAAATATAGTTTATTAAGAATCACCTCATCACCTCAGATGTGCCGCATCTACCATTACTTTGTGCGCATTTCCCAATGAATCACCCTGTATATATTATTGGCTAGTTATTATTATTATTGTTTTTTTGAATAAATTGTAAATAAATGAGCTATAATTATTATTATTATTTTGCCACCTTGATACACACAACATTTGGGCCGTGGAAGACTGCCGAGAGCTAATATACTCATCATTAGCCCCCTAGCGACTAACTGCTGAAGCTCAGGAGGCCCGTTCAGCTTCTGTAGCGAAAATAAATGCGCAAATTTCCAATTCGGCGGCAATTTCTTTATCCATCGGATCGTTCCTCCACAGTGAGTCGCATTTCCTGAGCGATCCCAATTTTGGCGCCCCCGCGGAGCAAAAAAACGGGGCGAATTTCTGGAACCGGAAGGGCATCAACCCCCCACCAGGGCTGGAATTTAGCGCGCACTTTCCGGGATTATGTAGATCGCGCGAAAAAGCTAAAGGTCCAATCTGTTTCGATCCCCCTTTGCGCCCCCTTCAGGCCCCCTTTGCGCCCCCTTCGCGCCTCTACCGTCGATCTCGCTGAACGCTCGCAATCTGCCCGTAAAAGGTTTTAAAGAAATCACTCTAATTTACATCTTGTCCCGTTCCTCTATCCAGACACACAATCCGACAGAGTGCGGCCTTTACGTTCGTTCTTCGCCTAACGAAGATTCGGATTCTGATTTTCGCAAATTAATGAGCGAGGAAATTTATACATAATAATAAAGATAATAATTTCTTTAAATTTATAAAAATATCAGATGTTTAAACTAAATTTTCTATAAATAAACATACCAACCAGAAGTATCAGAAATGTTTATAAATTTTCTGAAACATGCTAGTATATCTGTAATAACTATTTTGTAAATTAAATGTAAATTAAAAATTAACAAGATTTTTTATTAATAATTATTAATATATCTATCATCACTTTTTTGTAAATTTTATGTAAATTAAAAATTTACAAGATTTTTTATTAATACATGCATAACCATAGAAACCGCATTATTATGACGTCACTATTTTACGTATGAGTTATATTCCCCAATGAATCACTCTGTATAGAATTAAATACAATTAATTCACTATGATTTACAATTCATTCACAAAAACAATAATAATAATAACGAGCCAATCTATAATCTAATCTGTACTAAAATAACAAACGATCTATAACCTAAAAAAAGCTGTAGTTCAAATAATTTTCCCAGTAAAATGTTATTTAACTGCGTCCATAATTCATGAAAAAAAAAATTGTAATGGCCCTTACAAAGTAAATAAAGTACTCTGTGGCGCATTTACAAGATTTATATTGAACTCCGCATTACAAATTGGCGAATAACCGAGCAAGATTGTGTGCAGTGCTTTGCTGCGATTAAAATTCCTAGCTCGCTCCGTTATCCATCATATCTTAAAACTATTACTTCTCGTGTGGCGGTTTCCCTTGCGTTTTCCTCCCTTATTTTTATTAGTCCGCGTCCATTCCGCGGGTTAATTGTTGCCGGTCATGAATTGCATACGCAATGAAGCTCGGGCAGCTCTCCAAATAGAAACGAAAACACGTTTCCATCGATCACTGTTTGGTATGCTCGAATGGAATATTGCAGATTTCATAATGGGCGTAGTTCTATGGGAATTTAGGCATGTGGCAATATCATCGCAAAACTTATCAAGAAACATTTTCAGCGAAAATTAGAAATTAGATACGTTTTATGTGTCCTTTTTTGATAATAGACTTGCAAATACTTGTAAATAACGTAATACTTTTATTGAAATTGTTTTTCACAGTTTCACTGCAACAAGCTCTCGTGCAACTATAGCGGGTATTATCGGCAAGTCACATGTACTTAACATATTACTATTACCCAAGAAGGTAATACCCAAGACCAGATTTTGCAGGGTCATCAGTTTGAACATTTACCGTAATTGTCGAAGCCTTAATATTTTTTTTGTTTGTTTTAAATCCCGATAACTAGGATTAGTCTGTTAATTTCATTCATCTTTAACTTTTCACAAATTTTAAACTTTTGTTTCTTTTAATTCTGAAAAATATTTTCAAATGCGCAGTAATTTATATCGCTATCTCCCTTTTAGATGTTTTCTCTCTCATACACATTAACGGATAATAATTGAAACCAAAAATTTCAGTTAATTTGCAAAATTATCCTAACGAAATTCAAGAATTCCTAAAGAAATATGGGAAACTTTTGCTAGAATTTTACCACATTCAATAATTCCTAAAGAAATATGAGAAACTTTTGCTAGAATTTTACCTAATTGCAAAATTGCTGTCTACATAAAAATAAAATAATACAATATCATGTTCCAATATTACAAAATTTACTACGAATGTTTTACAATATTGCAGAAAATGGAGAAATGCATAGAATTTAAAATTTTGATAGTACCTATAATATGCGAAATAACTAAATTTTTAAGCTCTTTTTAAAGATTTTCTAATCGTCAACAGTAAATGAATATTCTACCTATATAATAATATAATACCAAAATTTCAGGAAATTTACAAAATTATTCTAACGAAATTCAAGAATTACTGAAGAAATGTGGAAAGCATTTGCTAGAATTTTATCAAATTCCAAAATTGCTGTCAACATAAAAAAATAATACAAAATCATGTTCCTATATTACAAAATTTATTACGAAAGTTTTTCAATATTACAAATAAATGGAAAAATACAAGAATTTTAAATTTAGGTAGAAATAGGCGACATAACAAAATTTTCCAATCGCTTGCAGAATGATATATCTGAGATAACTTGAATATTTCTGAAATATATCTAAGTTAACTTAAATATCTCAGAAATAAAAAAAAACTTTAATGATTTTTACCTTTATATGGACTATGCAAAGAATATATTCTTAAGAATCAATATGTTAATATGCTTGCGTGTCTGAGTACTTTATTGCACATTACGTGAGTTATATAATTTGTAGCGTTAATGTGGAACATAACTTTTAATTTGATTATAATATATTGACAAACTTATATTTGTAAACTATACTACTTACTTTACTTACTTATTTTTACTTACTGTATTAACTTATAAGTATATATATTTTATAACTATTAGAGGCGTTGATGGCTGCTTACTGTTGCCACAATTTTATGATAATTTTCCTTTACATTCGTGGCACAAGAGAAATTTGCTTATATCGAAATATGCTTCTGTTGCCAATACTAAATATGGCCTATAAATTGAGAAATCGTTAACCTTTGAAGGGTGAATAATGTTTATTAATACTAGAAATTAGATTTGAAGCCACCTTTGAACTGTGACACGAAAATTTATGCCAACAACTAGCGAAATTAATGTACTACTGATATGAGGATGTGGCATAGACATTAAATTTAAATAAATTAATAATATCGATATCCAATACATCAACATAATAAATAATACGTGATACTATAGGCGATACTATAGGCGTGTAGACATAAAAGCGATAAGATGAGAAAGGAATAAAAATAATAATAACAAGAGCGAAAATAAATTATTACATAAGCAAAATAAACAACACAGAGGACTAATCCCGAATTGCTAGCATAATTATCGTTCTTTCACATTTCAAGGAAACATAAGTAAGAAAATTAACCAAACACCAAATTATAACATTAAAACGCCTTTTTGAACCAAAAACACAATCAAAACACAACTATTTGCCGCAATATTATACGAACGAAAAACGGTATTAGCTTTTTGGTATATGGTATATACATCATGTGTTCGCTCTTTCTGCCACGTTTCTAATAGTTCGTAATTTCATGCCAGAAAGGGGCACGTATTTGGGGAACAAAACGGCGGACCAAATGAAACTCCAACTGCGAAAATCTGAAATCAATGTCCGCCCAGACGTCGGCGTCGAGGGGAAAACAGTTTTCCGGGAAAACAACAGACCGAATAGTCTATATTGCCATGTTTACGTCTACGTGCCTTTCCTATGCTATTTCATCGCAATTCATTTAGATGTTAGCTGTGCTGAAGCGCATTAACGGAATTCCGACATTCCAATATGCAGGCACATGCATTTATGGCAAAAATAGAGACCGGTTTCGACATAATGGGTCTCATTAGTCCAGTGCTGTCCGTAGATTGTATCCAAGTATTCATTTTGTACGGACTCAATTGGGCTGTTAGTTTTATAGGGGCCAAATCTGGTATTTCGGTTCTCTAATTTGAGGAAATTCTATTCATTTCAACCACATTAAGACACCCTGTTATTGCCAATTATGAGCTATAAGCTATAAGCCTCAACATTTCATTATCTTCGGAACCTTTCCGACTTGTGGTATTTCTGAAGGAACCTTCGTAATTAAAATAAATAATCCACCCCATAAACCCGGCGCATCCACCATATATACCCTCCCATACCCCACCATATATACCCCACCATATATACCAGGCGCCTCCGCCATGTATACCCGGCGCATCCACCATATATACAAGGCACCTCCGCCATATACACTCAGGTAGTTAAACTACCAGTAAGTGCTCCAATAAAGATGGAAGAAAACAATAATAAATATTTAAAGTTGTTATTTTTGTCTATATATATTGGTACGATCGGCGCCTCCACCACATACACCCGGCGCCTCCACCATATATACCCGGCGCCTCCACCACATATACCCGGCGCCTCCACCACATATACCCGGCGCCTCCACCACATATACCCTGCGCCTGCACCATATATACCCGGCACCTCCACCACATACACCCTGCGCCTCCACCATACATACCCCGCGCCTCCGCCATATACACCCGGCGCCTCCACCATGGACTCCGTCCATGCAGTAGTGCTGCAGTGCTGCAGTATAATATCTTGTAAATTTTTATTCATTTTAACGTTTTTAGTTATTATAATTTCATGTAAACTAGTGAAAAACTCAGTACCTTCTTTTAAAATGCAATCTGACCAAAATTTTTAATTGAGAATAGTAGCATTAATTTTATTTTGTACTTATATATCTCATTAGGGTTGCAGAACAAACAAGCCGGAAATCAATCCGCGCGCAGCAAACCCGATCCATATCCCCTCATCTTCACGGGGATGAATTCCTAGGCGCCCCTTATATGGGGGCAAATATCTGTGTAAACAAGGGTGCGCCCACCCCTTCAACCCCCCGACGGTCGGTCGTCTGGCGCCGCAAATAAATTATTGTTATTCCTCCGGTTCCGATGCGCGTTCCATCCCCCAGAACGTCGATAAGTCACTTAGAGGGATGGTTTATTGCGTGCTCCCCGGGATGGTGATGATTCATGCGCCCCCCGCAAAACTACCCCCATTCAGCGCTGCACATACATGGAGATGCGGTCGTCCTCAGGCCGCACAGGCAATTACCGTTACAGCAGTACTGATGCTGCTGCTGTACCAAGTCTTTTGAAGTCTCATCAGATAATTGGAACGCAATGTGCACAGGCCATCGCCTCTGGTGTCGTAATTATTTTAATGACGCACAGTTATTGTGGGCGCAACCATCCATTTGAAGATGATTTGTAATTAATTAGTAGCAGCGAAGAATAATTTTAATCATCATAATTAGCACAACTCGTTATTATACAACATTTCAATTACCAGTAGATAAGCTATGACAGATCGGGGCCATAAAATTAGAGGGTTAGTGGGTGGGCACAAGTATAATCATCTCTTCAAATATGGTCATCAATAATAATTATACAGTTTTTTTACACAGATTTCAAGTGTTCCAGTTAATTCATAATTTATCATCAAAATAGTGATTATAATGATAAAGTGATGCGATGTATTCATAGTGCTATCAGATTAAGTTAGTGGATGATTATAGTATGATGATCCACCCTTCATCTAATCAAAATTACATGTAAATTGAAGAGTTGAACGTCCAATTTCTTGCAATGACTACACCTTTACAAACCTGCTTTGAAGCTTAATTATAGAAATAGTTTTAATCATCATTCGCATAAAATTGGAGGGTGCGTGGGCACAAGTATAATTTAAGATTTCAAGTAAGTGATGTAGTGATCACAATTTACCTATAAATACCAAGCACCAATTACCTATTCCTATCAGTAAACAAAGGCGTTTAGGCGACTTATAGTTTGTGAATAATGGCGAGAAATTCTTCAAATGTACAAGACAACAAATTTGTGATACATGCTAGTGATACATAGTTTGTAGTTGTATACACTCTGTGTTTGCACACAAGATATGATACGACGAGGCAAATTCGTTTCGCGAATAATTTAGGGAGATAAAACAAACTTGCAACATAAATACAAACCGTGCATGACAATCAGCTTCACGGACTTACTCGCAACTAGATAAAAGTGGGATGCTTAAAATAACGTTGATGAATTATGTATCATTTAATGGGCCGCTTTGTATTCCGTGTGTCTTCGACGTTTATGCGAGCGTTTTGTTTGCCGAGTCGCAACTTAATTATTGCCGCTTATGTTTTTGCACACCCGACGAATGCGGAATGTTTAATTACGCCCTCACAAAACGTTGATCATATTACTGTTGCCCCTACAGCCAAAAAAACTAAATTAAATTAAATAAATAAAATTATTTATATTGATATTAATGATTAATATCATTTACTAGTAGTTTTGATACGTTATACTAGTTTGATACGTTTAAGTTATTATTTCAATGTGCAGAATGCATCTAGTTACCATTCAAAATTGGAACTTCTCAAGGGGGTCATCTGCCCCGCTACCCCCCTGTAGTCGGCGCCTATGAACTAGATGCATTCTGCACATTGATATAATAATTTAATAGTTTTGCTTTAACGCACTTTTTTCTCACGGCCAGTAAAATAATGTCGTCGGGAATCTTTTTGCAGGGTGATTTAATCGTTCCCTTTGATGGCCCTAGACCAACCCCATGCATACCTAACCCGCCACTTGGCATACATGAATGGGTAATCTTGGGGCTAACAGGGGAGGGTTGAAAGTATTCAAAGTCTGCGGCACGCGACGATTAGTCAGGATCAATCGGGACGTGTGCCTGGGGGATGGTTGGGGAAGCACAGGGTGCTAACCATCCCCCCGTTGTATAAATTGACCTGTTGCTCTGCTCGCCCGGCCCCATCCCCAACGCCAGCTCAAAGAAGCCCCAATTTTGCGTACATAATCATAGAGAGGAACGCTGACAGGACGGTGTTTGAAACAAATTGGAAATTTCGCCCCCCTAAAAGGGGAGCAAAGGGGCCGTCACGGGACCCGCCCCGAGACGTCGGGGGGAGGACTCCCCGAATCCCCATCGATCTGCCTTTCTGACGCTCATAATTAACGTGATGAATTGAGTCCGCGCGTTGAAAAAGGGGGGAAACTCCATCCGATACTAATTAAAGAATTTGATATCTTATTTAATTAACCGGAAAGCGACGCTTTTTTTATACCCGAGAGACGAACGCTAACAAAGCCCGACGTCCCCCTAAAATGTTCTCGCCCAATTGGAGTGAATTGGAGATCCAAACCGTTATTAATTAATTGGATCAGAGTATTAAATCACGCCGAAAATTCTGTTACATTCATTTCAATAACTTTACCAAAATGAGGCATAATATACAACAACAAACATTAACTTGCAGAAACAATAGGACACAAATCAAATATGAAATATGCAATTAATACATTTTCAGATATTTCAGTAGTAGCTAACCGATACTTGTCATTGCAGAAAGTTAAGTGTTTGATTTTCTCACTTATTTAATACTGAAACTTTGTCAAATTTTTAGGAGAATTGGCGTCAGGTGTACTAAACTCAAATCTAATATGAAATATGCGCTGTCTATATTGTTTGTTATTATCTATAATAATATGTATTGAAACCCTTGTCAAGACTCGGAAGCAGATTATCGTTTCCGTTTCCGGTGGACAGGTCAAAAAGAGTTGTTTTTTTTTTCGGTTACGTTGTAAAACTGAACGTGCAGTTATTCATGTCAAGCTTAGCTGATGGATCACAAAAGGGGATACGCGTGTAATCCAAACAGGGGATGAAAAATTTTCAATATTGGTTATTAACTGCTGCAGCTTTACATATGTTCTACGAAAATTTATTCAAAAATGACTGAAATATCTTTACAAATATTATATTATATTATAAATTATATTATGTTTCTTTTTTCGTACTTTCTGGTAGTAAGTACTTTACCTATTTTATTGGCAGCATTATCATATCATTAGCCTTATCACTTACTTAAATCTAGTTTGCACTCATTTGTAAAGATTTGTAAGGACAAACAATGCTGCAGTGTATTTAAGTAAATATGACAATTGCTCACTCGGACAATTTTTTTGGGGGGGCCCTAAGCTATATCTTGTGTAGCTTATATGTAAATCCTGCACTGGTTATGTACGTTAACTTTTACACATTTAAATCCTTATATTCTGGTCCTATTTCGCATTATTCTTGTAAAGTCTGGGAAGGGGACGGATGCGAGTCCATTATTTCAGTTGTCTTGCACAACTTGGATTTAATCAAAGTGCAAATGCGCTGTTCAACACGTAGTTTCGAGCGCTGAAACAAATCTGCATCCATCCATCGATCCTCATACCAGCGAAAGACAACGTTTCGCATCCTTGCTAAGAAATTCGCTTCCTGGTGTGAAAAATACTGACTGCCAACACAGGAAATTGGAGCTAGTCGTGCGAACCAGACGCTGTTATGGCGTCCGGGTAAAATAACATTCGTCTAATGGTCATTCCGCAATATTTAAATCAATCGGAATAATAAAAATGGCAAGCAAAAATTCACACACACACACACTCGGTTGTGATAATAGTAATAATTGTGATAATAGTAGGTTAGAATTAAAATAATTGTCATTCGCAGATTGAAAATGGTTGTGGTAATAATAGACAATAATACCCATGTTATACTGGAAGTGCTGATTACAATTATTACTTGCTTTGTAATATAAAGTACATCAAGTTTACACGAGCTCAAGAAGTAGCTAGTAAAGCCCTGTTATTACTAGTAACCTCTAAAGCCACTTGAAGTGCAGAAATCTACGTTTACGTCTAGCTAATCACAATTTACGCCAGTCAAGTTCATCAAACGTTAGTCGCACGTCCTTCTTCTAATTAGGCGTCGCTGTTTGGGGCGTCGGGACGCCCCGATTACACCTCCGGCGCTGGCCGCAAACAGGGACACGTGGTTGCTCAGGTGGCGGGAGTCACCCCCCATTTCGGGGGTGGCGGTGATTAGTCATGGGGGCGGCAGACGGCAAATAAACAAACAGGGGCGCAATTAGCAGCGGGAGCCCATTTAATTTTCTCTTCTCGCTCCTCTCCCGACAGGAGGGAGTTTGATTCACCCTTAATGCCGTGAGTTGTTGCCCTGCTCGCGAAAATGGGCTGTTTACAAGACGGATTAACGCGCGAGAAAGTTGGGAGGTGTTTAGGAGTGGTTTGTTATGTCGGCTGTTACATTTCTCTTTCGCCAACTACAAATCTACCATAATCTCATATTTTGCATATATGTGTATGAAGCAGGATTGGAATAACTCATGATTACAAAAAAAAAGATAATCAATGGTTTAAAATCAAATCAAATGAATCATGATTGAAGTTTAAGGTTTTATCCATAATTACCAGTTATAGATATTTAAGGTGGTTTTAATTAGTACTTACTGGTAAGTAAGTACTTATTAAAACAACCTTAATTCATGATTTAATTGATTTTTTTGATTTTTTTTATCAGGAATGGAATAACTCATGATGATGAAAAATCGATAATCAATGGTTTAAAATAAAATCAAATAAATAAGGATTTAAAACGAAAATCAAAAATCAATGATTTTAAAAAAATCAAATAAAACATGATTTAAGTTTAAGGTTTTATCCATAATTACCAGTCATAGATATTTAAGGTTGTTTTAATTAGTACTTACTGGTAAGTAAGTACTTATGGTAACTGGTAAGTAAGTGTCAGTAAACATTTATTGTTAATTGATTGATATTTCAAATTTACAGTGAAAGTCACTTAATATTTGATATTAATCAGTGGAAATATTAATTGTTATTTTTACATTGGAGCTCTGTATGTGAGCAAAAACACTTCTATGGATTTTCTTCTATCACTCAGTGTCATCAATTTCATCCCAATTTATCTCTACCTAGAGATATGTGTATATATCTCTGTTAGTGAAGGCAAGTTTTGCGCCACAATTTAAAGCGCCAGTAACAATTAATCCTGCCGAATATATTGAAAGTTGGGCGATTAGTTGAAAAGAGGCATGAATGTTTAATGCCGGGTCATAAATTCCACGCTCCTCTCTCGCCTCGAATTTTGAGCGAGGGGGCCAAACTTTGCCTGTTTACATCCGGGACGATGGAAATTGATTCGTTTACCATGAATTTTGTCGTGCCGTGATAAATTTGCGTGCCGGATTTACATCGATCTGCTTACTTCACGAAAATCGGTAGATATAAACTATACTAGTATAATGAGAGTGATTAAATGTCACATAATTACGCAAGAGTAATAACAGTTACGGTTTTTATATGATGTGTCGTGCTTTTTAGTATTGGGGTCAGTTCAACTAGTTGCATGGACATTTATTAATAAATAATTAGGTGTATTACGTATCAAAAAATGTTAGCAGCAACGTGTAGTATAAAAATTGTTGGCAGCAACGTGTAGTATCAAAAAATGTTAGCAGCAACGTGTAGTATAAAAATTGTTGGCAGCAACGTGTAGTATTAAAAAATGTTGGCAGGTACGTGTAGTATAAAAAAATGTTGACAGCAACGTGTAGTATAAAAAAATGTTGACAGCAACGTGTAGTATAAAAAATGTTGGCAGCAACGTGTAGTATTAAAAAATGTTGGCAGCTACGTGTAGTATAAAAAAATTTTGACAGCAACGTGTAGTATAAAAAATGTTGGCAGCAACGTGTAGTATTAAAAAATGTTGGCAGCAACGTGTAGTATAAAAAAATGTTGACAGCAACGTGTAGTATAAAAAAATGTTGACAGCAACGAGTAGTATAAAACATGTTGGCAGCAACGTGTAGTATTAAAAAATGTTGGCAGCTACGTGTAGTATAAAAAAATGTTGACAGCAACGTGTAGTATAAAAAAATGTTGACAGCAACGTGTAGTATAAAAAATGTTGGCAGCAACGTGTAGTATTAAAAAATGTTGGCAGCTACGTGTAGTATAAAAAAATGTTGACAGCAACGTGTAGTATTAAAAATGTTGACAGCAACGTGTAGTATTAAAAGATGTTGGCAGCAACGTGTAGTATTAAAAAATGTTGCCAGCAACGTGTAGTATTAAAAAATGTTGGCAGCAACGTGTAGTATTAAAAAAATGTTGACAGCAACGTGTAGTATTAAAAAATGTTGACAGCAACGTGTAGTATTAAAAAATGTTGTCAGCAACGTGTAGTATTAAAAAATGTTGACAGCAACGTGTAGTATTAAAAGATGTTGGCAGCAACGTGTAGTATTAAAAAATGATGACAGCACCGTGTAGTATTAAAAAATGTTGCCAGCAACGTGTAGTATTAAAAAATGTTGACAGCAACGTGTAGTATAAAAAAATGTTGACAGCAACGTGTAGTATTAAAAAATGTTGTCAGCAACGTGTAGTATTAAAAAATGTAGTCAGCAACGTGTAGTATTAAAAAACGTTGACAGCAACGTGTAGTATTAAAAAATGTTGTCAGCAACGTGAAGTATTAAAAAATGTTGACAGCAACGTGTTTAATAAAAAAATTGTTGCAGCAACGTGTAGTATTAAAAAATGTTGACAGCAACGTGTAGTATTAAAAAACGTTGACAGCAACGTGTAGTATTAAAAAATGTTGTCAGCAACGTGTAGTATTAAAAAATGTTGTCAGCAACGTGTAGTATTAAAAAATGTTGTCAGCAACGTGTAGTATTAAAAAAATGTTAACAGCAACGTGTAGTATTAAAAAATGTTGACAGCAACGTGTAGTATTAAAAAATGTTGTCAGCAACGTGTAGTATTAAAAAATGTTGACAGCAACGTGTAGTATTAAAAAATGTTGTCAGCAACGTGTAGTATTAAAAAATGTTGACAGCAACGTGTAGTATTAAAAAACGTTGACAGCAACGTGTAGTATTAAAAAATGTTGACAGCAACGTGTAGTATTAAAAAATGTTGTCAGCAACGTGAAGTATTAAAAAATGTTGACAGCAACGTGTTTAATAAAAAAATGTTTGCAGCAACGTGTAGTATTAAAAAATGTTGTCAGCAACGTGTAGTATTAAAAAATGTTGTCAGCAACGTGTAGTATTAAAAAATGTTGTCAGCAACGTGTAGTATTAAAAAATGTTGTCAGCAACGTGTAGTATTAAAAAATGTTTGCAGCAACGTGTAGTATTAAAAAATGTTGTCAGCAACGTGTAGTATTAAAAAATGTTGCCAGCAACGTGTAGTATTAAAAAATGTTGACAGCAACGTGTAGTATTAAAAAATGTTGGCAGCAACGTGTAGTATAAAAAAATGTTGACAGCAACGTGTAGTATTAAAAAATGTTGTCAGCAACGTGTAGTATTAAAAAATATTGACAGCAACGTGTAGTATTAAAAAATGTTGACAGCAACGTGTAGTATTAAAAAATGTTGACAGCAACGTGTAGTATTAAAAAATGTTAACAGCGACGTGTAGTATTAAAAAATGTTGTCAGCAACGTGTAGTATTAAAAAATGTTTGCAGCAACGTGTAGTATTAAAAAATGTTGTCAGGAACGTGTAGTATTAAAAAAATGTTGTCAGCAACGTGTAGTATTAAAAAATATTGACAGCAACGTGTAGTATTAAAAAATGTTGACAGCAACGTGTAGTATTAAAAAATGTTGTCAGCAACGTGTAGTATTAAAAAATGCTGACAGCAACGTGTAGTATTAAAAAATGTTGTCAGCAACGTGAAGTATTAAAAAATGTTGACAGCAACGTGTTTAATAAAAAAATGTTTGCAGCAACGTGTAGTATTAAAAAATGTTGTCAGCAACGTGTAGTATTAAAAAATGTTGTCAGCAACGTGTAGTATTAAAAAATGTTGTCAGCAACGTGTAGTATTAAAAAATGTTGTCAGCAACGTGTAGTATTAAAAAATGTTGTCAGCAACGTGTAGTATTAAAAAATGTTGTCAGCAACGTGTAGTATTAAAAAATGTTGTCAGCAACGTGTAGTATTAAAAAATGTTGTCAGCAACGTGTAGTATTAAAAAATGTTGACAGCAACGTGTAGTATTAAAAAATGTTGGCAGCAACGTGTAGTATAAAAAAATGTTGACAGCAACGTGTAGTATTAAAAAATGTTGTCAGCAACGTGTAGTATTAAAAAATATTGACAGCAACGTGTAGTATTAAAAAATGTTGACAGCAACGTGTAGTATTAAAAAATGTTGACAGCAACGTGTAGTATTAAAAAATGTTAACAGCGACGTGTAGTATTAAAAAATGTTGTCAGCAACGTGTAGTATTAAAAAATGTTTGCAGCAACGTGTAGTATTAAAAAATGTTGTCAGGAACGTGTAGTATTAAAAAAATGTTGTCAGCAACGTGTAGTATTAAAAAATATTGACAGCAACGTGTAGTATTAAAAAATGTTGACAGCAACGTGTAGTATTAAAAAATGTTGTCAGCAACGTGTAGTATTAAAAAATGCTGACAGCAACGTGTAGTATTAAAAAATGTTGTCAGCAACGTGAAGTATTAAAAAATGTTGACAGCAACGTGTTTAATAAAAAAATGTTTGCAGCAACGTGTAGTATTAAAAAATGTTGTCAGCAACGTGTAGTATTAAAAAATGTTGTCAGCAACGTGTAGTATTAAAAAATGTTGTCAGCAACGTGTAGTATTAAAAAATGTTGTCAGCAACGTGTAGTATTAAAAAATGTTGTCAGCAACGTGTAGTATTAAAAAATGTTGTCAGCAACGTGTAGTATTAAAAAATGTTGTCAGCAACGTGTAGTATTAAAAAATGTTGTCAGCAACGTGTAGTATTAAAAAATGTTGGCAGCAACGTGTAGTATTAAAAAATGTTGTCAGCAACGTGTAGTATTAAAAAATGTTGTCAGCAACGTGTAGTATTAAAAAATGTTTGCAGCAACGTGTAGTATTAAAAAATGTTGACAGCAACGTGTAGTATTAAAAAATGTTGTCAGCAACGTGTAGTATTAAAAAATGTTGTCAGCAACGTGTAGTATTAAAAAATGTTGACAGCAACGTGTAGTATTAAAAAATGTTGGCAGCAACGTGTAGTATTAAAAAATGTTGACAGCAACGTGTAGTATTAAAAAATGTTGACAGCAACGTGTAGTATTAAAAAATGTTGTCAGCAACGTGTAGTATTAAAAAATGTTGACAGCAACGTGTAGTATTAAAAAATGTGGTCAGCAACGTGTAGTATTAAAAAATGTTGACAGCAACGTGTAGTATTAAAAAATGTTGTCAGCAACGTGTAGTATTAAAAAATGTTGACAGCAACGTGTAGTATTAAAAAATGTTGTCAGCAACGTGTGGTATTAAAAAATGTTGACAGCAACGTGTGGTATTAAAAAATGTTGACAGCAACGTGTAGTATTAAAAAATGTTGTCAGCAACGTGTAGTATTAAGAAATGTTGACAGCAACGTGTGGTATTAAAAAATGTTGACAGCAACGTGTAGTATTAAAAAATGATGACAGCAACGTGTAGTATTAAAAAATGTTGTCAGCAACGTGTAGTATTAAAAAATGTTGACAGCAACGTGTAGTATTAAAAAACCTTGACAGCAACGTGTAGTATTAAAAAATGTTGACAGCAACGTGTAGTATTAAAAAATGTTGTCAGCAGCGTGTAGTATTAAAAAATGTTGACAGCAACGTGTTTAATAAAAAAATGTTGACAGCAACGTGTAGTATTAAGAAATGTTGACAGCAACGTGTAGTATTAAGAAATGTTTTCAGCAACGTGTAGTATTAAAAAATGTTGACAGCAACGTGTTTAATAAAAAAATGTTGACAGCAACGTGTAGTATTAAGAAATGTTTTCAGCAACGTGTAGTATTAAAAAATGTTGACAGCAACGTGTAGTATTAAAAAATGTTAACAGCAACGTGTAGTATTAAAAAATGTTGACAGCAACGTGTAGTATTAAAAAATGTTAACAGCAACGTGTAGTATTAAAAAATGTTGACAGCAACGTGTAGTATTAAAAAATGTTGTCAGCAACGTGTAGTATTAAAAAATGTTAACAGCAACGTGTAGTATTAAAAAATGTTGTCAGTAACGTGTAGTATTAAAAAATGTTGACAGCAACGTGTAGAATTAAAAAATGTTGTCAGCAACGTGTAGTATTAAAAAATGTTGTCAGCAACGTGTAGTATTAAAAAATGTTGTCAGCAACGTGTAGTATTAAAAAATGTTGTCAGCAACGTGTAGTATTAAAAAATGTTAACAGCAACGTGTAGTATTAAAAATGTTGACAGCAACGTGTAGTATTAAAAAATGTTGTCAGCAACGTGTAGTATTAAAAAATGTTGACAGCAACGTGTAGTATTAAAAAATGTTGTCAGCAACGTGTAGTATTAAAAAATGTTGACAGCAACGTGTAGTATTAAAAAACGTTGACAGCAACGTGTAGTATTAAAAAATGTTGACAGCAACGTGTAGTATTAAAAAATGTTGTCAGCAACGTGAAGTATTAAAAAATGTTGACAGCAACGTGTTTAATAAAAAAATGTTTGCAGCAACGTGTAGTATTAAAAAATGTTGTCAGCAACGTGTAGTATTAAAAAATGTTGTCAGCAACGTGTAGTATTAAAAAATGTTGTCAGCAACGTGTAGTATTAAAAAATGTTTGCAGCAACGTGTAGTATTAAAAAATGTTGACGGCAACGTGTAGTATTAAAAAATGTTGTCAGCAACGTGTAGTATTAAAAAATGTTTGCAGCAACGTGTAGTATTAAAAAATGTTGTCAGCAACGTGTAGTATTAAAAAATGTTGACAGCAACGTGTAGTATTAAAAAACGTTGACAGCAACGTGTAGTATTAAAAAATGTTGACAGCAACGTGTAGTATTAAAAAATGTTGTCAGCAACGTGTAGTATTAAAAAATGTTGACAGCAACGTGTTTAATAAAAAAATGTTTGCAGCAACGTGTAGTATTAAAAAATGTTGTCAGCAACGTGTAGTATTAAAAAATGTTGACAGCAACGTGTAGTATTAAAAAATGTTGTCAGCAACGTGTAGTATTAAAAAATGTTGACAGCAACGTGTAGTATTAAAAAACGTTGACAGCAACGTGTAGTATTAAAAAATGTTGACAGCAACGTGTAGTATTAAAAAATGTTGTCAGCAACGTGAAGTATTAAAAAATGTTGACAGCAACGTGTTTAATAAAAAAATGTTTGCAGCAACGTGTAGTATTAAAAAATGTTGTCAGCAACGTGTAGTATTAAAAAATGTTGTCAGCAACGTGTAGTATTAAAAAATTTTGTCAGCAACGTGTAGTATTAAAAAATGTTGTCAGCAACGTGTAGTATTAAAAAATGTTTGCAGCAACGTGTAGTATTAAAAAATGTTGACAGCAACGTGTAGTATTAAAAAATGTTGTCAGCAACGTGTAGTATTAAAAAATGTTTGCAGCAACGTGTAGTATTAAAAAAAATTGTCAGCAACGTGTAGTATTAAAAAATGTTGCCAGCAACGTGTAGTATTAAAAAATGTTGACAGCAACGTGTAGTATTAAAAAATGTTGGCAGCAACGTGTAGTATAAAAAAATGTTGACAGCAACGTGTAGTATTAAAAAATGTTGTCAGCAACGTGTAGTATTAAAAAATAATGACAGCAACGTGTTGTATAAAAAAATGTTGACAGCAACGTGTAGTATTAAAAAATGTTGACAGCAACGTGTAGTATTAAAAAATGTTAACAGCAACGTGTAGTATTAAAAAATGTTGACAGCAACGTGTAGTATTAAAAAATGTTGTCAGCAACGTGTAGTATTAAAAAATGTTGACAGCAACGTGTAGTATTAAAAAATGTGGTCAGCAACGTGTAGTATTAAAAAATGTTGACAGCAACGTGTAGTATTAAAAAATGTTGTCAGCAACGTGTAGTATTAAAAAATGTTGACAGCAACGTGTAGTATTAAAAAATGTTGACAGCAACGTGTAGTATTAAAAAATGTTGTCAGCAACGTGTAGTATTAAAAAATGTTGTCAGCAACGTGTAGTATTAAAAAATGTTGACAGCAACGTGTAGTATTAAAAAATGTTGACAGCAACGTGTAGTATTAAAAAATGTTGTCAGCAACGTTTAGTATTAAAAAAAGTTGACAAAAACGTGTAGTATTAAAAAATGTTGACAGCAACGTGTAGTATTAAAAAATGTTGTCAGCAACGTGTAGTATTAAAAAATGCTGACAGCAACGTGTAGTATTAAAAAATGTTGTCAGCAACGTGTAGTATTAAAAAATGTTGTCAGCAACGTGTAGTATTAAAAAATGTTGTCAGCAACGTGTAGTATTAAAAAATGTTGTCAGCAACGTGTAGTATTAAAAAATGTTGACAGCAACGTGTAGTATTAAAAAATGTTGTCAGCAACGTGTAGTATTAAAAAATGTTGTCAGCAACGTGTAGTATTAAAAAATGTTGACAGCAAGGTGTAGTATTAAAAAATGTTGACAGCAACGTGTAGTATTAAAAAATGTTGTCAGCAACGTGTAGTATTAAAAAATGTTTGCAGCAACGTGTAGTATTAAAAAATGTTGACAGCAACGTGTAGTATTAAAAAATGTTGTCAGCAACGTGTAGTATTAAAAAATGTTGCCAGCAACGTGTAGTATTAAAAAATGTTGACAGCAACGTGTAGTATTAAAAAATGTTGGCAGCAACGTGTAGTATTAAAAAATGTTGTCAGCAACGTGTAGTATTAAAAAATGTTGTCAGCAACGTGTAGTATTAAAAAATGTTGTCAGCAACGTGTAGTATTAAAAAATGTTGACAGCAACGTGTTTAATAAAAAAATGTTTGCAGCAACGTGTAGTATTAAAAAATGTTTGCAGCAACGTGTAGTATTAAAAAATGTTGACAGCAACGTGTAGTATTAAAAAATGTTGTCAGCAACGTGTAGTATTAAAAAATGTTGCCAGCAACGTGTAGTATTAAAAAATGTTGACAGCAACGTGTAGTATTAAAAAATGTTGGCAGCAACGTGTAGTATTAAAAAATGTTGTCAGCAACGTGTAGTATTAAAAAATGTTGTCAGCAACGTGTAGTATTAAAAAATGTTGACAGCAACGTGTAGTATTAAAAAATGTTGACAGCAACGTGTTTAATAAAAAAATGTTGTCAGCAACGTGTTTAATAAAAAAATGTTGTCAGCAACGTGTAGTATTAAAAAATGTTGTCAGCAACGTGTAGTATTAAAAAATGTTGTCAGCAACGTGTAGTATTAAAAAATGTTGACAGCAACGTGTAGTATTAAAAAATGTTGTCAGCAACGTGTAGTATTAAAAAATGTTGACAGCAACGTGTAGTATTAAAAAATGTTGACAGCAACGTGTAGTATTAAAAAATGTTGTCAGCAACGTGTAGTATTAAAAAATGTTGTCAGGAACGTGTAGTATTAAAAAATGTAGACAGCAACGTGTAGTATTAAAAAATGTTGTCAGCAACGTGTAGTATTAAAAAATGTTGACAGCAACGTGTAGTATTAAAAAATGTTGACAGCAACGTGTAGTATTAAAAAATGTTGACAGCAACGTGTAGTATTAAAAAATGTTGTCAGCAACGTGTAGTATTAAAAAATGTAGTCAGCAACGTGTAGTATTAAAAAATGTTGACAGCAACGTGTTTAATAAAAAAATGTTTGCAGCAACGTGTAGTATTAAAAAATGTTTGCAGCAACGTGTAGTATTAAAAAATGTTGACAGCAACGTGTAGTATTAAAAAATGATGTCAGCAACGTGTAGTATTAAAAAATGTTGACAGCAACGTGTAGTATTAAAAAATGTTGACAGCAACGTGTAGTATTAAAAATGTTGTAAGCAACGTGTAGTATTAAAAAATGTTGGCAGCAACGTGTAGTATTTAAAAAATGTTGACAGCAACGTGTAGTATTAAAAAATGTTGTCAGCAACGTGTAGTATTAAAAAATGTTGACAGCAACGTGTAGTATTAAAAAATGTTGGCAGCAACGTGTAGTATTAAAAAATGTTGACAGCAACGTGTAGTATTAAAAAATGTTGTCAGCAACGTGTAGTATTAAAAAATGTTTGCAGCAACGTGTAGTATTAAAAAATGTTGACAGCAACGTGTAGTATTAAAAAATGTTGTCAGCAACGTGTAGTATTAAAAAATGTTTGCAGCAACGTGTAGTATTAAAAAATGTTGTCAGCAACGTGTAGTATTAAAAAATGTTGACAGCAACGTGTAGTATTAAAAAACGTTGACAGCAACGTGTAGTATTAAAAAATGTTGACAGCAACGTGTAGTATTAAAAAATGTTGTCAGCAACGTGTAGTATTAAAAAATGTTGACAGCAACGTGTTTAATAAAAAAATGTTGTCAGCAACGTGTAGTATTAAAAAATGTTGTCAGCAACGTGTAGTATTAAAAAATGTTGTCAGCAACGTGTAGTATTAAAAAATGTTGTCAGCAACGTGTAGTATTAAAAAATGTTGCCAGCAACGTGTAGTATTAAAAAATGTTGACAGCAACGTGTAGTATTAAAAAATGTTGGCAGCAACGTGTAGTATTAAAAAATGTTGTCAGCAACGTGTAGTATTAAAAAATGTTGTCAGCAACGTGTAGTATTAAAAAATGTTGTCAGCAACGTGTAGTATTAAAAAATGTTGACAGCAACGTGTTTAATAAAAAAATGTTTGCAGCAACGTGTAGTATTAAAAAATGTTTGCAGCAACGTGTAGTATTAAAAAATGTTGTCAGCAACGTGTAGTATTAAAAAATGTTGTCAGCAACGTGTAGTATTAAAAAATGTTGTCAGCAACGTGTAGTATTAAAAAATGTTGTCAGCAACGTGTAGTATTAAAAAATGTTGTCAGCAACGTGTAGTATTAAAAAATGTTGACAGCAACGTGTAGTATTAAAAAATGTTGTCAGCAACGTGTAGTATTAAAAAATGTTGACAGCAACGTGTAGTATTAAAAAATGTTGTCAGCAACGTGTAGTATTAAAAAATGTTGTCAGCAACGTGTAGTATTAAAAAATGTATGCAGCAACGTGTAGTATTAAAAAATGTTGTCAGGAACGTGTAGTATTAAAAAAATGTTGTCAGCAACGTGTAGTATTAAAAAATATTGACAGCAACGTGTAGTATTAAAAAATGTTGACAGCAACGTGTAGTATAAAAAAATGTTGACAGCAACGTGTAGTATTAAAAAATGTTGGCAGCAACGTGTAGTATTAAAAAATGTTGACAGCAACGTGTAGTATTAAAAAATGTTGTCAGCAACGTGTAGTATTAAAAAATGTTGACAGCAACGTGTAGTATTAAAAAATGTTGACAGCAACGTGTTTAATAAAAAAATGTTGTCAGCAACGTGTTTAATAAAAAAATGTTGTCAGCAACGTGTAGTATTAAAAAATGTTGTCAGCAACGTGTAGTATTAAAAAATGTTGTCAGCAACGTGTAGTATTAAAAAATGTTGACAGCAACGTGTAGTATTAAAAAATGTTGTCAGCAACGTGTAGTATTAAAAAATGTTGACAGCAACGTGTAGTATTAAAAAATGTTGACAGCAACGTGTAGTATTAAAAAATGTTGTCAGCAACGTGTAGTATTAAAAAATGTTGTCAGGAACGTGTAGTATTAAAAAATGTAGACAGCAACGTGTAGTATTAAAAAATGTTGTCAGCAACGTGTAGTATTAAAAAATGTTGACAGCAACGTGTAGTATTAAAAAATGTTGACAGCAACGTGTAGTATTAAAAAATGTTGACAGCAACGTGTAGTATTAAAAAATGTTGTCAGCAACGTGTAGAATTAAAAAATGTAGTCAGCAACGTGTAGTATTAAAAAATGTTGACAGCAACGTGTTTAATAAAAAAATGTTTGCAGCAACGTGTAGTATTAAAAAATGTTTGCAGCAACGTGTAGTATTAAAAAATGTTGACAGCAACGTGTAGTATTAAAAAATGATGTCAGCAACGTGTAGTATTAAAAAATGTTGACAGCAACGTGTAGTATTAAAAAATGTTGACAGCAACGTGTAGTATTAAAAATGTTGTAAGCAACGTGTAGTATTAAAAAATGTTGGCAGCAACGTGTAGTATTTAAAAAATGTTGACAGCAACGTGTAGTATTAAAAAATGTTGTCAGCAACGTGTAGTATTAAAAAATGTTGTCAGCAACGTGTAGTATTAAAAAATGTTGACAGCAACGTGTAGTATTAAAAAATGTTGACAGCAACGTGTAGTATTAAAAAATGTTGTCAGCAACGTGTAGTATTAAAAAATGTTGTCAGCAACGTGTAGTATTAAAAAATGTTGTCAGCAACGTGTAGTATTAAAAATGTTGTCAGCAACGTGTAGTATTAAAAAATGTTGACAGCAACGTGTAGTATTAAAAAATGATGTCAGCAACGTGTAGTATTAAAAAATGTTGACAGCAACGTGTAGTATTAAAAAATGTTGACACCAACGTGTAGTATTAAAAATGTTGTAAGCAACGTGTAGTATTAAAAAATGTTGTCAGCAACGTGTAGTATTAAAAAATGTTGACAGCAACGTGTAGTATAAAAAATGTTGTCAGCAACGTGTAGTATTAAAAAATGTTGTCAGCAACGTGTAGTATTAAAAATGTTGACAGCAACGTGTAGTATTAAAAAATGTTCTCAGCAACGTGTAGTATTAAAATATGTTGACAGCAACGTGTAGTATTAAAAAATGTTGACAGCAACGTGTAGTATTAAAAATGTTGTAAGCAACGTGTAGTATTAAAAAAATGTTGTCAGCAACGTGTAGTATTAAAAAATGCTGACAGCAACGTGTAGTATTAAAAAATGTTGTCAGCAACGTGTAGTATTAAAAAATGTTGTCAGCAACGTGTAGTATTAAAAAATGTTGATAGCAACGTGTAGTATTAAAAAATGTTGTCAGCAACGTGTAGTATTAAAAATGTTGACAGCAACGTGTAGTATTAAAAAATGTTGTCAGCAACGTGTAGTATTAAAAAATGTTGTCAGCAACGTGTAGTATTAAAAAATGTTGGCAGCAACGTGTAGTATTAAAAAATGTTGACAGCAACGTGTAGTATTAAAAAATGTTGTCAGCAACGTGTAGTATTAAAAAATGTTGTCAGCAACGTGTAGTATTAAAAAATGTTGTCAGCAACGTGTAGTATTAAAAAATGTTGACAGCAACGTGTAGTATTAAAAAATGTTGTCAGCAACGTGTGGTATTAAAAAATGTTGACAGCAACGTGTAGTATTAAAAAATGTTGTCAGCAACGTGTAGTATTAAAAAATGTTGTCAGCAACGTGTAGTATTAAAAAATGTTGTCAGCAACGTGTAGTATTAAAAAATGTTGTCAGCAACGTGTAGTATTAAAAAATGTTGTCAGCAACGTGTAGTATTAAAAAATGTTGACAGCAACGTGTAGTATTAAAAAATGTTGACATCAACGTGTAGTATTAAAAATGTTGTAAGCAACGTGTAGTATTAAAAAATGTTGTCAGCAACGTGTAGTATTAAAAAATGTTGTCAGCAACGTGTAGTATTAAAAAATGTTGACAGCAACGTGTAGTATTAAAAAATGTTGTCAGCAACGTGTAGTATTAAAAAATGTTGACAGCAACGTGTAGTATTAAAAAACGTTGACAGCAACGTGTAGTATTAAAAAATGTTGACAGCAACGTGTAGTATTAAAAAATGTTGACAGCAACGTGTTTAATAAAAAAATGTTTGCAGCAACGTGTAGTATTAAAAAATGTTTGCAGCAACGTGTAGTATTAAAAAATGTTGACAGCAACGTGTAGTATTAAAAAATGTTAACAGCAACGTGTAGTATTAAAAAATGTTGTCAGCAACGTGTAGTATTAAAAAATGTTGACAGCAACGGGTAGTATAAAAAAATGTTGTCAGCAACGTGTAGTATTAAAAAATGTAGACAGCAACGTGTAGTATTAAAAAATGTTGTCAGCAACGTGTAGTATTAAAAAATGTTGACAGCAACGTGTAGTATTAAAAAATGTTGACAGCAACGTGTAGTATTAAAAAATGTTGACAGCAACGTGTAGTATTAAAAAATGTTGTCAGCAACGTGTAGTATTAAAAAATGTTGACAGCAACGTGTAGTATTAAAAAATGTTGTCAGCAACGTGTAGTATTAAAAAATGTTGACAGCAACGTGTAGTATTAAAAAATGTTGACAGCAATGTGTAGTATTAAAAATGTTGACAGCAACGTGTAGTATTAAAAAAATGTTGTCAGCAACGTGTAGTATTAAAAAATGCTGACAGCAACGTGTAGTATTAAAAAATGTTGTCAGCAACGTGTAGTATTAAAAAATGTTGTCAGCAACGTGTAGTATTAAAAAATGTTGATAGCAACGTGTAGTATTAAAAAATGTTGTCAGCAACGTGTAGTATTAAAAATGTTGACAGCAACGTGTAGTATTAAAAAATGTTGTCAGCAACGTGTGGTATTAAAAAATGTTGACAGCAACGTGTAGTATTAAAAAATGTTGTCAGCAACGTGTAGTATTAAAAAATGTTGTCAGCAACGTGTAGTATTAAAAAATGTTGTCAGCAACGTGTAGTATTAAAAAATGTTGTCAGCAACGTGTAGTATTAAAAAATGTTGTCAGCAACGTGTAGTATTAAAAAATGTTGACAGCAACGTGTAGTATTAAAAAATGTTGACATCAACGTGTAGTATTAAAAATGTTGTAAGCAACGTGTAGTATTAAAAAATGTTGTCAGCAACGTGTAGTATTAAAAAATGTTGTCAGCAACGTGTAGTATTAAAAAATGTTGACAGCAACGTGTAGTATTAAAAAATGTTGTCAGCAACGTGTAGTATTAAAAAATGTTGACAGCAACGTGTAGTATTAAAAAACGTTGACAGCAACGTGTAGTATTAAAAAATGTTGACAGCAACGTGTAGTATTAAAAAATGTTGACAGCAACGTGTTTAATAAAAAAATGTTTGCAGCAACGTGTAGTATTAAAAAATGTTTGCAGCAACGTGTAGTATTAAAAAATGTTGACAGCAACGTGTAGTATTAAAAAATGTTAACAGCAACGTGTAGTATTAAAAAATGTTGTCAGCAACGTGTAGTATTAAAAAATGTTGACAGCAACGGGTAGTATAAAAAAATGTTGTCAGCAACGTGTAGTATTAAAAAATGTAGACAGCAACGTGTAGTATTAAAAAATGTTGTCAGCAACGTGTAGTATTAAAAAATGTTGACAGCAACGTGTAGTATTAAAAAATGTTGACAGCAACGTGTAGTATTAAAAAATGTTGACAGCAACGTGTAGTATTAAAAAATGTTGTCAGCAACGTGTAGTATTAAAAAATGTTGACAGCAACGTGTAGTATTAAAAAATGTTGTCAGCAACGTGTAGTATTAAAAAATGTTGACAGCAACGTGTAGTATTAAAAAATGTTGACAGCAATGTGTTGTATAAAAAAATGTTGACAGCAACGTGTAGTATTAAAAAATGTTGTCAGCAACGTGTAGTATTAAAAAATGTTGACAGCAACGTGTAGTATTAAAAAATGTTGTCAGCAACGTGTTGTATAAAAAAATGTTGACAGCAACGTGTAGTATTAAAAAATGTTGACAGCAACGTGTAGTATTAAAAAATGTTAACAGCAACGTGTAGTATTAAAAAATGTTGACAGCAACGTGTAGTATTAAAAAATGCTGACAGCAACGTGTAGTATTAAAAAATGTTGTCAGCAACGTGTAGTATTAAAAAATGTTGACAGCAACGTGTAGTATTAAAAAATGTTGACAGCAACGTGTAGTATTAAAAAATGTTGTCAGCAACGTGTAGTATTAAAAAATGTTGACAGCAACGTGTAGTATTAAAAAATGTTGTCAGCAACGTGTAGTATTAAAAAATGTTGTCAGCAACGTGTAGTATTAAAAAATGTTTGCAGCAACGTGTAGTATTAAAAAATGTTGTCAGGAACGTGTAGTATTAAAAAATATTGACAGCAACGTGTAGTATTAAAAAATGTTGACAGCAACGTGTAGTATAAAAAAATGTTGGCAGCAACGTGTAGTATTAAAAAATGTTGACAGCAACGTGTAGTATTAAAAAATGTTGACAGCAACGTGTAGTATTAAAAAATGTTGTCAGCAACGTGTAGTATTAAAAAATGTTGACAGCAACGTGTAGTATTAAAAATGTTGTCAGCAACGTGTAGTATTAAAAAATGTTGTCAGCAACGTGTTTAATAAAAAAATGTTGTCAGCAACGTGTTTAATAAAAAAATGTTGACAGCAACGTGTAGTATTAAAAAATGTTGACAGCAACGTGTAGTATTAAAAAATGTTGACAGCAACGTGTAGTATAAAAAAATGTTGGCAGCAACGTGTAGTATTAAAAAATGTTGACAGCAACGTGTAGTATTAAAAAATGTTGTCAGCAACGTGTAGTATTAAAAAATGCTGACAGCAACGTGTAGTATTAAAAAATGCTGTCAGCAACGTGTGGTATTAAAAAATGTAGACAGCAACGTGTAGTATTAAAAAATGTTGTCAGCAACGTGTAGTATTAAAAAATGTTGTCAGCAACGTGTAGTATTAAAAAATGTTGACAGCAACGTGTAGTATTAAAAAATGTTGTCAGCAACGTGTAGTATTAAAAAATGTTGACAGCAACGTGTAGTATTAAAAAATGTTGTCAGCAACGTGTAGTATTAAAAAATGTTGACAGCAACGTGTAGTATTAAAAAATGTTGTCAGCAACGTGTAGTATTAAAAAATGTTGACAGCAACGTGTAGTATTAAAAAATGTTGTCAGCAACGTGTGGTATTAAAAAATGTTGACAACAACGTGTAGTATTAAAAAATGTTGTCAGCAACGTGTAGTATTAAAAAATGTTGTCAGCAACGTGTAGTATTAAAAAATGTTGTCAGCAACGTGTAGTATTAAAAAATGTTGACAGCAACGTGTAGTATTAAAAAATGTTGTCAGCAACGTGTGGTATTAAAAAATGTTGACAGCAACGTGTAGTATTAAAAAATGTTGTCAGCAACGTGTAGTATTAAAAAATGTTGTCAGCAACGTGTAGTATTAAAAAATGTTGTCAGAAACGTGTAGTATTAAAAAATGTTGACAGCAACGTGTAGTATTAAAAAATGTTGTCAGCAACGTGTAGTATTAAAAAATGTTGACAGCAACGTGTGGTATTAAAAAATGTTGACAGCAACGTGTAGTATTAAAAATGTTGTAAGCAACGTGTAGTATTAAAAAATGTTGTCAGCATCGTGTAGTATTAAAAAATGTTGTCAGCAACGTGTAGTATTAAAAAATGTTGACAGCAACGTGTAGTATTAAAAAATGTTGTCAGCAACGTGTAGTATTAAAAAATGTTGACAGCAACGTGTAGTATTAAAAAACGTTGACAGCAACGTGTAGTATTAAAAAATGTTGACAGCAACGTGTAGTATTAAAAAATGTTGTCAGCAACGTGTAGTATTAAAAAATGTTGTCAGCAACGTGTAGTATTAAAAAATGTTGTCAGCAACGTGTAGTATCAAAAAATGTTGGCAGCAACGTGTAGTATTAAAAAATGTTGACAGCAACGTGTAGTATTAAAAAATGTTGACAGCAACGTGTAGTAATAAAAATGTTGTAAGCAACGTGTAGTATTAAAAAATGTTGTCAGCAACGTGTAGTATTAAAAAATGTTGTCAGCAACGTGTAGTATTAAAAAATGTTGTCAGCAACGTGTAGTATTAAAAAATGTTGACAGCAACGTGTAGTATTAAAAAATGTTGTCAGGAACGTGTAGTATTAAAAAATGTTGACAGCAACGTGTAGTATTAAAAAATGTTGTCAGCAATGTGTAGTATTAAAAAATGTTGACAGCAACGTGTAGTATTAAAAAACGTTGACAGCAACGTGTAGTATTAAAAAATGTTGTCAGCAACGTGTAGTATTAAAAAAATGTTGACAGCAACGTGTAGTATTAAAAAACGTTGACAGCAACGTGTAGTATTAAAAAATGTTGTCAGCAACGTGTAGTATTAAAAAAATGTGGACAGAAACGTGTAGTATTAAAAAATGTTGTCAGCAACGTGTAGTATTAAAAAATGTTGACAGCAACGTGTAGTATTAAAAAATGTTGTCAGCAACGTGTAGTATTAAAAAATGTTGACAGCAACGTGTAGTATTAAAAAATGTTGTCAGCAACGTGTAGTATTAAAAAATGTTGACAGCAACGTGTAGTATTAAAAAATGTTGACAGCAACGTGTAGTATTAAAAAAATGTGGACAGCAACGTGTAGTATTAAAAAATGTTGTCAGCAACGTGTAGTATTAAAAAATGTTGACAGCAACGTGTAGTATTAAAAAATGTTGTCAGCAACGTGTAGTATTAAAAAATGTTGTCAGCAACGTGTAGTATTAAAAAATGTTGACAACAACGTGTAGTATTAAAAAATGCTGACAGCAACGTGTAGTATTAAAAAATGCTGACAGCAACGTGTAGTATTAAAAAATGTTGTCAGCAACGTGTAGTATTAAAAAATGTTGTCAGCAACGTGTAGTATTAAAAAATGTTGACAGCAACGTGTAGTATTAAAAAATGTTGTCAGCAACGTGTAGTATTAAAAAATGCTGACAGCAACGTGTAGTATTAAAAAATGTTGTCAGCAACGTGTGGTATTAAAAAATGTTGACAGCAACGTGTGGTATTAAAAAATGTTGTCAGCAACGTGTAGTATTAAAAAATGTTGTCAGCAACGTGTAGTATTAAAAAATGTTGTCAGCAACGTGTAGTATTAAAAAATGTTGGCAGCAACGTGTAGTATTAAAAAATGTTGGCAGCAACGTGTAGTATTAAAAAATGTTGACAGCAACGTGTAGTATTAAAAAATGTTGACAGCAACGTGTAGTATTAAAAAATGTTGACAGCAACGTGTAGTATTAAAAAATGTTGTCAGCAACGTGTGGTATTAAAAAATGTTGACAGCAACGTGTAGTATTAAAAAATGTTGTCAGCAACGTGTAGTATTAAAAAATGTTGTCAGCAACGTGTAGTATTAAAAAATGTTGTCAGCAACGTGTAGTATTAAAAAATGTTGTCAGCAACGTGTAGTATTAAAAAATGTTGGCAGCAACGTGTAGTATTAAAAAATGTTGACAGCAACGTGTAGTATTAAAAAATGTTGACAGCAACGTGTAGTATTAAAAATGTTGTAAGCAACGTGTAGTATTAAAAAATGTTGTCAGCAACGTGTAGTATTAAAAAATGTTGTCAGCAACGTGTAGTATTAAAAAATGTTGTCAGCAACGTGTAGTATTAAAAAATGTTGACAGCAACGTGTAGTATTAAAAAATGTTGTCAGGAACGTGTAGTATTAAAAAATGTTGACAGCAACGTGTAGTATTAAAAAATGTTGTCAGCAACGTGTAGTATTAAAAAATGTTGACAGCAACGTGTAGTATTAAAAAATGTTGACAGCAACGTGTAGTATTAAAAAATGTTGTCAGCAACGTGTAGTATTAAAAATGATGTAAGCAACGTGTAGTATTAAAAAATGTTGTCAGCAACGTGTAGTATTAAAAAATGTTGTCAGCAACGTGTAGTATTAAAAAATGTTGACAGCAACGTGTAGTATTAAAAAATGTTGTCAGCAACGTGTAGTATTAAAAAATGTTGACAGCAACGTGTAGTATAAAAAAATGTTGTCAGCAACGTGTAGTATTAAACAATGTTGACAGCAACGTGTAGTATTAAAAAATGTTGTCAGCAACGTGTAGTATTAAAAAATGTTAACAGCAACGTGTAGTATTAAAAAATGTTGTCAGCAACGTGTAGTATTAAAAAATGTTGTCAGCAACGTGTAGTATTAAAAAATGTTGACAGCAACGTGTAGTATAAAAAAATGTTGACAGCAACGTGTAGTATTAAAAAATGTTAACAGCAACGTGTAGTATTAAAAAATGTTGTCAGCAACGTGTAGTATTAAAAAATGTTGACAGCAACGTGTAGTATTAAAAAATGTTGTCAGCAACGTGTAGTATTAAAAAATGTTGTCAGCAACGTGTAGTATTAAAAAATGTTAACAGCAACGTGTAGTATTAAAAAATGTTGGCAGCAACGTGTAGTATTAAAAAATGTTGACAGCAACGTGTAGTATAAAAAAATGTTGACAGCAACGTGTAGTATAAAAAAATTTTGGCAGCAACGTGTAGTATTAAAAAATGTTGGCAGCAACGTGTAGTATAAAAAAATGTTGTCAGCAACGTGTAGTATAAATTTTTTTTGCAGCAACGTGTAGTATAAATAAATGTTAGTAGCAGCGGTACGTTACTTGACAGCATCACAGTCAAATGTCAGATGTGATTCTGTCAAGTAACGTACACGTTACTACTAACGGTTTTTGATACGCAATATACCTGATTATGTGGTTATTTAAAAAAAATCACTTCAATTTTATTTTAGAAAGGTAATTTAGAACGTGTATTCTCCAAAATTAAGTAGCTGTATGCTAATAACTGGCGTGTCAATATTGATATAATTATTTTGCAATTATTAACCAACACATTACTAATAAAAATATAAAATTTAATTAACATCCAATGTAAGGTTATGAAGATATAAGTGTGATTATGTAATTTTCGATGCTATTTTAAGAGTTCATCATCATTATACGTAAACGTAATTGATTATCACTTCCCGGCGCATTAATTTCCCATAATCATATTTTATAGATTTATAAATACCTGCAATTTCGGCGTACAAAAGGTATTTTTGTGTTGTTTATTACTCCAAATGCGAGCACTAAATATTAATTCATAAGCCATAGGAGAGTGACTGCGGCAATTGTCTCCCCACCGCTTTAATAATACAAAATCCATTACGTTTAATATTTGATGGTAATAATCCACATTACCATTGTACAAAAATATAATGCAGATAAACGTGTACTAATGTAAAAGTTTTCAAATTATTTATTCAACTGCTAGTTTTAGAATGCGAAAGCATTTACTTTCAGTCTCCAATAACAAACTTCACTAAGTAATATATTGCGATATAAAATTCTGGGATTTGCGGTTAACAAAGGGATCGCGGAAATGCCAGAAAATTCAGAACGTTGTTTGCATTTAATTCCAACTCCAAATAAAAAAACTTATTAACTCTGGCAAAAATATACCTCCCCCAGCCGATCGATGGCCATCTAATTTACCTTAAAATAACAAAAGGATCATTGTGCCTCTGTACGCACCTCGACGAATGCGAATTGGTTAAACGAAAGGATTATGCGAACCAATATTAGCCATGTGTAGTTTTCCAGGTGCGCAAAATATTAATTTTATCACGGGATTTATTTCATATACTCCAAGCGTGTGGGTTGATTAAATTTTTGGGAGTAAAGTACACATTTCAATAACGAAAAATGGAAACAACAGCAGCTGCAATGAAATTTGCATTAATGTATTATCAGATGTATTATAATTAGAATGTGCTATTGAAAATAATACAATAATACTAATTATTGTCAAAATCATTTTCAAGTGACAACTTAATAAGTACTTAAAAAATTGAAAAGTCAAACCAAATTACATTATTTTTTTCATTATTGATTGCAAATTGCATTGATTACTCGTCAAACTATTCATTGTTAATTAAAAAAATACAGGGAAATTGCATTATTTAGTTCATTAAGTAGATCAATGTTTTCTCGGTTTCTCCATGAGAGATATATTAAAATTGAATTTACGTTAAAATGCAACATTTCAATAAAATATTCTGACAGCGAATAAATATTGAACAATAATCATTATTGGGTGTTACCATGGCATACAATGCACACAATCATTATAACATAATGCAATCGCATTTGGACTTCACTGCACATTAAACATTGCAACCATTCTGTTTTGTAACGACAATATTGATATAATGCACAGCGCAATGAGAATCTATAGAGCCTCTGGAGGATCGTAAAAATCTGACCTTAATCACCACCACGTCTAGTGCAGACCAGAGAAAATGGACACTCACCTAAAACAGAGGAGAAAACAAATATTAAATCGATCGGCTCTACGGTGATTACATAAAACATGAAGGCAATAAAAGTGTAATGGTGTTTGGATTTGGAGCAAGTCTGAACGATATGTGCACACCGAAACTACTTTAAACCATTCCTGCTCTCAAATGCATTCTATATGAAATACAGAAATTTCAAGCAAACAAAGATTGTATCTGAAATATAAGAATATACTGTAAATGTCAATAAAGTATCAGGAAAGCAAATGAACAAAATTAAGTGTTATAAATTTAAAAAAAGGATTATTTAAAAGAGACAGATCATTATTAAGTAACTAAATCAGCAATTAGCTGAGATTGCAAACAGCAATCTGGCCAAAATTTGTATTTAAGAAAAGTAGCATTCATTTTATTTTGTATTTCGAGAATATAATATTTTTTGCTTGGAAAAAGACAAAATATCTGCGAGATATGCACAAGAAATATCTCAGAATAATTGATAAGACTGAAATTTAAATATGCTGTATCATTCAATCAACTTGCAAAATATTCAACTGTATATTATGCTGGAGACAAATAGCTTTTCAGTGCAGTGGTGAATATAGACTCGATTATTTATAGCGTCTGCACTCGAATGCCTCGTCTCCTTGTAGCCTCGGTTCTGGTGGGTCATGTGCAGCCCTTAGGGCACACGCTCAGGCGGATCGTCGCGTGCGAATTTCATTATTCCACCCCGTTTCGGTTTCCCCAAAGCCGCGTTCACGCGAGACCGAAATTGAATCCGTGCAGAGCGTCGGGACGCCACAGGGCACGTGACCAACCGACGCCGACGCCACAGCACGGGACGTCGCGACGCCGCCGACCGTCCCGTTCCAATTACCTCGCATCTACTACCGTCATGTGTCATTGGTTTATGGCAAAATTGTCAGGTCATTGGTCGTCATTATCTCCCAAAATTTTCAGGAGTATTAGCTTCAAGTATACCAATCAGACATCTGATAATAAATATGCAATAAATAAATTTTCAGAAATTTCAGTTGTCATTGCAGAAAGTTAATTGTTAGATTTTCTCACTTATTAAATACTGAAACTTTGTCAAATTTTCAGGAGTATTAGCTTTAAGTATACCAAACAGATATGTGATAATAAATATGCAATAACTAAATTTTCAAAAATTTCAGTAGTAGCTAACCGATACTTCTCATTGCAGAACGTTAATTGTTTGATTTTCTCACTTATTTAATACTGAAACTTTGTCAAATTGTCAGGAGTATTAACTTCAAGTATACCAAACAGATATCTGATAATAAATATGCAATAAATTAATTTTCAGAAATTTCAGTAGTACCTAACCGATACTTGTCTTTGCAGAAAGTTAATTGATTGATTTTTTCGCTTATTTAATACTGAAACTTTGTCAAATTTTCAGGAGTATTAGCTTCAAGTATACCAAACAGACAGCTGATAATAAATATGCAATAAATAAATTTTCACGAATTTCAGTAGTAGCTAACCAATACTTGTCATTGCAGAAAGTTAAGTGTTTGATTCTCTCACGTATTTAATACTGAAATTTTGTCAAATTTTCAGGAGTATTAGCTTCAAGTATACTAAACAGATATCTGATAATAAATATGCAATAAATAAATTTTCAGAAATTTCAGTAGTAGCTAACCGATACTTGTCATTTCAGAAAGTTAAGTGTTTGATTTTCTCACCTATTTAATACTGTAACTTTGTCAAATTTTCAGGAGTATTAGCTTCAAGTATACCAAACAGACAGCTGATAATAAATATGCAATAAATAAATTTTCACGAATTTCAGTAGTAGCTAACCAATACTTGTCATTGCAGAAAGTTAAGTGTTTGATTCTCTCACGTATTTAATACTGAAATTTTGTCAAATTTTCAGGAGTATTAGCTTCAAGTATACCAAACAGATAACTGATAATAAATTTGCAATAAATAAATTTTCAGAAATTTCAGTAGTAGCTAACCGATACTTGTCATTGCTGAAAGTTCATTGTTTGATTTTCTCACCTATTTAATACTGTAACTTTGTCAAATTTTCAGGAGTATTAGCTTCAAGTATACCAAACAGATATCTGATAATAAATATGCAATAAATACATTTTCAGAAATTATATATATATATATATATATATATACATACATAGAATTGCAAAATAATTGCAATTGTATTATAAAGCAAATAAGTATTGTGGAATGGAGGATTCAGTTTTGATATTGTGTTTGTGAGCTTGATTTACGATGTGTCAAGAAATTAAAAATAAAATATCCCTCTAAAGAAAACTTCAAAAATCGACACCTTAAATCAACCGCGAAGATATATTTCCGTAAAGCAGCCTCGAGGAGGCGACAAAGACTAGCCAACACTTTGGCCCTGTCTTATATCACTGTCGTCGTAAAATGAAGAGGGTCATAAATATGTCTTTTTCTCAATGTACACGAAGTATTGGCCCTTGTAAGTACCTGCGATCCGTTGCTTGCCAGATGTGTGCATTTGCTGTGACATTCATCACGTTGCACATTTTCTGCGACATTCCAATGGCCCTTATTTATAATCATCTTCGCTTCCACTTCAAAATAATCTTAACTGTAAACGTGCAGTTACAGCTAATGGACGAAGCAAACTTGTAGATGTATGAAAACCACGTTAGCAGACTTTATGGGCCTCGAGCAGGCACATCAATTCGATTCGAATTAACTAAATGAATTCTGTGAGTGCGATGATATTAATTGCATAAATGTTATTTACAAATCTTCTTCAAGATCTAAATAATTATTCTGTAAAATGTTAGCAATATTTGATGATTTTTTTCTGTATTTAACAAATATTTCTTCTACAACTTGAAACAATTGAAGGGGCAAGTAGATGAAGGGGTTATCTAACGTAAAATAAAATCTGAAAGAATTAAGTAGCATTATTTGTTGAATTGTTTCTGTATTTAACAAATATTTCTTCTACAACTTGAAATAATTGAAGGGGCAAGTAGATCATGCTATGATCAAACGTAAAATATGTTTTGAAAAAATTAAGTTCAAAATTAATTAATGTGTGTACGTGTACTTATACTAAGTGTAGTAAATATAGTATAGTAAATGTCCATAAACCATCATATTTTTGTTGACAAATTGAATAGCATCACTTGAAAGCTTGTTTCCATACAATCCCTTGTACGATTCGAGGGGATGACTGTCGGGGCTATTAAAACAACGGTCCCCCTCGAGCAACCCCTTGCACTTTACACCACCCAATTACATCCCTCGACACTGTAATCCTCTTATCTGGGGCACTCGTCATAACTCAAGGGTGCATTTCACGGTGAGCGATCGCAGCGTCGCCCGTCACGACTAATTCAGCCCCCCTTCTCGTCTGCCCCCCCTTGCGCACGCCACTGACAAATCGCCGCCCATTCCCGCTCAGTTTTCACTGCATACCTATGGCTAATGACTAAAAGGGCAAAAAGACGAAAATCCTGCAGGAGAGCTTCTGTGCTCCTGCAATAACCGAAAGTGCTGCTCATTTGATTGCACAGGTTAATGGATTCAGAAGGGATGAAATGAAATGAGTTGACATGTGATTTATATGGAGCCATGTATTTCTACTCAATTAAAAAAAAAATACTCATAGAGTTAAATTGCTTATGACAGCCTAATAATGACCGGTCTACTTTTCTACATGCACATTGCAGAAAAACGAATCAAAATATCATTGTGTCAAAAATAATTCATTTATTTAACGCATATTTTGTATATGTTATGTCAGAGTTGTATACAGTATGCCTGCAGATAATTCCTCTGAAAATTTAACAAAGAGTATGTCTTAAATAAGTGAGGGACTTGAGTGTGTAACTTTCAGAGTTGACCAATTTATCAGATTTCTCAAAATTTATTCAATAGACTATTTAGTTATAATGAAGGTTGATATCTTTAATTGTTCTAATAGTAATACAAACTAATGTGAAATGTTTAAAACAATTTCTTTCATGAACTAGAGATTGACAATGAAACTATATTATCATAAGTCGTGTCAGCTTACATCCTCACAAATGTTTTTCTCCTCCGTTTTCTTGGCCATCAAACGACTAATTGATTGATAATTCCGGATAATTTCCACTGTAAAATTAGCGCATTTGCTTCTTTCATGCACAAATTATTCAATCATGCCACAATCTTATGAAATACAAACAAATTACATAATATTATACTAATATTGTATTTTACAGTATTTTAGAGGCGCATTTGAGCATTGAGCATTGCATGTCTATAAACCGACATGTGCAGCGGTTGTTATTAACGCTGCTTTTGTGCCATTTTCCGTTCCATTTCCACGTTTGCCGATCATTATCGACTCGAAATCCGCGCACAAATGTCAGTAATCCCCAAAGGGGGGCCGCAACTACCCCCAATCCTGGCGGCACCCCCTTGCCAATTATATTTTCCAATTATACACATCCCCCGCCACCAATTGCGCCTTTCAACGCGAAGACTGAAAAAAAACACCCCCAACTTATTAGGTTTTTTGCCCATATACTTGCGAGTGAAAAAAGTAAAACCGGAAAGAATTTTCTGAAAGGAGCGCTTCGGGATGCAGTTTATTAGATTCTCTCTGTGGACGATGCAGAAATTCTGCAGCGATCATGGGGGTAATTTTCCGTTATAGTTATTACGTTACAGAGGCGCTAAGCTTCCTATATATTAAGCAACGCCGAGGGTGCGAATCAATGGAATGTAGAATCGTCAAGAGATATACAGAAATATACTTTGCTAGATGAATTTTCAATAAAAAAATACGTAATTTAAAATATAATATCAATATAAATGTGATAAGCAATAATGCAGATACAATTGTAGAAATATAATCTAACATTACTGAAATTATTGATACACATATGCCCGGACCATCAGGAATTACTAGGGGTATGAGGGCTACAGCCCAGGGCGGCAAATCTAAGGGCGGAATTTTTTTGGAAAAATACCAAAAGCACAAGTCAGAAAAAAAAATACAAATAAATAAATGACGAACAAAAGGCAAATACAAAAGTGAAGCATCTAAAACGTCGTCTATAATCTTTGAAGTTGAAGGAGGTAGCTTCAACTTCAAAGATTATAAACGACTTTTTTGTCAATTTTATGCTGAGATATGTTACCTTGTTTCCGTCAGATTTATAATTATGATGAAAATATTACATGTACAATTTCAATAAATTGAGAATACATTTAATTGAGAATTTCCATGTGATTTACGAGTTTTAGGGTACAAACTTGAAGGTGTTTGTCATTTTAATGGATTATTTTAGATTTGTGTAGAATTTGTAAATATATTTCTTATGGGAGTTCATAATAGAATAGAGAAGTTGCATGTGATAACACGAATGTTGAATTTTAGAGTACAAACTTGAAAGTGTTTGTCATTTACATGAAATATTTTAGAATTTTAGAGATGATTCACAAATTTTGATTTTAGATTATTAGTTTCGACTTTTATAGCTTCTGTATGGACTTTTCAATACATTTAATAGAGGATTTCCATCTGACAATACGAATTTTGAGTTTCAGGGTACAAATTTGAAAGCGTTTTGTCATTTTCATGGATTATTTTAGATTTGTGTAGAATTTGTAAATATATTTCTTATGGAAGTTCCATATAATAGTATAGAGAAGTTCCATGTGATAACAGTAATATTGAAATTTAGAGTTCAAACTTGAAAGTCTAAACATATAAACTACCCAATAAGTACTACAATAAAGAAGGAAGAAATGGATAAAACCATAACAAAAATTGTTATTCCGAGAGATTTAATATTATAGAATAAATCAGTCTGTACAAGGAATTGAAAATATATTCGTTTAGGTTTAATCAATACTTTTCTCTGACCAATATAACGGCGTATATTGTTAGTTTAGTTAATTATAATTTTAATTATTTATATTTTAAATTATACATTTGTGCCGAGATAATTATGCGTATATTTTATTGTGAATATTATATTACCATACCATTAAATTTCCAATTATATATAATCAAAGTTAGTCAACGAATTTGTTCTATAAATAATTGCAAATTGAAATTATATATTTCGCTGTGGGTTTATATAGGTCCTAATAATAGCACAGAAAGTACATAAACATGCACAGTGGCCTTTTTGCAATTTGCACAGTCATTAAAAACTAGTTGCACTTTAACTGAAAATTAATTATAACATCATTGTATACGTTTCTCGCGTAGTTTAATTAATTAATCAATTTAGTTCGCAACTAGCTTCGGGGAGTTGTGCATCCATCACCCGCACAATTGCGCCTGTGTTTATAATTTATGCAGCTCGTCCAAAGCCTGGTCATTAGTCTCGTCTCGTCGTTAAAGTATTAACCGTCCAGATATTAAAATTCGGTCCGAAATTTCCCGAGATATTCCCATGCCCATTATCGATCGCCCTCTTCTGCTTCGCCGTCCTCTTAGTCGCTAATGTGTTGTGCTTCCTTCGGGCGAGGGAAAAAATCGCTTTGTTTGCACATTGGGCGAGATTAAAACGAGCCCCTGAATATATTTATCGGGGGACGTTTTCGCGTTAATGTTGCGTTTTAAATTTTAAATTCCCCAAACTCGTTAAGGGATATGGAGGGTGTGCATCCGAATGTAAAGTTGCGGAGATGTTTGGGTACGAAATTAATTTCGATTTCTTCCGATATGAGTTTCATGCTCCCTGGGCTTCCTGTTTAACTTTAAGCGTACAGAATATCCCCTGAGGGGTTACATGTGCATGTTTAGTGCGTACACCGTGATATTAGCTTTCTGAAAAAGCTTTGTTGGTTATTACAGCGGAAAACCCAGCATGACATAAAGTAATGGGAAATCAACGGGTGAAATAATATTTAACTTGTAATTATATCCACCACCTGCAAATGTTGCAGCTTTTAGTGCTGCCAATTAATAGTCAGCACTGAAATTTTAATATCTTAAGAATCACACATTAAATATAGATTTGATTACGTAAGTGCAGTGCTGATATACTGAGGAGTATCTATGACAAATTATGTTCATTTTGACACGTGTCATTGCGCAAAGTTATATATTTGATATTCTCACTTATTTAATACTGAAATATTGTCAAATTTTCAGGAGTATTAGCTTCAGGTATACTAAACAGATATCTGATAATAAATATGCAATAAATAAATTTTCAGAAATTTCAGTAGTAGCTAACCGATACTTGTCTTTGCTGAAAGTTAAGTGTTTGATTTTCTCACTTATTTAATGCTGAAACTTTATGAAATTTTCAGTAGTACTAGCTTCAAGTATACTAAAGAGATATCTGATAATAAATATGCAATAAATTAATGATAACTTTTTTATTCTGGAATTTTTAAATTCGGTATTCATAATTCCCAGAAAATTTGTTTTGCAATTTGCACTAAAACTTTGCACCTTTGTACACGCTAATTTTGGTTGGTAATTTTCAATGCAAATTTGGGGGCTACCAATAAAATGCTGTGATTTATGCTCAAAACTTACAATGCAAATTTCACAATGTATAATCAAAATACGTAATTTGCCTGGTTTTTATAAAAGTATACATAGCCAATATGTATACTTCAATAATACAAACTTCAGGTACATGTTATAAAATTATAGTAACTCGAAGAGCATGTAGATGGATGAGGAGAGTAAATTTTAAACCGTGTTTTCGTGCATTACGAATTCGAAGTAGCCATCAAAGTGTTGGTACAATATTATTCTTGTACACGGGACTCGTTTATGGCAATTAAGTGTTAATAATTATTTTTTCGGACGCGGCGAATTGGGTATAACAAGGTAGCTGCCCGCAAAGGGACCGAGGGCGAGAAATTACATCAGTTTTTAATTGGCCGTTAATTTTCCATCCCACCGAGTCGACTTAATTTGATTAAAAACACTGGGAATTAACATACTTTGTCTGCGCACTCCACATTTCTAAATGAAAGAATAACATCGCAGTACCAATTCATCGGACGCGGAAAGCTAATGAATAAATTAAGTGGGGGCGGAGAGTAGCGAGAAAAATATGATGAAATGTGTCTGAAAAGTCGCGGAAAATGAGAGAAAAAGTCACAATCATCTTACAATGTGGAACGTTTTCGCCTTTCAACGGAAGTATTCTTGTTCACTAATAAAATTTTGTAATGCATTTAGAATATTTGAAGATTTCAATGTAGAAAATTAAAAATTGTTGCTATCATCAAACAGAAAAAATAGTATCCCTAATATCTATAGTATTCTTAATGTAACCCTCGAAAAATAGTAATAAATATAATAATAAATAGTAATAATATAATAATAATAGTATAGTAATAACAGATTCGTCGATTTCAATGTGGAAAATTTGTTAAAAAGTTAAAAAGTTGAAAATCGTTCCTATTATCAAACAAAAATACCTTATAATTCTTATAATTCCTTATAATTCTTATAATATATAAAAATCCTTCTTATAAATCCTTATGATTCTTCGGTTTTTCAATATTCTGAAATAATTTACCAATGAATTTGAAAACAGTTTCTCTATACTCTGAAAATTTCAGATTCATCCCTAATAGTAACCCTGGAAAAATAGTATCTTTTCTATATTCTTGATAGTATTTTTAGTGATTGAATATCGTATAAAATATAATTAACTCATCCTTTATAAATGCGATACTGTAGGTGTCTTTAGTGTTTGTTAATTTTGGCAAATCCCAAAAAATAACACCACGCCTCAATGCGCACCCTTAAAGCGACTTCGTCGTCATAATCTGCTCTGATTACATTGAATCCATATTAATGGTCCATTGGCTCTACCTTTGCCTGCCTCCGTCCCTTAATCTCGCATAATTTATGTCACCTAAGCGCGGAATCTTGCGGCGCTTTGAAGGGAAGAAACTTTAATCTCCGGATTAAAAAAAAAGCGGGGGCTCGGGGAGGGAAAAAATGAAGGGGGCGAATGAGCCCTGGAAGGAAAGAAACGTTTCAATTAAATCCGATCCATTTTTCAATATTTCACCGCCGGCGGAATTAATAAGGGACGGGCCCTGAAAAATGAATCTTTTCACTTAAATTTTCGCCACGTCCGGGGCCTTTATAAATAAAATATTATCTGTTAGATTTATGGGGCGTCCAGGACGCCGGAACGTTCGATTTTCCATCGCTCGCGTCGGGAAAACGCACGCACACATACAGGCACACACGCACGGAAAATGGGAAAACGCGGTGTTTGTGCCTGCGGACGAGCTTTATCGGCCTGCAGATTCCTGCGGGGATTTCCCCGATGTGCCTGCGGTACAATTGAAATGATTCATAACGCGGGTTCGAGTCTCGTCAATTCAGATCTAGTTTCTAGATAACTTGCTGTGAAAAATCAATTTCGAAATGTGCAAGTGTGCAGATTCATATAACAATATTACTTTTATCGAGGGCTAATTAACCCTAATGGGATGGGAAGCCCCATGCCGCCCTATTAAGGATCCCTAATGGGGCATGCCGCCCTATTAGGGATCCCTAATGGGACATCCCGCCCCATTAGGGATTTATAATTTTGTAATATTTGGAAAGCTGAAAATTTGATACACAATTTTGCTCTCGTATCTACAAAAAATTATGTCGATGCACATTTTGCCACGTGATTATTTCATATGTAATTGCATATATTATGTTAGCAAGAGTAACTCACATTAGTCTGGACAAAATTCACAAACTATTCAACGAACCTTCATTAATTTAGATTGCCGTCTCATCCACTTAGCGTTCTCTACTACTGCCATTCAATTGACTCAATAAGCCAACATCATTGATAATGTACGCTTACATTACCACATAGTGGTTCGCCTTGTATGTACACTACCACCAGCAGTGGGCTTAACACGGCAATTGCTTGGATCTCTATTGAATACACAATACAGGCCAATCCATTACGACCCCTCAGACGGCCCATTATCAAACCGTTATCGTTCCCATAATCGAAGAATAAACAAATTCTAAGTAAAATGCATGTCAACTTTGATAATATCACTCAATTTTTTCTTATATGCGTAAAATATTAAGTTATAATGATTGAATGTGGACTTTTAAAAAATAACAGCCACATCTATTAATTTATTAAAACATTAAGTAAAATAGGTAAATAAAATACTATATATACATATACACAAATAAACACTACATGAGGCTTCATCCAGCAGATGAATAGTGGTCACAATTGTTGCAGTTAGTAGCAATAATTCTGTGAAACTTAAGCAACTTAGTGTTTTATTTACCTATTTTACTATGGAATTTCATCAAGTATCAAGTGTTGAAGATGTATTTTATGTGTCTTCCATAATAAGATAATGCTATCTGAAAAACCAGCGTACCCATATTAATACAATTTATGACTAATATTCATTGATATATTCATACTTAATATTCCCAAAGGTATTCATATCCAATGAGTAATTCTTAAGATATCTTGTTTTTAGTGTCAGCATGTGATTTTATGTTCTATTTTAAAGTGTCTGTCATGTATCTTAAGTTATAGTGGAAATATGTCAAAAACTGGCTTATCAATGCTTATTAAATTTTTCACCCATAATTATTAGTATATTAAAAGATAATTTACAAAATGAGATCACACTCTAATGAGTAGTTCTTGAGATATATATTTTTTAATGATTGAAGATGTATTTTATGTGTGTTTCATAATAAGATAATGCTATCTCATAAACCAGCGTACCAATATTAATACAATTTATGACTAATATTCATTGATATATTGATACTTAATATTCCCAAAGGTATTCATATCCAATGAGCAATTCTTGAGATATCTTGTAGTAAATACATTTTACTTTTTATTAATTCTATTTTCGTGGTTGTTATAATATTTGTTATTTTAAATTTTACTTTTATTTATATTTTCATTGCAAGTCTGGCATATACATATATAAAAAACCTACTACCAACAAATGTTTTATTTACTTTTATACTTAATACTTAATAAAAGCATTTACTTAATAAAAAATATTTTTTTAAATAATACTTATTTAAATTTAACAAAATATATATTTTATTAATAATTTGAAGATTTATTAAGATTGCTTGGATCTAACAAAAATCTTACTGCATAATTGCAACGATTTTGATAAAAATATTTGCACACGAATGTTTTGCGTGTACATCAACGTCACAGAAGTCGACGATAAAATTGCGAAATGCGCCATTCTGCGATGTACAGTTGAAATTGCCAAAGTGGTCACGACTCGTCTGACTTTATCCCTGCAGAGCAGTAAATCCATTGTAGCTCTAGGTATTTTTAAATTACGTATTAAAATTGAATCAGCTACAATACGGCTCCTTTGTGATGTGATCGCATCCATTCCAGGCATTCTTTAATTCAAAACTGCGCAGACATCAAAACATCAAACCCTTTATAACAGTAACTAATTAATTTATAAATATATTGTGTGTGAACCATCATACCGTTTTATATAAAAAAAAAACAGCATTAAATATATTTTTGTTATAGTTTCATCTATTTTGGATACCAGTATATGGATTTTTTTATTGTATTCTTCCCTTTTTATTGGAGTACTTACTGGTAGTTAAACTACCAGTAAGTACTCCAATAAAGAAGGAAGAAAACAATAATAAATATTTAAAGTTGTTATTTTTGTCTATATATATTGGCACGATCGGCGCCTCCACCACATACACCCGGCGCCTCCACCATATATACCCGGCGCCTCCACCATATATACCCGGCGCCTCCACCATATATACCCGGCGCCTCCACCGTATATACCCGGCGCCTCCACCATATGTACCCGGCGCCTCCACCATATATACCCGGCGCCTCCACCATATACACCCGGCACCTCCACCGTATATACCCGGCGCCTCTACCGTATATACCCGGCGCCTCCACCATATACATACCCGGCGCCTCCACCACATACATACAGCGCCTCCACCATATATACCCGGCGCCTCCACTGCATAATACCGGCGCCTCCACCACATTCAATTAAATCACATTAATGACTAGGTTGGGCCTGCTTTTTCATTGCAAATCGTATTTATGTCTGGAACAATAGGAGACATTTGTAAGCACATGTCATCTTCTGCATTTGGTTTTTGTTGCAGTGTACAGCGATCTCTCGCAGACATAAGTTGAGAAGAAATACATTTGCAGCTTTTTTAGCAATCTCGGGATATTCATGCAAATTTGAAGCAAAAAATGCATAATATCAACTTTGTTAAATTCTATTTCTTGAGAGTCAGTCGATATATCGATAATTTGTTTTGGTTCTTTAACTGACAACTGATAATTATCACAAGCTTTTTCAAAAACACCACTCAGGTTTTTTTTCCATGACTCAGTTGATAAAATATAATAGGAAATATTATTACATTTCGCCAATTGATTTCTTTCTATTGGGATTTCCTTAGCAAACAACTTCGCGAAAACAATTTCAGCAGCGCTGTCCATCCTATTCAGCGCCACTCTTTATATTCCCTTTTTTATCTCGTCGTGTCTCCCCTTGTTTTTCCGCGGAATAAACCGTCGCAATCGCCCCGATTTTGCTACCCCATTGTCTGGCAGACGCCGTCTACAACTTTCGTCTGGAACTTTTTAATCCGGAATTCTAGCTGCATTTCTGCCCGCTTTCACCGCCAGTTTTTCTTTGCCACAAGGCAAGAAGCAGGGCTAAAACCGCAATATCGCATTGTGTGCGGAGGGGGTGAATTAGCATCCCCCAGCAATGCACCCCCGTGAATTGCACTGTGCGCGAGTTCCACGAGAATCAGGATAATTGATCGCCGGCCTCTTGAATTTAACGACGTTCCAAGGATTGCATTAACATCGCGTCTGTCTGCAGAAAGCCTGAACCACTCGCATACATTTGATTATTACAGGTTTATATGCCAGCATTGGCTATCAATTGCTATGGAAAAAAACATGAAAAGAACACCTGTTGATTAATATGTTATGGGCCTTTGCCTAGCATTTACGGAAATTCCCGTTCAAATTCTCATGAATACATTATTCATTGGAATAATCAATATTCATTACATTCAAATCGCCAAGTGATTTCTAATCGAGTACTATTAATTGGTCAGTATTGGAGGCATCTACTTCGTGAAACATGATATAACAAACAATTTTCAAAAGTAATATAACAAGAGCGTCAAAAATAATCGAATATAGCTGACGTATGCGAAATGTGCTCTGAGAAATACGCCGAGTCCGTAGCACGAGGCGTATTTTAAGGAACACATTGAGCAGTAGTCGCTATATTCAGATTATTTTTTATGCTTGAGTAGTTCTTGAGATATATATTTTTTTAATAATTGAAGATGTATTTTATGTGTCTATCATAATTAGATAATGCTATCTAAAAAAACCGCGTACAAATATTAATACAATTTATGACTAATATTCATTGATATATTGATACTTAATATTCCCAAAGATATTAATATCCAATGAGTAATTCTTGAGATATCTTGTTTTAGTGTCAGCATATGATTTTATGTACTATTTTAAAGTGTCTGTCATGTATCTTAAGTTATAGTAGAAATATGTCAATAACTGGCTTATCAATGCTTATTAAATTTTTCACTCGTAATTATTAGCATATTAAAAAATAATTTACAAAATGAGATCACACTTTAATAAGTAGTTCTTGAGATATATTTATTTTAATGACTGAAGACGCATTTCATGTGTGTTTCATGATAAGATAGTACAATCACAAAAACCAGCGTACCAATATTAATATAATTTATGACTAATATTCATTGATATATTGACACTTAATATTCCCTGATTTAAATAAACTGATTTAAATAGTAAGAGTAATTTATTCATGTTAATAATGCACTACTTAAAAGAAATATCGCATATTCAAAAAAACAACATTACATTATACATTATATTAATAAATGTTGATATGATCAGTACATCCTGAATAAGTTATCATTAAATAATAAGCTATAATTGCTATAATTATAATTGTAATTATTAAATTATGTATATCTTTATTGTGCACAAAAAAAAAACAATGACTTAATAGACTTGCAAACACGTTAAATACAGGTGGGAAACTTGTGGACCTCATCAATTATGCCTGATTAGCTTTTGCTTGCCTCCATAGCAACATCTATTCAAAACAAGCGGGAGAGTAAAACAGTTTACTTCCCTTGGGCGCTTTTTGCTTATCTTGCACGGTCCATAAATGTCTAATCGTGTCCTCCAGCCAACGAACTTTGGCCACGTTAATCATTACTCTGTGTGAGGCTTACGAAGACCAATATTATCTTGTGGTGTAATAACCATGTGAGGCGTGTAATTGTAATTAGGTGAGAATTTCTCGCGGCTTTGCACCATACCATTAACGCAATTGTATGCAGATTAATGTGTTTGGACGAATTGGTGTGTTTCGATCGAAAGGAATGCAAATTTCAGAGAGAAATAGATGTTATTTCACGCAATTATCGCAATAATCACAAATATAATAAGACTCATTCTAATATTCAACAGCATTATATTACAGCCTAGTATTGTCATGTAGTATTAATTTTGATTTTAATATTTATAGCAGCTGCAAACTCGCGAACAGATGATGCAAAACAGCGCGAATAATAATTACTTTGCGAACAATATGTGGAATTGCGCAATTGCAGTTGACAAGAATCGCATTCAAAATATTCCGATGTATTGTATTAAACTACAATGAATTATAATTGAATAATAAACTTAGTTATGATGGTAAAAGTATTCAAAATATTTGATTAGCAAAATCTGTACATGAAAATCTACTTATATTGATGGCAAAAGTATTCGAAATATTCATTTAGCAAAACATGATCTCTACATGAAAATCCATTCATTACTTTTAAGATATTTATTTTGAGAATTCTGTACAAACATCTTTCGCCAGATAAATCTATCAAATCTTATATAAAATAAACCAGAAATAGTAACCATATTTTACGAGCTAATAAAATAGTTGCACTGCAAAGTTAAATTACAAACTATACGAATGTGAAGGACGCAGGGATAATATTAATTTACGAATTGAAACAATTATTTCGCTGGCCGAATTCCAGTTGTAATTAGTTTTAGAATATTATCCGACATGTTGGCACTTTCCATTTACAGTTTATACAGTTTCGCTGAATAACATGAACCACCACTATTACTACATTAAACTACACATTAAGTAAATACCTGCGCGCATATAAATAAGTATTAAATAATCTCTGGTATTGTTTTACTATATGTTGCCATCAAAATAACAGAATTTAATCCTGCAAGCACCTGAAGTATAATTAATTAACATATAATATCCGGTGTTATTTCAGTACACCTCGCTATCAAAATAACAAAATTTAATCAAGACAAACAGGTATTCGACCGCCAATCTGGTCATTATTATCTTACTATTAAAATAATAATGTAATCAAGACAAACAGGTATTCTACCCCCAATCTGGTCATTATTATTTTACTATTAAAATAATAACATTTAATGAAGACAAACAGGTATTCTACCCCAATATGGTCATTATTATATTACTATCAAAATGACAAAATGTAATGAAGATAGGCAATTTTTGCTATGTTTCGGCCAAAAGTTGATCATTATCAAGGGCCTCAAAATAATTGATTCATTGCTACCACGTTTATTAGTCAACTTCTTGAAACATGCTTTTTAATAGCACTGAAACAGCATATTTAACTAAGCTTTACCTCACGAGAGTATAAAGAAATTTGTTATTGGACAGTGGAAAAAGTAATTTGTAATCCATTTTTTTTATAATTAGTAATATTTTGGTGTAAAATGAGCAATCAATAATGAAAAATTTAGAATTGGCAACAAAAACTCAAAAATTGTTAAGATTTGGCAAAAAACATCATACAGTTAAGTCATCATACGTTTATCATTGAAATTTACATAGCAATCAAGTAAACTTTGACAACATAATTGCAATTTTGTGAATTATCAATGAAATTGATTCAATTAATAATACTCTCAATTATTTCGAATAACAATTGAATATTTGATGGAAATAATCAATAAATAACTCTCATAAAAATCTTTTCATATGTTAAAGAGTCGTTTTAATTTTGTAATTTAATTTAATAATAATTTAAAAATAATAAGACTCGTTTTAAATATTAAAAATGATTATTTCAGAAGTTAATAATAACAAAAATTCTGAAATATCATTTAGAATCTATTATTATATCATAATAATTAATACATTTGATTAATCATTAAGTAAATAATATAATTACAAAAACGCAAGAGGAGAGAACAAAAACTGACGCGAGCAGAATACCTGGAGATAAATAGAAACGGGAAGCAAACGAGCGCGAAATAATATTCGGCATAAGCAAAAAGGTTTTGAGGTCTCCGGAGAAAAATAAAAAACAATGATAAAGCAAACAGACAAGGAAACGGCAAGATCGGGGAGAAAAGCACTAAAAAAACAGCGATCCTTCGCTTCATCCGGATCATTTTTTAACGTGCGCACAAACACACACGAATTAACAGTATACGGGATCACCTTATTCAGTCCCCTCCATTGAATTAAAACGCCACGAAATGGTGTTAAATTACTATTAGTTATGTTCTTGAAAATTAAAAAAAAGGGCGCTATTTGTTTGTTTATATTAGTTAAATCCAAGAAAATTTCAGATGAGATTTATATTTAGCTTTCACTTCTGGGTTAAATTTGAATGCACCACTACAATGTGCACTTACATCTTGTCGAGGACAGGAATATTATGCAGAGCGCACACAACTTGCTTATCTATTTACTCAACGGCTGGCTATTAAACAGTTTACGACCTAAATATCATCGGCTTGGGAGCTTTCCCACCTGCAGATTTCCTGCTGAAGCAGGGACATATCTCTGTGCCACCTACAAAGTTGCACTGCGGCAAAACTAAGTACACAATTTAGCTAATGTAATTAAGTGCAAAGGTTCGATGGATTACTGTAGGATAAGCGGAAGTTTCGGTGGAATTGATTAATTCGATGGGGTAATATAATTTGTTTTGGCCCTTTGCGAGGTCATCACATAATAATTCCCCTACACTAATTACTTCATCATTATCACTCAAATTAGTTATACTACAACTAATAGTTGTAAGGCTGAAAGGGCATAGGTCAACATCCCTTTACTGGACTCAACTGAATTAGCTGCCTTTATTTTCATAAATTTTATTTTTGTTATAGTTTCATCCATTTCAAATACCAATTATTTATTATATTGATTTTTTCTTCTATTCTTCTATTAGAGTACTTTGTTTCTAAATAAAAAAATAAAATAAATAATCTTCTACTCTAAATATAAAATATATAATAATATAATAATAATAATAATATTCTATCTTTAAAAAAAATGTATCAACTTACAATTTATTTACAAATGCATTATGAATGATCATGTTACACTTACTCGGGCTTAATTAAATTATTGAAACGCAATCCAATCCAGAAAATATTTGTTCTCGTTAATTAGACGTGGCACTTAACCCATTTGAAACGTTCCGCTTTCAATTAGTTTTTGGCTCATCTCGCTCAATGCCATTTGTATGTATCCTCGGATTTATCGTTTGAAATTGGAGCAAGCTTTCAGTTTTTGCAGTAACGTGGAATATAATTAATTAAAGAAAGATTTCGTTTCATTCTACGTGTTAAGATTTAAAATTCTGCCTCACGGCTGTGTTTCTGAATTATTTCAGACTCGTCGAGCTCCAGATTACCATAAGCCATGAGATAAAAAAAAATAACGTGGCTTTAAATTACACCTCAAGCAAAATCATGCTTTTCTCTCACTTGATGCCAGTGTAATATAGTACTATGTTTCAATATTTTAATCCCAGATTATTAAAAAAAATACATTCATTAATAAATTAAATAAATTAAATTGTATGTGTGTCACTTGGTGAAACATATTGATTAAGGAGATTCAAAAAAACGAATACCATTAATTTGCTCTTGAAAATGGTTTAACTACCGAAACAATTGTAGAGTTATTTCTATTAAAAAATTTGTGAAACTTATAGCAACTGATTAAATATCCTTATTTGAGTCTATCACCGATACTTGCCTTGCAGAAAGCTATATATTTGTTTTTGTAACTTATTTAGTACTGAAACTTTGTTAAATTTTCAGGAGTATTAGCTTCAAGTATACCAAACAGATATCTGATAATAAATATGCAACAAATAAATTTTCAGAAATTTCAGTAGTAGCTAACCGATACTTGTCATTGCAGAAAGTTAAGTGTTTGATTTTCTCACATATTTAATACCGAAACCTTCTCAAATTTTCAGGAATATTAGCTTCAAGTATACCAAACCAATATCTGATAATAAATATGCAATAAATAATTTTTCAGAAATTTCAGTAGTAGCTAACTGATACTTGTCATTGCAGAAAGTTAAGTGTTTGATTTTCTCACCTATTTAATATTGAAACTTTGTCAAATTTTTAGGAGTATTAGCTTCAGGTATACTAAACAGATATCTGATAATAAATTTGCAATAAATAAATTTTCAGAAATTTCAGTAGTAGCTAACTGATACTTGTCTTTGCAGAAAGTTAAGTGTTTGATTTTCTCACTTATTTAATACTGAAACTTTGTCAAATTTTCAGGAGTATTAGCTTCAAGTATACTAAACAGATATCTGATAATATATATGCAATAAATAATTTTTCAGATATTTCAGTAGTAGCTAACCGATACTTGTCATTGCTGAAAGTTAAGTGTTTGATTTTCTCACTTATTTAATACTGAAACTTTGTCAAATTTTCGGGAGTGTTAGCTTCAAGTATACCAAACAGATATCTGATAATAAATATGCAGTAAATAAATTTTCAGAAATTTCAGTAGTAGCTAACCGATACTTGTCATTGCAGAAAGTTAAGTGTTTGATTTCCTCACTTATTTAATACTGAAACTTTGTCAATTTTCAGGAGTATTAGCTTCAAGTATACCAAATATATATCTGATAATAAATATGCAATACAAATATTTTCAGAAATTTCAGTAGTAGCTAACCGATACTTGTCTTTGCAGAAAGTTAAGTGTTTGATTTTCTCACTTATTTAATACTGAAACTTTGTCAAATTTTCAGGAGTATTAGCTTCAGGTATACTAAACAGATATCTGATAATAAATATGCAATAAATATATTTTCAGAAATTTCAGTAGTAGCTAACCGATACTTGTCATCGCAGAAAGTTAAGTGTATGATTTTCTCACTTATTTAATACTGAAACTATGTCAAATTTTCAGGAGTATTAGCTTCAAGTATACCAAACAGATATCTGATAATAAATATGCAATAAATATATTTTCAGAAATTTCAGTAGTAGCTAACTGATACTTGTCTTTGCAGAAAGTTAAGTGTTTAATTTCCTCACTTATTTAATACTGAAACTTAGGCAAATTTTCAGGAGTATTAGCTTCAAGTATACCAAACAGATATCTGATAATAAATATGCAATAAATAAATTTTCAGAAATTTCAGTAGTAGCTAACCGATACTTGTCATCGCAGAAAGTTAAGTGTTTGATTTTCTCACTTATTTAATACTGAAACTTTGTCAAATTTTCAGGAGTATTAGCTTCAAGTATACCAAACAGATATCTGATAATAAATATGCAATAAATATATTTTCAGAAATTTCAGTAGTAGCTAACTGATACTTGTCATCGCAGAAAGTTAAGTGTTTGATTTTCTCACTTATTTAATACTGAAACTTTGTCAAATTTTCAGGAGTATTAGCTTCAAGTATACCAAACAGATATCTGATAATAAATATGCAATAAATATATTTTCAGAAATTTCAGTAGTAGCTAACTGATACTTGTCTTTACAGAAAGTTAAGTGTTTGATTTCCTCACTTATTTAATACTGAAACTTAGGCAAATTTTCAGGACTATTAGTTTCAGATATACTAAACAGATATCTGATACTAAATATGCAATAAATAAATTTTCAGAAATTTCAGTAGTAGCTAACCGATACTTGTCATCGCAGAAAGTTAAGTGTTTGATTTTCTCACTTATTTAATACTGAAACTTTGTCAAATTTTCAGGAGTATTAGCTTCTAGTATACCAAACAGATATTTGTTAATAAATATGCAATAAATATTTTTTTAGAAATTTCAGTAGTATCTAACCGATACTTGTCATTTCAGAAAGTTAAGTGTTTGATTTTCTCCCTTATTTAATACTGAAACTTTGTCAAATTTTCAGGAGTATTGGCTTCAAGTATACCAAACAGATATCTGATAATAAATATGCAATAAATAAATTTTCAGAAATTTCAGTAGTAGTTAACCGATACTTGTCTTTGCAGAAAGTTAAGTGTTTGATTTCCTCACTTATTTAATACTGAAACTTAGGCAAATTTTCAGGACTATTAGCTTCAGGTATACTAAACAGATATCTTATAATAATTATACAATAAATAATTTTTCAGAAATTTCAGTAGTAGCTAACCGATACTTGTCATTGCAGAAAGTTACGTGTTTGATTTTCTCACTTATTTAATACTGAAACTTTGTCAAATTTTCAGGAGTATTAGCTTCAGGTATACTAAACAGATATCTGATAATAAATTTGCAATAAATAAATTTTCAGAAATTTCAGTAGTAGCTAACCGATACTTGTCATTGCAGAAAGTTAAGTGTTTGATTTTCTCACTTATTTAATAATACTGAACCTTTGTCAAATTTTCAGGAGTTTTCATTGCTAATTTTGTGCATTTAAATTCTCAAATACAGTTGTGTTTTATGTTATATTATATTTAGATGTTCTGCCTAAAAATTTTAATTTGATGATAACCTTTTGTACTATTAATATGCCATTATTACGTCAGAGAGTCATTATTAATTATTAAATTACGACCGTTGCTAAGTGGTAATCCATATTTAAACACGGAATGAAACACTTACCGTATTTGAACCTCGCAATTTATTGTTGCAGAGGGTACATATTAAATCTGTTTTCTCTTTCAACACAGGATTATTGTTTTCCTTTGTAAATACTATTCCTGTAGTCCATTATTTGGTACTTTTACGCCCTTTCCCGTTGCATTTATTAGTTCTCTGTGTTCAAGTCTCGAAGGAATTATCTGCAACCATACTGTATACAAATCTGGCATAAAATTTGCAAAATTGAATATTTTTTAGAAATTTCAGTGACTGAAACTCTGAATAGCTATTTAATTGCGAATGGTGTATTCTAACTTTAAGTCTAGCAATTTTCGTTGATTGTAGATAGATTTTATTACATGCAACACAATTCAATTAACATTTCGTGATAAAAAATCGTAAATGTTACATTCGGGCATTCATATCAATTATAAATCAATAAATACTCGATAAGCAATTAGTCGATCGTTACTTTGGAATGTTATTAAAATTTATTACACGTACATGCAATACTCTTTAATCAAAATAACTCGCAACATTACATACGAGGGTTTACAACATCAGTTTGCAGTTTCGACGCAGTGCAGAGTGAAAGCCTCGCTTTCCAATCAAAGAAAATCCAGTTAACGCACGCGGAACGCCGCATTTCCCGCATTTCCCCCCTATAATTCTGATCCGATCGTGGCGCGTTCATTAAATATGAACAGGCAATAACGTTTTACTCGGATTAATTAAACGAGATATGCATTTATTCCGCTTTATTGGCCGTCATGATGCCCGCATCATCGGCTCGTCGTCGGCCGGAAAAACTGCCGGGAAATCCAGCCGGAAATACACCAGAGCTAGTCGTGCAGGACGTGCAAGCAATACTAATGAAATACTTCAGGCAGTATGTATTTATATGACCAATCCGAAGAGACAAATCATAGAATAAATCAGTTTCATGATAAATCAATATATATATATATATATACAAAGTTGTGAATTTTAAAGTAAATGAAGTAGTTAAAACGTAGTAAGATAATAAATATATTTGAGAATTTAAATGCACAAAATTAGCAATCAAAAGTATTTTTTTTATTCATTTCAATTAATTAAATGATGTTAAAAATAATTTAAAACTACATTTGACCACCCTTGTAATAAATACTCCAATAATAGTAATTCAGGTTACGAGTACGGATAATTATTGCTAAACATGTGGGCACGAGTCGCGGACGAGTGCTCAAAATCTATGAGTGAATTCTAATGCCGCAATAGTTCTTCACAAGTATGAAAAATGTTAGGCACGAGCCGTAGCCGAGTGCTTAAAATCTATTTAGTGCTTCTATAGTTCAGTGAAGGCAATTATCATACTTTAAGGTATTTATCATTGATGTGGCATTTGATTCACACAATATGCAGCCGATTTTCGTTAGTACTGCAGACGATAACTTCGAGGTGATAATTTTGCTAATGAATCCGTGATTCAGAGTGTTACGGAGATTAGAGGTGTCGGCATTCCCGTTTCCGGTTTGGCGCCGCGGCGCCTGTTGAATCGTGATTTAATACCCTGGCGACCCGTCGAAGGTATCAATCACCCCCCCTCCCCCACGAGGGGGTTGGTGGGGCTGTGTGAGCCGGTAATGAAGTCTGGGATTTCCGGCCCGGAATCCATCATTTAACCCCTTCGACAATCGTCCGCAGTCCTGTGCACGCCTGCACCGGCGATGCCCCGCTTCCACTGCATAGCGTCGCGACGCCGGCCAACTACCCCCTCCTCCCTTGGCTGGGGGAGGAGTTGAGGGTTGAAGCGACGCCGGGCGTCCGCCTGTGACGTCACGTCACGACCAGGAAGACGCGACGCCGCCGTTTATTCCGGCTCGGGATTTTTGAGACGCGCTAGAATGTTAATTCAAGCGGGGAACTTTAGCGCAGACACTTATAGCAGTAACGAAACTTGCATAAAGCCTTATTAACTCATCGCTGCGAAGACTAGGAAAGGTAATGCAGGTATTATTCAAGCAGCGAATATCCTCACAGCCAGAAATCCCGAAGTAAACAGTCCAAACTTTATTAATAAAAGGAATATAAACGCGCTTCCAACTAAATCTATGTTGCACAACAGCGTTAGAATTGGATGACAAAAGTCATACAGAAAGGAAATTAAACGAAAAATATTAAGCCGTAAAAGTACTTTTCTGTATTCTCAAGTGATTCAAGATACAAGAAAGATTACATTCTAATTGTTGGTTTAGTTTTTTTACTTAGTTTTATTTGAGTTATGAAAAACACGTATATGTTCACAGTTTTTTTAAATTGATAGTTCTTCTTATTATATTCTTCTTGGGTACTTACTGTTAGGTATTTTCATTATATAAAGAATTTTGGTTTATATAAAATTTTATTATTATCTAACTAATTTCAGCTTATTTAAGCCCATATTTGGTTTAATTTGATCTTTTGGTTTCATTTGTTTTTTTTTTAAGTTATGATTTGATCGAAGCCGCCGAAATTTATTGAAAATAAGCCTCGTCTTAATTTGGGGTACGTTGTGGTGTTCATTTCGAAGCAGGCAGCCGCAGTTAAGACAAACAGCCCCCCTCTGTTTCGTAGCTACGTCCAATATTTGCAAAGGGAAGATCCCTCTTTAGATACACATTCGGGCAAAAGTCCCGTCGGAATCTGTGTGCGTTAATAAGATCAACATCGAGCTCCGGCGTCGCGACGCCCGCGGATCGCGTCGATTTTAATCAGATGAGGAACGGCAAATATTTGCCCTCAAGTGTTGCTCAATGATGCGCGATACATGCATGCACAGGGGGTTGGAACAGAGCGAAATATTCGCGAATATTAATATTATAAGCCACGTCGATGAGTTTCTGCTCTCTGTTGCAAAATTACTCAAATGACATGCATTGGTAGTAATAGCTATGCATAAAAATATGTTGAGTAGATTTCTGCCAATTCGCAGATTTACTTTCCTATCTATTAGAGTTAACAGATTTACAGACTTTACAGCTATTAGATCACTGATCTGATAGCTGCCTAAAAAAATATTGCTGATTAAACACAGACTTTATATTTTTTTCTATTACGTAGATTTCTACCAACTCGTAGATTTACTTTACTAACTTTATTATTTTAATTAACAAATTATTTGAACTTTTAGCTGTTTCATAGAAATAATTTCCTCACTTACGTCCGACCCAATTATCCTCAATCGTCCGTTTTCATATGCGCGCTGAAGTACATATCCGCAAAGATCATATAACTGCATATATCACAGTGTAAATTGGCTTAACAGGACCGTGAATTCTCATCTTGCATCATTTGCGTTAATGCAACGTTCCAGCAAAACCGAGTAGTTGTTCTGTGTTTAGAGCATTAATTATGCACAACTTATGTCTTATGGTAATACGGTAATGTGTTTTCATTGTACGATTGGGTCAGCACAATTTAGCTATTTTTTTAGAATCTGAGCCGTGTTAAATGAAATACTTATATCTCATTGGGTATTTATGGAAATATGCGAAGAAAAATCATATGACATGGTAACGATAGGAATAATTTATATGTAAATATTGATTGTCGGATTCAATCGAATAAAAATAATATCTGGTCATTCCATGTCAAGCGGACCAGTTTTTTAAATCTCCAATTTTGATGAAAATTAATATGGATGTATATGCATATTTTAACCTAACCTAACCTAACCTAACACCTTCTGGTACTGGTATCATCTTTTTATTTGTTGGGACCTTTTAGGTAAAGGCAAGAAAAATGTCTTTAAACATGGTGTTACAATGTCTTAAAAAATGTTTTTTAGGCATTATATTTGTTGGAAAAATTCTTGCAAATATTTAAATTAAATTTTGTAATAATTGTATGTACAATTGTCAATCAAATCGAAACAATTCGGGCTGAACATCAAGCTTCCAATGAAAACCATAAATATTTTGTACAACAATGTTCATTGTTATTACGTGAAATAATTAATCGTAATTATGATGCAAAGTTTACATTGTGCACTATTATAATTCGTTGCCAATTGGAAATATTATTTGTCGTTTGTAATTAATTATATTGATTTGTTTGTGACAACATAACATACGTTAATCAATATATGTTAAAACACTAAGCTTTGTCCAACTTTCATTACTACAAAAGTACAGATCACATAATATCAATTCTACAGTTCCATTTAATATATTTTTCTGTAATCTATTTTATATTGAAATTATACTTTCATCTAGTTAATTTAATTATTTCCTCTAGTTTTGTGGTACTGAAAATTGGGTGAATCTTATTTTATCATTAATCAAATTATCAAGTATCATTATATTTATGTGGTATTATGACTTTATGTGAGCATTATTTTATATATTATTTGTATTATTTGTTCATGTATAGCAGAAAGTTTGACAAAAGTTTCAATTTACACACATACGTAATCATTGAGATTTTAAGAAATGAAATGCAATTTTGAAAGAAATAATTTAATTGTTTACAGTAATTCATTGGAATTAAGACAATAATGGCTATTTTGATGGAAATAATTGAAATTTTGGTAAATCTTATTGGCACTCTGTTTAAAAATCTTTGAAAATAATTAATAGCTTGATATAAATAACTTATATTTTTGAAAATTACTTAAATTAAATTGATAATTGTGATCTATAAAAACATACGAAAACATACGAAGTTTTGCGAAGAGTAAACCATATAAGCCAAGTTCTGTAATCAACAGATGTATAAATTTCTGTTGCCAGAAATATTTTAATAGCATCGAAAATCTATCAATAAGAAATTAGAAAGATTAATATCTCCAAAATAATCGTCTTTTCTCGTTGACAAACATAATTGAATAATATTTTCTGCAATTAATTAATATTAATATAAGATTTATACACTTCATGCTACATTGAGAATAAAAATTATGTGGTTTATCTTCATCTGATTACTTTGTAATCAGATAAAATTTAACCACATCATTCTTATTCTTCAACTGCTGCTAATATTTCACATAAACTCCCAACCAAAGTTGTTGTCGTGCTTCTAGTTTGGGTAATTCTCCTCTAGTTACTTTATTATCAGCCCTCCTGTGCCTTTATTGTTCGGGGATGCAAACCCTTGTCTGTAGGTGCTGCATTCGCGTTTATTTGCGATGGCTGCTGCGGTTTCCGGTCCGATATCCGGAAGCCGGGGCCATTCTCCGCACCCGCCACGGCGGCCCTTTCCTTCCTCTTCCCTTTTCTGCAGAATTACAATCTCCACTCTCCACCCTTCAGAGAAAGAGGAGCCCACTTACGTTATTGCGCGAGTGGCGTTCATAAATATTCACCCAATAAGTGCTTCATTCGAAACAACCACCTTAATTAGCAAGTTCTGATCAATTATGCACCAACTAATAAATAATATCGTTAAGATATTGCCATGTTTCGTATTATCCAGAATTGCGTAGCTTTTATAATTTAATTTTTTGATTTTAATTTTTTGCTCCATACAAATAATAATTTCTGCCCTCGCAGGATTATGTAGTAGTAGGTAACAAAGATATTAAACCTTAAACTTAAATTTAATCATTGTACGTTCGAAAATGACACGCTAAGTGTCGAAACTATAGTCACGATTTAATAAACTCAAGTGATATAAACAAAGTACTCTGCGTTTATTGTTACCTACTTAAACTCGAAGATAATAAAATTAGCCAAACATTAAAATCTTTGAACGGGAAAACCGGTGAAATGTATTCGCTCATTTTAGATACCTTTAGTGCTTACCATTAGTCTCTCAAAATTCTAAAATATATTCTGTATTCAATATTATTTATTATATCTAGATTCTGTTACAAAATCTATTTTGACTTGAAATAATTCCATCAGTATGTATACATGTAAAAACTTGAGTAATGAAAACGTAATTTGCGTTATCAAAATATGATGAGCCATTATACATGGAGCCATTAATTTGTTGAAAAATAATTTATATATAAAACCCTCTATAATTCCTCACTTTTTGATGGCTTTATATGCAACTGTTGAATATGTTTCAACTTCAAAGCTTTTACGGGATATTAATAAATTCTTTATTAATTAGTTAATTATCATAATTACATAATTCATATTCTGACTGCTATAATTGGGCTGTCGTTTTTGTGCCCGCAAATGTTGAGCGGCTTAAATTCTATTCACTGCCGTTATATAATGAGACGTGGAACAATTTTGATCAATTGATTCAGTTAAATATTTATACAAATATTTCAATTTATAACGAATGTCACTTATTTTTAATTTCTAATAAACGTAAGTCAAGTATTTTATAAGTATGCAATTTCAAACTCGAAATAATGAATCATTTTGTCCTAAATATTTTTATTTTGCTTAAATTTCTGTGTGCAGACACAACCAAACTTATTTGCCGATTTTCAAATTCAAATTTCATGCGAATTTATTTTGCACGCAATTTGTGCGGGCATTTATTTTAATTCCGCGCACGTTTATTTCATTATGCCGATGGCACAGCTGATAATGCAAAGCAGAGGGTATAAATAATAATTGCCACGCGAATAAATTGCGGAATTGCAGAATTACACACAGCACTCGTTTTGCTGCCAGTCGATGATGTCATTGGAGTGCTGCAGTAAAAAGGCGCCTAAAATTAGTTCAAAGCTATCGATTTCTGCTCTAATGGAAATCATTAATCACGGACAGCACAAAAGTGCATACGGACAAAGTTAATGTTTGCGGTGGGCCGAGTGAACGGAAATTGCTGCACAAATAAACGCAAAGTTGCTACGTTATTGAGTAATAATGTAAAAGTGCTTCGGGAAAGTAATTGAGTTTAATTGGTATTAAATAGGTACCAGCAGGCAAGGAGTTGCAATAATTAAAATAACAATCCACACTCACTTGGAAATTCATAAAGCGACAATTTTACCTATTAATAACAACAATTAAAATTTAATGTAGAAATTTGGCACTCTTTGAAAATTGAAACACTTATCAATTCATAAACGGAAAATTTTACCTATTAATATCAAAATAAAAATTTAATGTAAGCAACTTGGCAACAAATGCACCAAAAAAAGAAAAAAAAACATATACTCTGCAATTTAAAAACGCTGAAGAACATGAGGTGACTGAACTTAAATTTACAACATTTTTGGGAGTTTAGGTTATCATCGGGGGGGGGGTCTTCGAAGGGCGCGACCTCGCGCTTTGCGACGCGAAGTGTTAATTACCCCCGAGATTGGCCCGGAACATAACTAGCTCAGTTTTTTTTTCCGGAGAGCGCACGGTTTACTTATCTGATAGCCGCTGGGACCTTCTGCAGGAGGAGACGGCAATGGGGCCTCCGGGAGCGGCACGACGTCGGTAACACTATCTAGCACTGTGGATTGCGAGGGTGGGGGCGAGCAAATAAAGTCGGGGTTGCACGTTAAGGGTTTAATATATCGTTAATGACAAAAAAAAACCAAATGAATAAATGAGAGAATGATAATGAAAAAATAATATGGAAATGAAGTCAAATAAGGTGAGGAGTGAGGTGCGGAGTGGATTGCGTGTGTGTTGATGTGTGGGTGTGTGTGTTGGTCAGAAGACGTGCTGACGAACTCCTAGTGGTTGTCGCTGGAGCGGTGAGTGTGGTGGTCGAGATCCGACTCGTGTCGTGGATGAGAACCAACTTGTCCCGCGATCGGGAATGGACTGACTGTCTGGAGGGATGTTTCTCCCTCGCGCGCCTCTGGCTTAAAAGACGCGCATGCGTGTTTTGTGTGTTGTGTGTTGCGGTGTAAGGAAGGGAGGCGGGCTAACATTTTGGATGAAGGCGCATGTCGACGGGGATTAACTTATTTTGGAAAAATAAATGAATAGACGCGAGTTTAAATGAGATTCGGATTATGTTAATTAAGTAATGGTTAACTATGTGATTAAATGCGGCGAGTGAATGAAACGATGGGTCTTATGAAGTCACAGGCATGAAATACGGTTTTCCCTGATCGTGCTAAATTGGGGGTGCCATTGTCAGCGGTTCTTCGCCGACAAAGCGCATTAGGGGGCCGGGTATTCCAAACGTAACAGCCGGGATTACGACGACTTCGCCGACGATGGGTTTTCCCTGAAGTCGGCAGAAAAACCAGGGAAAGGTAATTAGGGTAGCCCATGCCGGTGACAAGGTACGTTTGATAATTTGTTTATCATCTTTAAATCAGGAGGAACTTAAGGTAACTTAAATTTGCAACATTTTCGACTTTTTTTATTGCAAAAAAAGTACAAATTAAAATATTTACAAAAAAAAGAAGAAAAAAATACTACAATTTAAAACGCTGGGTGCAACAAGCTCCAATTTTCAATCTGCGAATGCAGCACAAGCTCATTAATCAGCAGTCGCATCAATGCAACAAAAACTACACAAAATAAAACACTGGTGTGCTTTCTATTTTAATTGGCATTTTTAAGTACGTATGAAACATGGACATTTTTGCATGAAGTATTTAATAAATCACGCCAATTTAAAGTGGAAGCTGCAGGTTTTTTTTTTAAATTAATTATGATTCAAATAAAGAGTACGTTTAATATTATGCATCATTCGTTTGCCAGTTGAAATGTTGTCATTGTACGAATCAAAACTCAATTTTGTACTAATACTACTACTATCATACTAAACTAAAATATAAAAGTACTCTGAAAATAATAAAATTCAAGAAAATCAAGAAGATCAACACATTAAGAAAGAATAAAGAAGACACAGAAAACTACTATCTAAATCAAATAAAGATGGTACTTTATTATAACTATATATCTATGGTTCTATATTTTGTGGTCAAGAACCTCAATATATTTAAAAATAGAAACTCAATAAACTACAATCAAACAAATACTACACAAAACAACACAACAAAAATACCAGATAAATTCACAAATCTATCAAAAATACAAATCAATAAAAAGAAATAGAAATTCTTAATAATGGACATAAATATGCTCCACCTATAACATACATAAATCTACCTCAATTAACTATAGAATTAGATGCCTAGATGAATTGCCTCTATGAATTAGATTTCCCTCAAGAAGAAACCATTAAAGGTGAATGCATAAAAATAATAAAACAAACAGAGAAAAATAATCAAATAAATAACGACAAACAATTCTTAAAAATTAAATAAAACAAAATGTACCAAAACAATCTAATTATAGTGCAGATAAATATGCAGGCCTAGTAATTATAAACAGAGATATTTACAAAAGAAAAACAGAATAATTATTAAATGACCAATTATTTTTAATTGCAGTACTTTTCTTATTTTTTGTTGTAGAAACTACACTATTAATTCCGTTAATTTTAACATTAAAAATTTCTAATTTATTAAATTATCTTATAACTTTATTTTTCATTTTAATTATTCTTTTAATTGGCCTTTACCATGAGTGAAATCAAGAACAACAAATTTATACGTTTTTTCAAAAAATCCCACAACCTCTTTCATTAATAAAACAAAAACAGTTTTATAAAATTCAAAAAACACATTAGAACAAAATACTAACAATTAAAATAAAATTCCAATGAAACCAAGTTCAACAAAATTTCCACGTGCAATTCCTCTTGCTGCCCCCAGGACTTAGATGCTCGGGGGCTGTTGGATGGGTTGATGGGGAGCATTCAATTAGAAACGTCCGAAGCATTCCGGATGAAACATTTACGACATTAATTCCGGTCCGTGGAGCAAACGACGATATGAAATCGATAAATAGTTAACACTTGCCGATCAGCGACCGTTCGGTTCTTGGGGGTGGCGGAGGTAGGAATAACTTCATATTTGCGGGGGCGGCTGCATTGAAATATTCAAGAGCCAGGAGATCCCAACATCAGCAAGCGATGCCTTTGAAGTGCCTTATTAAGACGAAGCAGACGAGACACGTATCTACAAGACATCGTTGGGAGGGTGGAAAGCGGTTGGATGTATAATAACGCCAATAAATTTCCCTGATTTCGCTAGTGCTGTGATTATTAGAAGTGCGGGAAGACGCTTTGAAGGCTGCGGTGGGATAATAATGGATCATAATAATATTAATAATGCGGATGTTAATGTAAAGTTTGTCAGATGGTGGTATACGTTATACTGTAACTATTAAACTGTAAAAACATAAATTTGACAAATTTGAAGTTAAAGGAGGAAGTTAGATGCTTCACTTATTGTATTTGCCTTTTTTTTGTTCTTCATTTATTTATTTGTATATTTATTTTTTATTGTGACTTATGCCTTTGGTGTTTTTCCAAAAATTTGTAGTCCTTGAATTTTGCCGCCCTGGGCTATAACCCTCAAAGCTCCCCCCTTTAAATCCGCCACTACAGACAGCGCGTGCCGTGCCCGAAGGATTTCCTCCGACACCAGCGTTAACGTCGGTTTTCCGGGAAATCAATGCTGGTGCACTTTTCCACGTACCGTGCCCCCCCGCGAGCGTTTCCCGGAATCTCGACTTTAATTAAAGGGCGGCGACAGACCCCGAATCGGATTATGTTAATCCGGCGGAATGAATTTTAAACGTCGCCATTATTAAATATTCATGCGGGGGTCGACGGGGGGCAAAGGTCACCCCCCATCTGGCTGCAGCATCCGGCTCATTTGCGGCGCCCCGCCTGAATTATTTAGGCGGGGGGGCGCAAAAAAGGACGCCTGAAAATTTAATTAAACGGCGCTTAGGTTGCCCCGAGTTCATGGGCCCCCGCCCCCTTGCCCGCATGCCTTGGTTTATTTTTTTAAACGCGCGGCCTTCCAGGTACGCGGGAATAATAAATTAAAATTACGCCTATAAAATGATCACATTCCTGATCACTAGAAGTTTGAAATTGGGTCCGTCGCAATGCGAAGTTAATGGAATAATAAAATTCTTCGGCTAAGTATGTGCGGTGCTTTTAATGAAAAACAAAACCCAGGAATGGGAACCAAACGATTCCGTTTTGTTTGTATAATTAATAAATTCCAATTGTACAAATAACAAATACCAATACATTCCAATTCATCATTTTATCTCATCTGCACAAAGCTACTCATCTTCAAAATATGTATAAATAAAGATATTTCTATCCATTCTGAACTGATAGTTTAGGATTGGGTTTGGGTTTTATTTAACTGAGAGTTCACCAAACCCAACACTCCTATGTAAATATTACTGCCAATTTAGTACACAAAATGTCAACTGAAACGAAATCATGCTGCAGAAATAAGGAGACAGATAAAAGTTTTAAAAAAAACAACAAAAACATTCAATGTTATATCTGAAGATTCGATATTCCCAAATTCATTAGTTCCTGCCAACATATTAGTAAATTAAAATATTGTATTAGATGTGTCTACTGAAAAGTGACCTTATTGGACTTGGCGACTTTTGCCAGAACACTGACGATATATAATTGTTAAATTCTGGATATATGATTATAATAGTTATAATTAATATTTATATTGCACATGTATTCGAGAAATTGTAGTATATAGTTGATTTGCAACGATTAAAAAAAAAGTATTTATATTTATATATTTTTGATGGACTTTTAAGCAGAGTAAATTTTCGAACCTGCTCCTGGAAGAATATTGTTTCGTGAAAATACTCCTGGCAAATGCTCGTCTCCGGTAATTCCTCATGAAAACTAACAAGATCGAGCCCTGCACTCGCTGTTTGAGTCTGAAGATAAACGAAATTGCCATTTTAAGTCGTGCCCTCGCCGCCTCCCTTGCTTAATAACGACGTTAAGCGCGGAATCGTATAAAAATGAAACTTCAGCGCCTGCCCCCAACCCCCAACACCCCTTCACCACCGCCGCTGTCTCGAGAGAAGTTGCGACGGGGGCTGAAGGCTGCCGGCGAAAATAAAACATAAATAGTTTGCGTTCTAAGGGAATTAAAAAAGTCGGAAGTTCCGGTTCCGTCGCGGAGGTGGGATGGGGGGGCACAATTGGTGCTCTTTAATCGCAAAGTGTCGGGGGCGGAATCCCCGGGAGCGGCCCGGCTTTTCCGACAGGAATTAAAGTAGTTCTGGAACAATATTTTCCAAGGCGGAAGAGCGCACCGCGAAGTAAGAAAAATAAGTTAAAAGCAAAGTGCGCTTAGTCAAAACAAAATAATAACGGAAACAAAAGACGCGCAAAAGTTTTGCATCGATTAAAAAAAAATCTCCTACTTTTGTCGATGACTAATACATTCTTTAAATTGCAGGCAGTCTACACTTTATTATCCGGAATTCAATGATGCTTAGAAAATATAATAGATACATAGAAAATATGATAGATTTGTCATATGCAAGATTTGTAGTTTCACAACATGGAACAAATGTACGAAATGTACAGGTTTTGTACACGATTTTGATAGTAAATGATGAAAATTTTACAGATTTGGATCGTTGGAACGAAAAATGTTAAATAACTTCACATCTGAAGCTCAAATATGTACTGATCTGGACGATTTTAACTGAAAATTTGTAAATTTTCCAATTCTTCACTGTCGAAATCCAATATATTTTCCAATAGAAGTCTTCCAATATATTAAATATAAAAATGAAACTGAAACATAAGATTATCAAATTTTCGAAAACATCAGTTATAATCTGTAATCAACTATCAGTTGGAGTTAAAAAAATTGACTGTTGCACTTGAAAATTTACAATTAAAACAGTAAAATTGTAAATTTTCTAATTCTTCACTGTCGAAATCCAATATATTTTCTGATAGACGTATTCCAATATATAAAATTTTTAAATGAAACTTAGGTTACAATTAGTGTAGGTACAAATTATAAACCAACTTTTGCCACATTTAAAGTTATCGTTGACATGAGGTGACATTAAAGAGATACGTATTGAAAGAAACAAAAGTATGTATGTTGTTGGCAGAAATATTTGCACATTTGATGGTGATAATTCAAATCTGAGGGTAGTAATTAGATTTTTTGTCTACTTGTTTTAAACTTTGCTGGAAATAATTGCACGTCATTGTTTATCGCTTTCAATTCCAATCACTTAACATCGGAAATTGTCGCAACAAACTCTCTCTTTGTGCAACTTAATTACTCCCCGTGGAGTGTATTTCAGCCCCTTTTCCTTTGGTTCCGCGGCGCGGACTGCACCCTACTAACCCAATTAATTTGCACCCCCTGCCGGCCCCAACGATTAGCCCCAACGTCCCTCGAAACCCCAAAGTTACCAACTCTTCGGGAGTGACCTTGGCCCGACCCCATAATCCACCCTGAGCCATCGATCCGTGCCCGAATTAAATTAGTCCTGACCACGTAACTCTGCTGCCACGGTTACACTTGACACGTGGGTCGAGGAAGGAATTAATTAAAGAACGGCACGTGAAGTTTTCGGCAGTTTGCTCCACCCCCACAAACGACGGCAGACAGACCGACGGTAATCCCGCATAATCACCGGTGAAACCGGGGATGAAGTGAGGAAGCGAGAGACTGGGGGGTGAATTATGGGGCTTAAGGGGGGGATTGCCTCGTCGCTTCAGCGGGGATTACGTTATGGAAGAAGTTAGTGCGTCGAGTGTGTTAACGGCTGATTCAATTTGCGCAGGGATAATGACTCTTGCGAAGAACTGCTTTTCAGAGTTTTGCTGCAATTACCACTACACATCGTTACTCAACTCCGGCATCAACCGTATGCTCACTCACTTCTACTCTAGCCACAACCCCTAACGAATTCAAATGCACAAACATCGTGGAAACTGTTTTTCTTCCCAAATGATTTTCATCTTGCACCCAGAAATCATCACGTACTATAATTGTACAGTTTTCACTTCTACTTTCACCAGCAGAAAGCAACTCTAAAGGAATTATGTGGCGGAAGTTGGTTTATAATGTGTAGCTACACCTTATAATTGTATTCAAGTTTATGCGTACAAGTCCTAGGAATCATTCAAATACTATTCTTATAACGATTCGCATCCATGTATTATACTATTTCTTATAATTTGTAATATTTATTTGGCTCGTCATTTGCGTACTTTACCTTATGTTTGATTATTAAAATCATTATCGTTACAACGTTGTATAGTTGCATAATACTGTAATAGATATAATCAATTTTTATTATGGTGCGTCAGATTGAAATTTTCATTATGGTGGATGCGCCGGGTAGTAAATTTTCACTATGGTGGATGCGCCGGGTAGCAAATTTTCATTATGGTGGATGCGCCGGGTAGTGAATTTTCATTATGGTGGATCCGCCGGGTAGCAAATTTTCATTATGGTGGATGCGCCGGGTAGTAAATTTTCATTATAGTTTATAAAGAAACATATTTTTTTATGACCACACAATGAAACATTACTTCGTCTATAATGTAGCAATTGCGTGTAATTAGTTGCGTAAAACTGTAATAGATATAATCAATTTTTATTATGGTGCGCCAGATTGCAATTTTCATTATGGTTGATGCGTCGGGTAGCAAATTTTCATTATGGTGGATGCGCCGGGTAGCAAATTTTCATTATGGTGGATGCGCCGGGTAGCAAATTTTCATTATAGTTTATAAAGAAACATATTTTTTTATGACCACACAATGAAACATTACTTCGTCTATAATGTAGCAATTGCGTGTAATTAGTTGCGTAAAACTGTAATAGATATAATCAATTTTTATTATGGTGCGCCAGATTGCAATTTTCATTATGGTTGATGCGTCGGGTAGCAAATTTTCATTATGGTGGATGCGCCGGGTAGTAAATTTTCATTATGGTGGATGCGCCGGGTAGTGAATTTTCATTATGGTGGATGCGCCGGGCAGCAAATTTTCATTATGGTGGATGCGCCGGGTAGCACGTTTTCATTATGGTGGATGCGCCGGGTAGCAAATTATCATTATGGTGGATGCGCCGGGTAGCAAATTTTCATTATGGTTTATAAAGAAACATATTTTTTATGACCACACAATGAAACATTACTTCGTCTATAATGTAGCAATTGCGTGTAATTAGTTGCGTAAAACTGTAATAGATATAATCAATTTTTATTATGGTGCGCCAGATTGCAATTTTCATTATGGTTGATGCGCCGGGTAGTAAATTTTCATTATGGTGGATGCGCCGGGTAGCAAATTTTCATTATGGTGGATGCGCCGGGTAGCAAATTTTCATTATGGTGGATGCGCCGGGTAGCAAATTTTCATTATGGTGGATGCGCCGGGTAGCAAATTATCATTATGGTTTATAAAGAAACATTTTCTATGACCTCACAATGAAACATTACTTCGTCTATAATGTAGCAATTGCGTGTAATTAGTTGCGTAAAACTGTAATAGATATAATCAATTTTTATTATGGTGCGCCAGATTGCAATTTTCATTATGGTTGATGCGCCGGGTAGTAAATTTTCATTATGGTGGATGCGCCGGGTAGCAAATTTTCATTATGGTGGATGCGCCGGGTAGCAAATTTTCATTATGGTTTATAAAGAAACATTTTTTATGACCACACAATGAAACATTACTTCGTCTATAATGTAGCAATTGCGTGTAATTAGTTGCGTAAAACTGTAATAGATATAATCAATTTTTATTATGGTGCGCCAGATTGCAATTTTCATTATGGTGGATGCGCCAGATTGAAATTTTCATTATGGTTTATAAAGAAACATTTTTTATGACCACACAATGAAACATTACTTCGTCTATAATGTAGCAATTGCGTGTAATTAGTTGCGTAAAATATCAAATACTACAAGTAATTATGCAGGGGAAAATTAGAGGAAAGAGGTCCATAGGAAGGAGACGAAACTCATGGATGAAAAACCTTAGAGAGTGGTTTGGCTGTACTAGCAACCAATTATTTAGAAATGCGGTCTCAAAAGTGAAGATCGCCTTGATGATTGCCGACCTTCGTATCGGAGATGGCACCTAAAGAAGAAGTTGCGTAAAACTGTAATAGATATAATCAATTTTTATTATGGTGCGCCAGATTGAAATTTTCATTATGGTGGATGCGCCGGGTAGCAAATTTTCATTATGGTGGATGCGCCGGGTAGCAAATTATCATTATGGTGGATGCGCCGGGTAGCAAATTTTCATGATGGTGGATGCGCCGGGTAGCAAATTATCATTATGGTGGATGCGCCGGGTAGCAAATTATCATTATGGTGGATGCGCCGGGTAGCAAATTTTCATTATGGTGGATGCGCCGGGTAGTAAATTTTCATTATGGTGGATGCGCCGGGTAGTGAATTATCATTATGGTGGATGCGCCGGGTAGCAAATTTTCATTATGGTGGATGCGCCGGGTAGCAAATTTTCATTATGGTGGATGCGCCGGGTAGTAAATTTTCATTATGGTGGATGCGCCGGGTAGCAAATTTTCATTATGGTGGATGCGCCGGGTAGCAAATTATCATTATGGTGGATGCGCCGGGTAGCAAATTTTCATTATGGTGGATGTGCCGGGTAGCAAACTTTTTATTATGGTGGATGCGCCGGGTAGTAAATTTTCATTATGGTGGATGCGCCGGGTAGCAAATTTTCATTATGGTGGATGCGCCGGGTAGCAAAATTTCATTATGGTGGATGCGCCGGGTAGCAAATTATCGTACATTTTAATCCCATTGAAAAGGTAAATTAAATCCGTGAAGACTGAAAGGGTAATTTCAATTAAATTAATTAAAAATATTCTGCAGTCCTTATAAAGAGGCACTTTTAATCGGTGCAAAAAAGTTTTTCTCGACAAAAAAGTCGGTGTTTTGCCTCCAATTTATATACTGTTCCCACCTTGAAAATTAATATAATACACTTAACGTATTTCAGAAGCAATTACGAAAAATTTTAAAATGTATTAATCTAAGTTATTACTGTTTTCTCAACGCATGCGATAAGAGCCTGTTTTATAGCTTATCTTAATCTATGCATAAAATTACGTAGTAATTTACGGTTGATTAATTCGCGCCCTTTTTGTCGCCTTGTACGTGTGGTCAAGTTACACCCTTGACCACTTGGCAGGTTGTTATTGTTGTTACTGTATTATTAAAAACTCAAATGTAATTAGGGTTCTATAAATACAGCACTTGGTTAAGTTTCACAAATTAATTTGTAGGAAATTTAGTTTGAACTTCTGATAATTTTTTAAAAAATCTGCAATTTGTAACACCAGAGATTAGGGGTGCAATTTTCCTGTGCATCCGTCTTACGACACAACAGGATTTTGTGCAAAGCCTTCGTTAGCTTGGTGTTGTTATCCTGCGCCATCGTTGTTATTCCGGCGTTTCCTTAATGGCATTAATGCGCTCTGGTGGCGGTTATCTTTAATTTGCTCGAGGAAAACACACCCCAAGAAGTATCGCCCTTGTAATCGCCGTCTGTGTTCAGGTATTTACATTGGCCTTTGCACCCCCCTTAGATACGATCGCATTGAGTCCATGATTGCGGCAGTTTTAACTTTAAACTTGCACATGCCGATAAGCCGAACATAATGTTCGCGCTTTTTTATAACTTTTGCCAAAAGTTTAAGCAATAATCTGTATGTAATCTTAATCTGTTCAGGTGTACAATGATATTGCAGCAATGCTCAATAATACAATTATAAATTATAAATAATACATTTGCGTTTTTGTATAAAAATAATAATAAAAATAATAAATAATAATAATATTTATTGTGGTTAGAACTATATAGCATACACAAGTCAAAGTGCGTTTCGATGATAGAAAAATTATATTTAATTAATATTAAATATGGATCGGATTCTTGCAAACCGTAATTTCATTTGTGGCTACCCAAATGCCATTAAATATTTAATGTGCGTACGACAGCTGAATGGCAGCGTACACTGTGGAGGCGCCAGGATTTAAAACGCATAATGCATATTTAAATGGCTTTCAGTGATCACTAAACCAACAACACGACTGTCTGCGGAAATTTGAATATCTCTCAGATCCATTTTAAAACAGACATCGCTTTTGATGGATCGCCTTGCTGAATGTCGCACTGTTACGTCCCTTCGGTTCACAAACAACCTCGTTTGTATATTAATTGCGATTATCGATCAAACGTGACGATGCGCGGTTTTTGAGGGCTGAGGGGATGCGGAACCCCGTGCAATCAATGCCCAATTAAAAGTTTTGGGCTCTGGAAAAATTGGGGCCCCAATCTCGATCGTTTCGTTGAGATCGCACGTGATTTTTAAAGGGCCATTGTTCATATTTATGGAATCGCTATCTCAAATCGCCAGATAAGCGAAGCCGTAAAACAAAATGCGGCCTGGCAAATTTTATTACAAGCTTTTGGGATACACACACAAAATCGCTACTTATAAGCACCGACTAAATATGCTTTTTATTTTTTCATGATTTTAAGACGATAGTCGATAATTCTATAAAAGCAAAGGATTTCCCAATTTTTTAAATAATATGACGAACCAATGGATGACTTAGTATTATCTGCAAATCTTTTTATATACTAGTTTTTGAGATGTCACTAATAAGGCATCAGCAGTAACTAAGAATATTACTTGCCCAATAACATATGATTACACTAAAAAACAAATATTTTAAGTACAGCGCTGTGGATTTTAAAATTGGCACGAAATAAATGCTAAAATTTATAATACGAGATGTTCATTAATTAATTGATTCATTCAGTATTCATTATTGTTACCTACTTTTAAACGTCCACTAAACTTTCAGCCGGTTGAGTTAACGACGTCTTTACTAACGCCGGCCGTAAAGTTTTCTTAACAAGCGATAAAGCCGTTCAAATAGAGACTAATGACGTGGAAAAATATGCGTGCAGCAATTACCTTAGTTAACGCACATTTCGACGACATACATCACATTAATCGATAGTTTGACACGTCTTAATCATAATAAACCTCCGGTGGTTGTCCACACCGGAAGCTCGCAACTATACAGGTGTGCATACACGAATACACAGGTGTGTGCATACAAATATACAACGGGGGGACGATAAATAACTTATCGGGCGGACGCCGTTAAACGGTATTTACGGGCGTCGCGACGCCGTGAGTCAATCGATGCGCGCCCCCACGTAATACCGGCGTCGCGGCGCCTCCGGAGGCTCCTCCACCACGAAAGAATGGGGCCACCGAGTTTCCAATAGGAAACTGTGTATTTGTGTCGGATCCTAGGTTTTCCAGTATTGCGTTCGCTAAACTTTTAAGCCAGCGCATGCAGAAAGCCGGAACGGGATTTTCCACGGCACGGAGTACACAGAAAACATTACTGCAAAAGTTTTTAAAATTATAACAACAGAAAATGAAATAGAATCAATAGAAAAGAATAGCAATTTTATATTTTTTGATTATGTACGTTTTCGTATACAAAATCTTTCATCCGAAAAAGAAAATGAAATAGAATTAATAGAAATTAATAGCAATTTTATATTTTTTTATTATGTACGTTTTCGTATACAAAATCTTTAATTCAAAAAAGAAAATGAAATAGAATTAATAGAAGATAATAGAAATTTTATATTCTTTGATTATGTACGTTTTCGTATACAAAATCTTTAATCTGAAATTTGTGTCAAACATACGTATATGACAAGTTAGTATAAATAAAGCATGGTTAAGTTTCACATTTTTTTAATAGAAAAACTCTACAATTGTAGAGGTTTTTTCTATTAAAAATTTGTGATCTCTACAAGTGTTTCATTTATACTAATACCTCATAATATTAAATTATTGTAGGAATTATCCTCTGAAGATGGCTCTGAAACATAATATAATATACAGGGTGGGTAAAAAGTAAGGAACCACCTACCACCTTGAATATTTTGATTTTTGATTTTTGTTTTTAATGGGCGAATACAGACTGTTGGCATGTATGAGTATGACAATAAATTTTCGCGGTTTTCTTAAAATTCATTTGCGAAGATATTTATATCTTGCCCATCATCATCACAGCCGGAATGGAGATTAAATCCGTTGATCAAAATTTCATCACCAAAGGAACATCACTGCCATAATCCTGAAGATCAAACGCCTGCCGGTGTGCCAGTGCCACTTAAAGGGGGGCAATTCGGCATTAATCAGCAGGTCCGCCGCGGTTTGCTTATTAGGGCTCCACCATCAATGTCTCCCATGCTCATTTGGGGGTGGAAGTGGCCCTCTCTGGGTGCCCCCTTTGGAGCGCTCAGGAATACCAAACCGAGCGCACTCTCGGATCAATACCCCGCATAGGCTTATGTTAATTTGTCCAATTATCCACGGTCGCTAACCACACATACGGAGGCCGCATTCGCAACATCTCTCCACCCCCAGCCAGCCACCCCCCGAATACATGAATGCCACCCGGTGGTGGCGGCGCAGGCACCCCCCATTGGGGCGGCAGGCATTGTTTCCGCGTGCCACTGCATCGCCCATAGATTCGAATGCAAAGTTTCGTCCCGGATTTCAGTCTGTGTTCCAAAGTGTAATTGAGAGATTTTATCGCGATGTTTAGATTCATTGCCGTAATTACTGGGGTATTTTTGGTGGTTGCGGGTTCACTCTCGGCTAATCGAGATAAAGTGCTGCAGATAAATTTGCCTGATAGTTTTAAACTCCCTGAATGCATGGGAACGAAGAAATATGGTTCATCCGTCCTAAAATAGATGCGCGCCATCAATCAACCCCCCACGGACGCTCTATGTACGAGCATAAGTACATTGAATATATTGCAGTTATTAATTCACGCCTGCATTAAGAGATACAGGCTTGTAAAGACAATTATACAGAGAGCGCATAAAGTATTAAGACCTGGCCTTATTTTTTCCCCTGTATAAATTTTTGAAAAACAGGTCAAGACGATTTTTTTTAAACAAATATGGGTCATTTTCATTTTTCCATCTCTCTCCGTTTTGAAGTTATGACGCCATTTTTTTTAAATGACAACCTATATTTTTTATTGTTGATTTTAATAGTACTTTTTAACCTGTCCAAGCGTTTTTCGAAAATTTATACAGGGGATAAAATAAAGCCAGGTTTTAATACTTTATGCGCTCTCTGTATGTGAATTTCAAACTATTATTTTCACAAAAAACACTACTTACATTTAGGATATTTTTGCTCTTGTACTTTGGGGTGCCCACTATGGCTATTACCCGGAGTTTTTCGGTTCCCCACCCCCTGCACCACCCCCAAAGCTATCATCCTTAATCATCCCGTAATTAACGTAATTATCGGCTGCCGTGATTCCCTCAAATTTCCGTTTCGGCCGGGCGATTGTTTCAGATGGGGCGGCCAAGGGGGCGCAATTGAAGGGCGATATTTTAGGCGAGGGCCAATTTGCATTCAATTATCCCCGAAGTTGATACGCAGTTGCCGTAAATTGTACATTACAATTCGTCCCAAGAAGCAGAGCTTCGTGCTTTATTCAAGTTTATTTAAGAAGCGGTAATTTACACCCGGAGTGAATTGTTAATGAGCGAACAATCAGTTTAATTGGGTTTTTGTGGGGCGCGAGTGAGCGTAACACGACGACACGCCGAGTGCTTGGGGAGCCAATTGATTTCCGAACACTTTCACGAACAAACACGAACCATGCGAGCACAGTAAGTCGTCAGATAACTGCTCGCAATAAGACTGATCAAAAATATTTACGGACAAGTTTATCAAATGTTGTATAGACGCAGTTTCAAAGCGATCATTCAGACCTTATCATCAACTTCATAGAAAATTTGTTTATAAAAATCAAACGCATTTAAAAATGAATGCCCTAAGGAACCATCATTTAATGGCTTAGGTGAAACTCGTTGTCTTGGAAACTACATTTTCAAAACCGTCTGAAATTTTCCCCTTTCTGCCACTGTGCGCCATTCACGTTAAAACACACCCACAAAAAGTGTGCCCCTAAAAAAAAACTATTAATAATATTGTTAAGTTCGTGCTAAAATACTATTCAAATTAAATCGTTCTATTCCTGCAGTTTTTCCTTGTATTCCATTAAATTGTTCAAACCGAAACGCCATTCTCTATTCCTGTAATCTGGACTTATATTCCTGCTTCCACTTTAAAGGAGCGTTTTCTGCCTGCATTTCCCACCGCATTATGCTAAAATAAATTGCATCGCTATTGCACTGCTTATCAGAATTTATGATCTCCTCTGCAATTTCTCCACCTCACAGTTTCTTTCGACGAAATGTTCCGTTACGTTATAAATACAGTTTACGAAGTTTCTTCCCCAGAGAAGTTGCGCTATTTTTTGGCAACTTAGCAAACTTGTAATTCGTAATTGTAAGTCGTTTAATAAATAATAATAACACCAGGCTTAGCTTGTTATTATAATTAACTTAGAAGTAATATAACAATAAAGTAACAAATACTGGTGTATTGTTACTTTAAATATAAAATTAAATATAAATATTAAATTAAATCACATTAATGGCTAAGCTGGGCCTGTTTTTTTAATTGCAAATTGTATTTATGTCTAGAACATAGAAGAGAAATTTGTAAGCACATGTCATCTTCTGCGTTTGGTTTTTGTTGCAGTGTACAGAGAAAATGATCTCTCGCAGATATAAATTGAGACGAAAGACATTTGCAGCTCTTTTAGCAATCTCGGGATATTCATGCATAATTTTAAACCAATGCAAAAAAAACGTGAACACAATACAAAAAAAAGCGAGCAACATTACCCTTAAGCACTTCACTTTTAATCACTCTCGCAATTCAACGTGTTCAACCTTTGGCAACTGTAACGCCTTTTAAAGGGCGCAAATTGCCAGCGAGATGGGCGTTAACAGGTCAGCCTGCCGCAAGCAATTACCTTATAAGTGAACTTTTAACGCGAGCCCTACCTGTTTTTAATTACCTTCCGCGAGCGCCAGATGATCATGCATCGTACTTAAAAATGGGGCCCCTCCTCACGTGAAGATTAACCTTCTTAATGCTGATAAGTGGGGAGTCTTGACGACCCAGCTAGTTGCTGGCTGCAGCCCCAGTTGTTCTTCGGCGGACTTTGGTGAAAGTTTTAACACTACGTGCACGTTTCCGGGGCTCAGAATGAAATCTCATTAGGTGCACCTAATTGACAGTCGGAAGGCCTTACATTTGGTGGGCGCAAAGTTAATCCGTTTTTAATGTGACAACTCGAGTGTGGGCTATGTGGAGGTGAAATGTAAGTGGTAAACTTTACATATTCTACCATATACCAGAAGTTTCAGAAATGTTTCTAAATTTTCTGAAACATGCCAGTACATCTGTAAAAACTGAACAAATGTGCAGTGAAACTAAATAAATTACGAGAAAACTGCAGAAAATTTAATTATAAGTAAATCGAAATATACAAACTACACCAAATTTAATATATCTAAACTTGCCACAAAGTTTTCTAGAAATGTCTACAATGTAGAACCAAAATATCAGAAAAAAACTTCAAAAGTTCATAATTTTAATCAAGATCTCAATAGTATCGCAAAGTTCAGAAATTGCGAATCATTTAGTAAACCTCAAAAATGTAAACATTATGAAAGTGAAAACCCAAAACATATTATTGAAATGACAGAAACCTTAATAATTATATCAAAATATGCAAATAATATACCAAATTTTTCTGCAAGTTTAATACGAATATAACGAGTTTCAATGAAGTTATACAACACTTCATGGAGATATTAGAAATTTCTGAATAAGTGTTATTGAGTTACGGATTGAAATGGAAATTTGAATTTCCCAATATGAAGAGAGGTAAAACGTCCAGAATGTTACAAACATATTGAAAGTATTTCTGACATTTTTAATATTTTTGATAACATTGTAGATTTTTTTTTCTTGATTTTATGATTGTATATTTTGTTCATAAAACTATTTAGTAATTCCACTGTTGTATAAAATATCTATTTATCAATCTTGGAAATTTATTGCAACTTCAACGATTATTTTATTAAAATTGCATATTTTGATACTAGTATATTCAACTACGTTTTTCGTAATTTCAATTTAAAAAAAATGGTTTTGCATTTTCTTCTGTTTCATAAAGCTCTTGTTAAGTTCTACGAAAAATTAACATAACCGTTTACTATAATGTTGCGAAACTTAGATATTCTGATTGAAATTCTAGATTTTTTAACTCTTGATCATTTTATTCTTCTTCTTGAAGTTCCATTTCCTATTGGAGGTTGGATATCATCATAACAGTCTTTACTTTATTGCTAACTGGTTAAAATAGTTAGAACAAGAGTAAGAGTAATTTATTCGTGTTAATAATACACTACTCAAAAGAATTATCGCATATTCCAAAAAATACCATTATATATAATCGTCGTAGTAACGCCCTTGGTGCATAAATAGCTGTTACTAATATAATACGAAAACACGTATTTTGAATAAAATCGCGGAATATTGATGGAAAACTTTCCACCCTCATCTATTTCGCAATCGTACTGCGTTTGCAACAAACTAATTCAGCAGCAAAGACAAACGATGGGTTCTTCCTGATGGACGCGTTTCTGCTGATGCATCAGTCGTATCCGGCTGATGAATTCGGGGCACATACACGAGAGATCGGCGCGTCCCTTTGGACGTCTGTAGAAGTGAAGGTGGTCCCTGAGGATGCGAAACGTAGAGGATGAGTTATAAAACTCGCGAGCAGGGAAAAGCGTCGTCTCCTCATCTGTAAACCGAGCGGGATCCTTCCGTGCGATCGGAAAATTCACGTGGAAAATACCTTGCTGGGGGTGGGGAAAATGTGGGGATCGGGGGCACCAGTTGCTCCGTTTTCCTCGCGGAAACACGCTAATAAATCCGATATCTCCGCCGTGTATAAAAGGCAACTGGGCGTTTAACGACGCCCTGGAATTCCAAGGAGCTTTTCCCTCTGCTTTATCGTGCTAATTTTTCACGCTATGCTCGGGCGTGTAAAACGATAATTTCTCATACTATGCAAGAAAATATTACCCTTAACGATAATTTCGCACACCATTCAAGATAATGATGTGCTTTCTTCCCACACAAAGTATGAAAACGTTGCTAAAAACGAAAATTAACCACGAAAGTTACTAATTACATTTCCTTCAGATACACTTATAATGATAATGGCGCATTTTGCCTACTGGATTGAAATTAAATCAAACCTAACGTCTTTACAATCAGCAAAAAGTAGTAGCTAATGATAAACGTGTAGCTTAATCGATGGCGTCGAAAATTTATGCACTTATGGATCTTATGCACTAAGTTTTTAACTATTTTCTTGTTAAAAACTAAGTAAACAACTAATTTATTAACAAGAAAATACATCAGTACAATTAATACTAATATTAATGCTAAATAGAATATAACAATTGAAAACGAATTATAAATGTTACAATAATAAATAATAGTTTTATAATACGTGTTCATGTAGAACATTGTTACAAACAATCGGAATATTGTTACAAACAGTTAAATTGGATCTTATGAACTAACACTAAGTTTTTAACTGTTTCTAACAATGATTTTCAATTGTTTTCATGGCACTCTAGTTTATATTTTTGATTTTTAAGTGATTTTTTGATATTTTTTTCTATAGTTTTTGCAGTATTTACTGGAAACTATGAAAATGTCATATAAATTAGAAATTTCAATCGATTTTAAAACCTGAAATATCATTCAAGTGTATGAAAGTTTCACACAAGTTATAAGAAATTAGAAGATTCAATTGTTTTTCCTTAAAACCTAAGATATCATTAAAGTGTATGAAAGTTTCACGCAAGTTACAAGTTTGTAAATTGCAAAAGTTTCACTGGAAATTGCGAATTTTTCATTTGCAATTGTAAATATTTTCGTTCTTAACTGCAAATTTTTCCTGGAAATTAGTGAATTTTAGAAGTGATATTGCCTAATCTGAAAACGTACGCAGATATCGGCACAAACAGGTGTTCGCTTTAAATAATTTGTTTTTGTGTTTGCATTTACAAAAAAAATAATATTCACGCAAAATTTTGATTGAAAGTTTTTAACGATTCTATTTGCGCATCATCCGCTGCAAACATTGCGGTTTATTTGTTATTTTAAAATAAAACCGCACACTTTGCCGGGAATAATTTCAAATTGCACTTGTTTTTGCAGGAAATTAAATTTCATAACACTGTTGTTTCAAGTCAAAAAATACATTCATGTTTAACTGTGGCGTTATTGTAACTATAGTTATATTTAAATAGCTTATAATTTCAATCCTCTGAATACTTTTCGAAAATTCTAAAAATATTACAGGGGAAAAAATAAAGCCAGGTCTTAATACTTTAGCTCTCTGTATAAATTTTTAAATAATTCTTACAAAATATAATTTAAAAGCGATAGCCTAATAAAGATTGTTTATATATATATATATAATTTAAAATATCAAGTAATAATGTACAATCAGAATAAAACACTACTATGTTTTATAATTGTTGTTATAATAACTACTTATGTTTATAATAATGAACACTTCAAAATTTGACAAATATATCAAAATATATTCACAGAAATTATTGTATTGTGGATGTAGGTTAATATGTATCATTGCCGTAGTTATTTATAATACAAAGGTACAATAAAGATGCTTCGTTCATTTATGCGAAAAGTATACTTTATTTGTGGCCATTTAATGCCAAAAAGTACGTTTTGAAAAAAATGCAGATAGAATGTTTTTCCATAACACTACTAAACTGTAATTGGATGTATATTAAGCTTGATTCTTATAAGTTTCTTGGCACTACAAGAGGCTTTAAAGGGGATCGTGTTTCTGCCTTCGAGTGCTAAGAATGCCCAATTACAACTATTAACGCTCATCAGCCCCACTCACAGCACTATTAAAGCTCATAACCGCCACTCGCAGAACGGCCCAATTCATCATCATTAAAAGCATTCGTGAATATTCCACACGTGCCCCTTCGCAATTCGAGGAAATTCGAGGAAACTCGTCCGCATTTTCTCCGGGAAAATCGATGCCCCATTGAAATTCACGTTACACTTTTCCGTCCGCGACCTCCGACGTCGTAATTACGCCTCGGCGAGAGGTAACGGGGGGATGCGACTCTTCTGGGTTTGGATTGGGGGGATGGGGCCCAGGGCTAAAGGGCGAGAGAGCACGTCCGGAGCGGCGGGCCGCCTCCCGGTTATTAATGAGGGGAGCACGCCGCCCCCCTTTCGCCCTTATGTCCGCGGCCGCCCGGAAAACGCTGATACGAGCACGCGACACATAAAAAGGGGATAAAAAAGCGATTAGGGCTTATATCTCGTCCGGGGGTGGAAAAATCATTAGCAGACGGGGAAGGGTTATGTACTAATTAATACGTTCTTTAGAGCAGTTTTTTTTAAATAAAATTATACATAGTCGATACTTTTAAAATTAAAAAAAAAACAGTTATTAAAGATAAAATTTCGATTATAACCTCAAAGCTGCACGTATTTTTATCACAATAGCAATTGTTACTATCAAAACAGCAATTATTATCGTTATCCTTATCCAAGGATTATTGTAAACAATTAAATTATTCCTGGTAAAATTAAAATGCTTACTCTTCAAAGTTGTAATTGCAAATTCCAAGATTACAGCAAAATTTTAATTTTTGGTGAAATTTGAGTTATATCTTCATATATTTCAAAACCAATTTTCAATGTTTAATGATAAAATTTTAATTATTACCATCAAATGTTAACTTATTACTGTCAAAATAGCAATTATTGTTCTAATCCCTATTCAAGAATTACTGTAAACAATTGTAAATATAAAATTAAAATTAAATATTAAATTAAATCACATTAATGACTAGGCTGGGCCTGTTTTTAATTGTAAATCGTGAAATTTGTAAGCACATGTTATCTTCTGCATTTGGTTTTTGTTGCAGTATACAGAGAAAAATGTCTCACAGACATAAGTTGAGACGAAAGATTTTTACAGCTCTTTTAGCAATTTCGGGATTTCATGCAAATTTGAAGCAAAAAATGCATAATATCAACTTTGTTAAATTATATTTCTTACTGAGAGTCAGTCGATATATCGATAATTTGTTTTAGTTCTTTAACTGACAACTGATAATTATCACAAACTTTTTCAAAAGGGCGTTGAATCCAAGATAGATTTTCTTTTTCAAAAGCAAAATACTCCTCAAACGTTTATTGTAAATCTGATATAATATCTTGTGTAAACATCAATTCTCATACTAAATTTTCTTTGGTTTTGTGTACTAGGTGTTAAGCAAATTCAGTATCCCAAACTGTTTTTGTTCAATCTTAAGGCAGTTGAAATCAAATCTCTGAGTGTTTGTAATCCGTGCTCTCATAATCATAACATTCGCATTGATTACATATGTTCTCGTCATTCCTCTACGCATCAGTATTATTGCTGTTGTTGGCGTAATCTTGTTTTCCCTTGCGGAAAGCGCATTGATGAAGTGATTATTGTTTTTCCAGTAGGGTACGGTTTCCATTAAGAAAACACAATAAACTTATTGTTCGCATTGTGCCCGTTCTTTAAATACACGACTGCCGCGGCTTTGTGCGCGGAATTTATCGATCGCCGGAAGTTCCGGGCGAAAAATAATCGCAAAAGGGGGGCATTTTACGTGTTTATTGTCCACGAACGGGGGGAAAGTGGGCGCAATGGACCGCGAGGAACGTCCCCCCGATTCTTCCGGGTTCCATTAGGGCACGGGGGCGATATTATTAGCGGCGCCAGACTCCCTCTAGGCGGGGGTGGAGCGCCACCGCAATTGCTTACTGGGGTGACACAGGGTTGTGATTATTCAGAGGAAAAACACTCGAGACAGTTCTGTGTGGGGGGCGGATGAAATTTATCACCCCGAATGAAGCGCTGCAGCGGAATTAAACGCATGAATAAAAAGAAACGTAACTGTAACAATAAATATCTGTTTTGCCGTTTCGATCATAATTCGTAAATTGCCGTATTGTCGTCTGACAGTGCGTAATTGCTATTGTCATTTACAATTCGGCGAGTCTTGCGAATGAATAAAGTTTGCTCGTGACGGATCAATACAAATCTGTCTCTAAATAACATCGCCATCCGACTGGAAGAGTAACTTCCAATGCCTGACAAATTGTGCAGGAACGATGAACCAGTGCTTACGACAGAAACGGATTCAGGCAAGCAGCCTGAATCAGATGCTTCCTTATTAGCTACGGAATGCGACCCCGATTCACCCCCAGCAGTATTACGGCCGTCCCTCCCTTTGATCGGCATAATTACGCATCCCTTGAGGTCACGGGGTTAACACGATGCCCATTCGTGCATTTGCCCCGCAAGTATTATTCACTGCGTGATGTAAATATTTTTATCCACTTCACCTTACGTGCCTTACTTATATACACTGCACCGCTCACTATAATAAACAACTTAAATCTAAAATAAACAGATAAACAACTTGCTAACTGTGAAGACAAAACTCGAGTCGTTATTTTATTGTATATGTCTACATATCAATAAACATTTTGTGGTAAAAACATAGCAAGTTGTTTCTCTGTTCTTTAATATGGACCTCGTAGTAAAGGTCGAACCTATTGTAAGGTATCGAAATATCCATATTTTGTATGAATTAATTTAATAATAATAATAATATTTTATTAGCAGAATGCTACATACATATTCCTAAAAATAAATTGAACATAATAAAAATTAAGATAAAACCACGAAAAATGCTGATATTAATTGAGACGTTTAGTAGTAATTTTAAAACAATATCATACTCGGGTATAAACATTGAAAAGACACGTAAAAGCCAAATATTGTGTTAGAATAGGAAGGGATGATCATTTGGGGATTTAATAAGTAATCTAATTAGATATGAAATTAAAATACTAAATAATGCAGAAAGTTAAGTGTTTGATTTTCTCACTTATTTAATACTGAAACTTTGTCAAATTTTCAGGATTATTAGCTTCAAGTATACCAAACAGATATCTGATCATAAATATGCAATAAATAAATTTTTAGAAATTTCAGTAGTTGCTAACCGATACTTGTCATTGCAGAAAGTTAAGTGTTTGATTTTCTCATTTATTTTATACTGAAACTTTGTCAAATTTTCAGGAGTATTAGCTTCAAGAATTCAAGTTTTTATTGTGACTTGTGCGTTTGATGTTCTTCCAAAAATTTGCAACCCCTGGATTGTGTCGCCCTGGCTTATAGCCCTCATGGAAAATTTCCAGTGCTACCAACATAATTTGTGTACGGGTTTTTCCAGCACCCTATATAGCGTTAGTGTGTCGCGTGCGGGATGTATTAAATAAAGACGTTGTCCCCAGAGCTAACGATCCGCTAATGTAAGGAGAAACGACCCTTTTTGCGGAGGGTTATAAAATTTAAAACCCAGCAGAAAGGAAACGGATCCATGAACCGCAGCGTCCGATATATATATATATATATATATATACGCCCACACAACGTTACGTCACTTATAAGGTCCCTCAGGATTTATGTTGTACAGACGCATTGATTTCCCGTCAAAATTTATTTCTTCATTTGTCATGGGCGCCCCGGAGCCAAACGGGGTGGGGGTCGCTCGTTGTTCCGTTGTTTACGCCATGAAAAGCGCGAACGAAGAGCCAAATGGGTAAGTGGATGGATATGCCTCGGCTAGGCTGACGGACAGTTGAACACAATAGATGACCCCAAATGCGTGGTATTAATCTTCGGCGATTTTCGCATCAATTGGGGGTGTAATTAGCAAATATTGGACGTCAGCCAGGCGCCCCATAATAACGTCAGTGTTAATGGTGTACGGTGCAAGAGAAAATCCCAAGCTTGGGGTATCAAAGTTCCTTTCCGCCTTCAAATTGCTGTCCCCCAGTTTTATCGCCCCTTCTTTTCAACCCCCATCTGCTCCTGGAAGTATCTGCGGCCCATCTCGTCCGGAATATTGGGCCCAATCGCGCAGTTGTTGCGAATTTTTATTTTGCGCCGAAGAGCCGTTGCCACTGTATTTAAAGAAGGCAAGGGGACCATCGACACGAACTGCCTAGCCACTTGAAAATCCTGCACGTACGCACCCTTATCACCCATCCACGTGCACGCGAAATCGTGCGAATAGTGACTATTTGGAATAATATTTATATGGCAAGCAAACATTTTCTGCAACAAGTTTACCAATAAGTTCTCAGTTATTAAGCCATGTTAGGTAGCAGCATCTATGAGGGCTATAGCCCAGGGTTGGCAAATTTTTGGAAAAACACCAAAGGCACAAGTCACAATAAAAAATAAATATACAAATAAATTAATAGATGACGAACGACGAAAGGCAAATACAAGAATTGAAGCATCTACCTCCTTCAACTTCAAAGATTAGAAACGACTTTTTTATCAATATTATGCTGAGATATGTTATCTCGATTTAACGTATATAAGCTACAATAGTCTGAGATCGATCCATCAACCCTATCAGTATACAATGTACAAGAACAAAATTTAACATTTATGAAAATTGAGCACTAATGAAAGCTAAAGTGACTTAGTATGAAGATGAAACGAACAGAAGAAAACAACGTAAAGTACAGTCAGATGAAACCAGAGCAGATGTAGAATTGATTGGTAGAGAAAATTTCAGAATCAATCAAGAGTATTAAAATTCTTTAAAAGTTCAATGCCCAAGAAGCACTTTGACATTGTTTGCAAAGCTTCAGTACCCTTAGAATATTTTAGTTTTTTCGGAATATTTCACTTCAAATTCTATGAACGTTTTATTTAGTATTTAGTCGTAAATATTACTAACTTTGTCAATTGAACAAGTATCATCATGCTACAAGAATGATTGTAATGTTTTTGGACGTTTCCTGACGCTGTTTTATCTCTTTCATTTAACTGCAGTTCGAACTAAAATTGATTTCTGCGATATTTCTCATACTAAGGTTCATTAATTCTATAATTTAAGTAATAAGATTGGGGACGTACAATTATTACTTAAACTATAAAATTTATTTATTTTTATATAATTTATCCAAGTGTTGTTCATTTTCCCCAAAAGTTTCAAAGGTTACAATTAAAGTTCTAATACCAAGAGAAGCTTTAGATGAATAAAACTTTTCACTCTGAAGCAATTGATGAACTCCTCAAGCGTCTTCAAGAATTTGTTTTGATGTTTTAATGAGCAACGCGTTTAGCCATTTTCCTGTTACATTATATATTCTTTAAAATATTCCAAAATTATCGGATATGTATATTTAACTGCCTTAATGGCATAACTAAGATTTACCTTCATTCTTAATTTATCTTCTGCTCCACTATCATCGGCCATAACAGCAAAATAATATGCATCAATAGTTTCTTTTACAAACATATTCAATGAGCAATTAGCAATACTGTCTACAATTCCACTGAGATACACGTCATCCAGACACAATTCTTGGGAGGATTGTAACTTTGTATAAATGGTTAACTTTTTTATCAAAACTTCAAAAACTTCTTCTAAATAATTCCACGATTTGTACTTTCGCCCTTTCATTATGGCCTCTAAACATAACAAAACTGGTGTTTTTTTTTCTATTAAATTAAATCTATTAAAAAGAGACCATTTTTACATAGCAATTCTATGATACTCAAAATCTCGATGTACTTGATAATTTCTAAAGGTTTTTTCCAATTTTTAAAGCTGAGTGAGATAAAAACTGGTTCTCTAGATTTTTTTTAAACAGCCTATTAAAAATATTAGTAATAAAGTCTCTGCAATTTGCATAAATGCTCTGCAATTAGAATAATGAGTTATATTAATGAGTCCTATTGACTCTTCCAGTCAGCAGGATTAAATATAACTTTCCCCAACACATTTCGATTGTGATAAGTTGCTTTAAGATGTTACTCTCTGCATCGAAATTGATGTTGATAATCTAAACCATTAAAGCCAATAAAATATCATCAGACTCAAAGAAATCAAATAAATCGCCTAATACCGATACAATGATTAACTTTATCTCAACCGTGACTAATTGCCGCAATTCCGTTCGGTCCTTTCCCATTGATTTCGGCGGATTTATCACCTGTCCGGCCTTGCCAAAGTCCTTCTTTTACGTTTTCCAGACACCTCCGCTTCATAGCCTAAGAGCAACACGTCCGCAACAATGAGCACCCTTTAAAGCTCTCGTCGCCCCTCGAAGCTCCCTTCTTTCTGCGTAATTCCTCCACCCATTATTAAATCCATCAACAATTCTCATTGAAAAGGGCATACAAAAATATTGATGCTGTGATGTTAATCAAATATCATTGGTAACTAAATTGTTGTAAACAAAATGCAATTTAACATTATACAACTTTCTTAAACATTATACGTCAAAAAAATCCAAGACGTGGTAAAAATAATCATAACTTCAAATGAATGCATTTTCATGTCTATCAACATATCCCATTGAAAAGGGCATACAAAATTATTGATGCTGCGATGTTAATCAAATATCATTCAAAACAAAATTGTTGTAAATAAAATGTAATTAAAAATTATACAGCTTTCTTAAAAATTTTACGTCAAAAATTTCAAGATGTGGTAAAAATAATCATTACATGCATTTTCAAGGCCCTATATAATTTCGACTTTTAATGGCTGTCCCTACAATCGCTGCCATTGTAAGACCAGTTATTAAAACCGTTATAAAACCGTTATGGGTATTCAGTAATATGCACAAAAAAATGAATAATGAATACTGGTAAAAATTATTGAGAAAACTGACCAATGCTTGTTAAAGCTCGGCACTTTAGAATATTGATCCAGCGAAAGTGTTTCGCATTAACACACATTACCAAGCCATTGTTCGTCTCGACCGTCGTGCTAATTGCTCAACTTCAGGTGGCTTCCGGTCCACTTGAGACACCGGGAGCTTCCGGAAGGGACGTCGGTCGTTAAATATTCGTCAAGAGTGACGTTATCAAGATGGGAGTTCAGCGATGGCATGGAGTTGTTAAACGCCGCCGGAGTTATCTGCCCAGATAAAAGTTAATGGGGGGAGAGAGGATCCCCCCTCAGTGGGGCACAACTCAAGATAAGGGACGACAGAATATGGGAGGAGGACTACAGACGAGGCGAGACGTACAAATTGTGTAACGTTTAATCATGAAACGGTCAGTTGTGAAAAACAGATACGCTATTCGAAGCGAGGAAGTTTCAGAAATGTTTCTAAATTTCCTGAAAAATGCCTGTATATCTGCATAAACCGAACAAATGTGCAGTGAAACTAAAACAATTACGAGAAAACTGCAGAAAATTTAATTATAAGTAACTCAAAATGAACAAACTACACCAAATTTAATATATCTAAAACTTGCCACAAAGTTTTCTAGAAATGTCTACAACGTAGAACCAAAATACCAAAAAAAACTTCAAAAGTCCATAATTTTAATCAAGGTCTCAAAACTATTGCAAAGTTCAGAAATTGCGAATCATTTAGTAAACCTCAAAAATGTAAACATTATGAAAGTGAAAACCCAAAACATATTATTGAAATTACTGAAACCTTAATAATCATCAAAATATGCAAATAATATTCCAAATTTCTCCGCCGCTTTAATACGAACATGACGAGTTTTAATGAAGTTGTACATAATTTCATGGAGATATTAGAAATTACCGAATAAGTGTTATAGAGTTACGAATTGAAATGAAAATTTGGATTTCCCACATATGCAATCAATATATGAAAAAAGGTAAAACTTCAAGAATGTCACAAACATATTAAAAGTATCAGATTTTTGAAATTTTTAATGTTTTTGTTAACATTCTAGATTTTATTTTCTTGATTTTATGATTGTATATTTTGTTCATAAAACTATTTAGTAATTCCACTGTTGTATAAAATATCTATTTATCTATCTTGGAAATTTATTGCAACTTCTACGATTATTTTATTAAATTTGCATATTTTGATACTAGTATTACTAGTACTACTAGTACTTACTACCTACTAGTACTTACTAGTACTAGTACTACGTTTTTCGTAATTTCAATTTAAAAAAATGGTTTTGCATTTTCTTTTATTTCATAAAGCTCTTGTTAATAAATTGTAAGAAAACTTAACTAAACCGTTCACTACAATGTTGCAAAACTTTAGATATTTTGATTGAAATTCTATATTTTTTAACACTTGATTCTTCTTCTTCAAGTTCCATCTCCTATTGTAAGTTGGATATCATCATGGCAATCTTTACTTTATTGTTAACTGATTTAAATAGTTAGAATAAAAATAAGAGTAATTTATTCAAGTTAGTAATACACTACTCAAAATAATTATCGCATATTCCCAAAAACACCATTATATATATTTTTTTAATTTGCGTATGTGATCCGTGTTTGTAGGTAGAAACAAAAAAAAACAAAAATATGCGATAAATATTTTGAGTAATGTAATTGATTGGATGTTAGGCTGGAACATTCCCTTAAACTTATTTCTAAGCCAGATAATCCTTCTTCTTCCTATACTTCCATTTCCCCTTATCTTTACTTCCATAATTAGTCTCAGCACCCTGTAGGTGCCCCGTAGGTACTGCAGTTTCCGTTTTTTAATAGTATTTATTAGTACTTCTTCTTTGTTAATCACACAATTAATCATACATTTTCTGTGATATTTGCAATAAATTTTTCACAATTGACATAGATTTTCTATAATTTGATTTTTTTTTTTGCGATTTTCTTATTTATTTTACTACACTTTTATTAAATATTTCATTATTAAGTTATTAATAATTGTTTTGTTGTGTGTATCATCCAATGGTTATGATTGTGTTGTAATGATTCCTTATAATTCATTACGTCCTGGGGTGTAATTTCATATAAACAAGTCCATAACATACGGGGCGTAATGAATTCATTACGCCCTGGAATGTATATTCATATAAACATTGCTTGTTTTTCCTTTGGCATCTTTCTTAAAGGAAAAATAGTAATTGCAATTATAATTTCTCGCGTAATATGTTTCCTCATCAGTATCGCTGTAAGCCTTAGATTACATTAATTACACGCCGTAAAGCGTGTTTAATGGCAATGTAGCTTCCGGCCTCACGCATAGGCCACGTTTCTCCCCCCAAAACCGCCCTCATTAAGCTCCATCGGGTGCAAGATCTGGGAGTAGACGTTTCCATTATCGACAGTCAAACGGCACTAAAATCGCTGCTAATTAGCGGGGCTTTGTTTTACGGCGTCGCCGTCATCGCTAATGTGCCGTTAATACGCCCCCCCCCCCTCAAGAACATCATCACGTAATTAGGGATTATGTAATTATGATTATGTGAGCGAGTTGATGATGGGGATTGTTTAGTGCCTCGGAAAACCGTGCAATGTAAAGTGGAATAATAAATTTTCAATATGTTTCCTCTGAGAAATGAAAGCAGCCGGTAATTGTATAACGTGCAGAAAAACAGTCAATCAATGTATTTACTGATGAGTAAAATCAGGTATTTTGATAACTAGGCTTAGGATAGTTATGCACTAAAAAATCACAAAATATGCATGCAAATATGCACTAAAAATGTTCACAAAATCACTTAATGTTGCACTTTTGGACCTTTTATCCTTTAGCATGTTGATATTTTCAATAAATTTACTTATGAAGTGTACAAAACCAAGTTCTAGTAGCAACTGAATGAGTAAATAACAACTTAAACCAAAATGTTCCTGAAAACCACACGTCCTCTTGCCTTGAATTCCTTAACACTTTCACTACCATCCTTAAAGCACGTATAAAGTCCATTAGGCAAATCTAGATCGTAAATTTTGAGTCCATAATTGACTTGCAAGAAATGCAGATTTTCTTATATGTATCAGTAATACATTAGTTGACAATTATGTACGTAGGTAATTAAGGCTTCAGCCCTTCAAATAGTCCAGTTTCAGTTTTCAGGAGCTGCAAATTTCTAAGAAAGTATTAAGTGCCCTACCTACCAAAATATGCATTTTGGACAAAAAAAGTTAAAAATATGCATTGAAGCCAAAAGTGTTCAAAATATGCATTTATTCTTAATATTGGCAAAAATATGCAATTGCATATGAACATATACAAATGCTTAACTATCCCAAGCTTATTGATAACCATCAAATTTTAGAATTAGAGAGTTTGTGGCGAATTTCTAAGTATAACAGAAGCTCTAGAAAATAACTCAGGTGATGTACAGTGATGTACACATTAATGATACACATGTACACATTAATGATACACAATGTACACATTAATACACATTAATGTACACAGTGATGTACACATTAATCTAGTACAAACAATTTGACTTTGCCATATAAAATTGCTATTGTAACCTAATTTCTTGTACTAGATTTATGTGAGCATGACTGTACGCACTGCCATGATTTTTTTTCTTGCTGACTATATTCCTGCCGATTTTTTTTCCGCACTATTTGCGCCACGGAAGCGCTTGACGAGCCGTAATAAAATTGAAATGATCTGATGATAAAACGCACATTCAACCGTAACAGCGCCATTCCAAGTGCAATAACAACACGAAGCACCAAATTTTTCCACATCGCGCCATTAATTAACAAAGCTTTTATAATTCTGACCCCCCTCAAAACATTACGTTAAATATTTACGCGGAATTTTCATTACAATACAATTTCGGATGAAAAAATTTCGCGCAATTTCCACGGCCATTACGCTGCACCGGGGAATTAAACTGCAAACACTGGCCCTTCAGGAAAGGGCCTGGCGTTAACAGTTAACGCAGAACGAAACCGGAGAAAAATAATTGAAACGCCAGAACGCCCCTAGGGCAATTACCACAGTATTGATGCGTTAATTGTCGCTGTAATTACTACCGACTATTTATTGTTTCGTTTATTTCTCGCCCTCTTTGAACTCGCAATTATGAGTACAGGTACAAACACTCAACCTATATTATCATTAAATTATAAAATTTTCTTAGCAACTGCAATATTTTAACTGGAAAGTTGTAAATTACAAACTCTTCAGTAAAATTTTGTTTATACCAAGGCACATTTTTTTATCTAGACAAAATTTTGATTTCACTAAAAAAATTATGGGCAATTAAAGGTTTTCATTATGCACTATAACATTTCAATGGCAACTGTAATATTTACACTGCAAGTTACAGCTTGCAATTTAAAGTACGAAATTTTATTCCCAATCCTAATATTTTCATTGGAAATTATAAAAGTTCCATATGAAATTACAAATTTCAGCAAAAATTGTTCATTTTCTTTATAAATTATAAAATTTGGTTGGAAATTATGAAAGCCTTGTTGTAAATTGCAAATGATCAAATTTTAATTTATATTGCAATACTTTTGTTATAAGTATAAATTGGATTCATAAAATATTTCATAAAATTTTTCACTAGAACTTGCGAATTTTTCATTGGAAATTGCGAAATTGGAAATTTTCGTTCCTAATTAAAAACTGTAGCTGCACATTAATGAATATTTCAAATGAATCAAAAATTTGGTGTATATAGCAAAATTTTGGTTGTATGTATATTTTTTTCGAATTTCAGAGTCTCATTGCAGTGCAAAATATCTTCATTATAAATTATGATATTTTGTAATTATGAATTAATAAATAAGTAATTACGCGATTTTCATAATAATAACATTTTGTAAGTAATTGCACAAATGTCGTTATAAATTACAACCATTTATAATTAATTACGCACTTTTCACTGGAAATTACGAAAATTTCAGTTTGAATTTTCAATCGATTTTTATTACAACTATGAAATATCATGGAAAACACTTGTAAGTTATATTGTAAATTGAAATAGTTTCCCTGGAAGTTACGAATTTTTCATTGGAAATTGTGAATATTTCGTTTCTAATTATAAACTTTTGGTGGAAATTCATGAATATTTCAAATTGACTTCAAAATGTAGTTTCGAATGTATATTCTGTTATCATCGTATCACAGAGATACAAGTCAGTAAAATTGGAGCAAAGTTGCGTAATCATATGGGGAAATATAATCAATAAAAATAATTTCAAAAATGTCAATAGTTACTGTGATTTAAAAATAATATGATATTTTCGAAAATATAATTTAATTTTCCTGTCGTCACTTCAAGAGATATTACAAAAACACATTTTCATTTTCACCTTTTCTCCTCTACAATTTTCGATTTTCGATCAAACGTTTCGTGTGAGTACAATCATCATTAAGTCTAAATTTTTAAATATGGACCTGCATTTTCTATTTTATTTTTGAGTTCTACTCACATATCATTATATCATCATTATAGTCAATATTATTATAATGGTGTGCAACACTTAAGGTTTTAGTAACTATTTTATATAAAAATTAAAAAAAATAAAATAAAAATAACAGCCACATTATCATTAGAGAGAATGGCAATCTATTTGAACATTTTTTATAAAACTATTATTTACCCTTGTAACACCTATAATTCGTTTTCAATTGTTAAATTCTATTTAGCATTAATATTAGTATTAATCGTACTGCTGTATTTTCTTGTTAAAAACTAAGTAAACAACTAAGTTTTTAACAAGAAAATACATCAGTAGAATTAATACTAAATAGAATTTAAGTATTGAAAACGAATTATAGATATTGCAATAATAAATAATAGTTTTATAATAAATGTTCAAATAAAACATGTTTCTATTGCACTAACTTATGCACTTATGGATCTTATGCACTAAAATTAAGTTTTTAACTATTTTCTTGTTAAAAACTAAATAAACTACTAATTTATTAACAAGAAAATACATCAGTACAATTAATACTAATATTAATGCTAAATAGAATTTAACAATTGAAAACGAATTGTAGATGTTACAATAATAAATAATAGTTTTATAATACGTGTTCATTTAGAACATTGTTACAAACAGTCGGAATATTGTTACAAACAGTTAAATTGGATCTTATGAACTAACACTAAGTTTTTAACTGTTTGTAACAATGTTCCGATTTCCGTCAATGGTTTTCATGGCACTCTAGTTTATATTTTTTATTATTAAGTGATTTTTTTACATTTTTTTTACAGTTTTTGCAGTATTTACTGGAAACTATGAAAATGTCATATAAATTAGAAATTTCAATTGATTTTAAAACCTAAAATATCATTCAAGTGTATAAAAGTTTCGCACAAGTTACAAGAAATTAAAAAAATGTTGTTCTTTAGGTCAACTAAAGAAGAACTGTCGTGTCCCCTTTGTCCGACCGTTTTTATATTATTTAGGAAGGTCAGTGTTATCTATTCCCGAGCTCCCGATTATCCATCACTCCCACACACTTAACATCCGAAATCCCGGACGAAGGCCGCGTTACTTAATTTATCTATTTATACACGGGACGATTCTCACACTCGTGACAGTATAACTATCCTAAGCTTATATATATATAACTGTTTGTCTTATATTCCTTAGCCCGTTGGGTTACATATCTTAATATTGATGAAAAAAAACAGTACTGATGGTTTTTTCATGCAAAATAGTAAATAACTTGCCTCTATGGATACTCTTTTTCTCCTGCTGAGGCTGTACCTATACACAGCTGATTGTTGGCTTTGCTTTCATGTGCCGGACATAAATCCGGTACATATCGCGTTTATTATCACTGCTATCTCAATACACGTTTCAAAAGCTACAGAAATAGATTCACTTCCGGCTATTCTAATGAGAGGAGTGCTGCGAATTTAGCAATTTAGCAAGAGGATTGACGAACTAACAATTCGAGTGTGACAATTGTAGGCGTGATTTCCGAATTCCCAGAATCAGCACCGCAAAACAGAGTGGTGTTTCACGTGCCATTACAGGTAAACTGCAAGCTGGGTGTAATGGTTAATAACATGCACTTTTGGCTAATGGTTTTAACCATGGCAACATTTTTGGGAAAGGACTCATTTTAGGGACTTAAAACAGCTATTTGTACAAAAAAGTTATTATACGTTGTCTTAGACAATTGCTTTTTTTTTCATGTTCTTGCAGATGAATTTATTTTTATGTGAATGTTGCCTGCAACATTGTAATTGTATAACTCACCTGTGAGCACGAAAGCCGCAGTAACTATAAATCCGAGGTGCTGCGAGGAGAACATGGTCCTGGTTTCCTGCTGGTTATAATTATTTATGGTCGCTGATTCTGAACCATTTCCGAAACTCCACTTTGCACACGCGTCGTTTTCGTGTTGCGGCTGTACGACGGGCTGCGGACGTGCGTGCGTCGCGACGCTGCGGTCTGCACTGGACTCGGAGCGCCGCGACGCCGACGCTGCTGGCGCGCGCCGTGCCTCCTCCGGAGCCCGGAACTTTTCCCGGAGTCCCCGGAGTCACCGGAGTCCTGGGTGCACCGCACGACGCGAGGTTTTGCATCCGACCCCTAACAGACCGAGGGGATAATTGGCGAGAAACCGCCGGGAAGTTCGCGTCGGCTGAAAACGACGCCGACGTCCCACAAGACCATAAATACTGATGTACGATTTTCAATGGCCTAAAAAATATTTAATCAATATTTATTGAGTGCGATAGATCTCGGTGAATATTTAAAAGTAAAATGTGATTTAACCTATCCTGTCCCATTGTCGATCTTAAATACGATTTTAAACGTCGAAGACTAGAGAACGTTCTTTCACCCTTACATGTGTCGCAGGTATAGTTAAAAATATCTTAACAAATTTATGAATTTCCGGCAACATTTCTATGATTGTTGAGGACTTTTTAGAAATGTACATACATCAGTAATGGAATTCAATTTCACTGCTTCAGTCGAAGCCAAATCTAGAAGTATGTCCTGTGGAGTTTTAAAGGCTCTACATTAAAATCTTCTCTATAAAATGTGCAAATCTCAGTATCAACTTTTTCCAAAATAAACTGTTCCATGTTTATCAAATGTTGTATAGACGCAGTTTCAAAGCGATCATCCAGGCTTGCAATGACCTTATCATCAACTTCATAGAAAATTTGTTTATAAAAATCAAACGCATTTAAAAATGAATGCCCTAAGGAACCATCATTTAATGGCTTAGATGAAACTCGTTGTCTTGATAACTTGATATCTATTAATTTTAATGATTTGGCTGTCACTTATGCATCTTTCCATAAGGCTTCATAACTTCTCATTTTTCTTACAATCCTCTTCACAGCATCTATTTTCAAGTTAGCTTGCTGAATGTTCAGGAACGGTTTCTGCAGTGCTGTATTAAAAAAAAAACATTTTTTTCAAATATCTTGATAACCATTTTAAAATAAAATAAAGATTTTTGTTGCAGTAGATTTTTTAAATATCCTTCGGCCTTTGCACCAGCTTTAGACTTATCACTATCAGAGACATTTTGTAGAAAGTCGATTAATGTTTGGTAATTATCAACAATACTCTTTAGTGAAGATACCCGCATGCACCATCCCATTGACTCCCATTCTGTATTTAATTTTAATCTCTTAAATATTTCGATTCGTTTCGGCGATTTATTAACAAAATGTATGAGGTCTTTCATAATGCTTAAGAAATTTCGTATTTCCAAAATTTCTTGCATACCATCTTTCACTACCAAACTTAATATATGCGCCATGCAGTGGACAAAAACAGCTCTATTTTCGGACTGTTGAATTCTTGCTTGCAATCCACTTTTAATTCCACTTACATTCCTTGCACTATCATAACAGTCCTCTGCAGTTTGCAATTGGCAATTCTAGCCTTATCAATACATCATTTATAACTGAATACAACGTTTCTGAATTCGTGAAAGATGCTCATAAAATTCAATAAAATATTCATAGATTTCTAAATTGCTATCTACATTTCTCAAGCATATTGACAGTTGCTCTTTCAATGAAATATCGGTTGTGTCGTCACATAGCAAAATAAGTTGCTTCCTTTATAACACGAATTGTCATGGAAATAACTTTATTTCCACCTTCTTAGTAAATGACATTTTATAGGGTTATTTTGTTGTAGAAAAGCAGACAGATTGAAAACAAATTCAAATTTTATTACAAACACTTTAAAACTATAATGGATCGGGCTTATAATTATACACTTTTATTCATTTGTACATTTTCGGCAACCATTTTCTGGTTGTTACTTTCAATTTCCAAATTCATGTTTTTGTTAGAAACAGAGAAAGCTGAAGTCGTGACTGCAGCCAATGGTGCTTCGTGTTCTTTATTAGAACCCTTCTGATTGCCAGATTGCACCATTTTTGCATTTGTTCTTTTGTTACACGTAGATTCAGCAATATAGTTTACATTACCATAACTACGTCTAGCTACAAATTACCCAACGCCTCCGTATAATAAATGTCAAGCAATTTATTTAAAAATAGGTAAATGAAGGTGGAAATAAAAGTTTGTACGTGACAAGCTTTGTAAATTAATCTTTATGGGCGAGCTGGATTATAGACTTCCACAAACTTCCAGCTCGCCCATAAAGATTAATTTAGAAAGCTTGTCATGTATATAACTATTATCAACCGTTATAGACAATATTACAATAAAAACATCGCGAGAGCACTATTTGTAATTGGTACGATTCTACCAACTATTTAACTATTCAATTCAGGAACATCTTCAGAACGGAGTTTTAGTAAAACTTTGAAATTGGAAATTTAATCGATATATCCTCTAATTGCTAATCCCTGTACTGCCAAAAATTGCAAGGTAGAATTTTTAAAGGTTCCAAAGCGGCCCCCCCCTTGGAACTTCTCAAGGGGGGCATCTGCCCCGCTGCCCCCCCTGTAATCGGCGCCTATGTACTTCAATATTGAATAAAATTACCAATGACAAACCGAAATACAAAAACGAAAACATGGGCGTTTGACAAATCAAGAGCCGAAATACAAAATTGAAAACATAGTGTTTTGAGCTCTTTATTTTGTCATTTTCAGCGAGCACCATATGCTGGCATATATGGTATGAGCAGCATATTTAGCTAGAAAATTAAATACTTGCGCAATAATTCTAGAATCTGTGCTTTGCGGACACATTTTGGTGCTTCACACAATCCGCTTACACAATTCAACAGAGAAAAACCATATTAATAACGCTGTCGGGGTTCCTCCCCGGGAATCCGGGCGCCCTCCGGGGGTGAATAATTCCGGACGAGTGACAAATCGCCGCCTTGCGGGGGTTCTTCCTCTGGCTCAAGTTTCTCCCTTCTTCCAACGTCTCAGGGCCAATTCGCTGGTTTATAAATTATAAAAATATTCTCATTCCGCCCTGAATGACAACGAGGCTTTGCAATGTTACCACCACACGCCCTAACAGGGGAGGAACGTATGGCATGCGTTCTAGAATAACCTGTTGTGACTTGTAAATTATAAAACATTCTCATTTCGTCCGGAATAACTAGGTGGGTCGTTTTGCTGTATTAGCACGATATGCCGCGGGCAAAAAAATACGTTTTAGAATAACCTGTTGTATCTTGTGCCTCGATATTCGTTTTCCCCGGATTAAAGCAGTTTTGTGGGGGGTTTGGGGGGCTGCTATTATGCGCGCACGTCATTTCCAGCAATTTTTACAGGCCCCCCGGGGGCTCAACGGACGACGGCTGCGTCTAGGAGCCCCCCGTCTCGGTGGAAACTTTCGAGCCCTTTAATGTTTCATACAAGACCGTAAATGCATCGGCCCCGGAGCGAGCATTTGAATAGCTCCTCCTGCTCCACGGAGGAAACTGGGGATCCTCCACCGATGGAGGATCCATTACCTAGTAATTGCGCCTCGTCAATGTTTCAAAAACTGCTGCAGACGATATTCCGCCTATTGATTACTACGACGGCGATATACGATGCTTAGAAAACCTATAAACGTATGAGCGCAACGTGATATATACAGGGTGTCTCTTAATCATGTGTATATACATATTTATAATTGGGTTCGAATTTACAATACGACAATTTGCTTTACGCAATAATTTGCTTGTGGAGGTTAACATGGTAATTCAGCAGTACATTTAAATATTGCCCACAAGAGCGAATCAAAGGCAGCAGCAGAAGACGCGAACCTTCTGGCTGAATACTGGCTAAACTAAACGCATTTGTATATAGATAAGTTTTAAGAATCGTTCGGTTTGTTATTTATTTATTTGTGTTTTGCAATTATCTTCGTTTCTCACCAATTTTTCGCCGTTTGCTATTCTCCATCGATGAGAGTGTCCCGTTTGCTTCACTCTTGTATCGGTTCTGACACAAAAGTATTGACCTTTTTAAGCATTAGGCGCTTAGAGTACTTGTGCATTACGATCACGATTGCGCGATTACATAACGGATTCGCAGAATCAACTTGTGTCATCGCAATGCAAATTGGCCGCAATTTCAAGATAAACGGACGAGTGTTATGCATTGCATAAAACGTGATATATTCTGGCCAGAGCTGAGCTGGGCATTCGTTGTAATGCAAAGCGCCGTTTCACGTTGAACGGTTTATCGCTGCGGTTTGATTAAAAAAATAAAATAAAAAAATGTTTAGCGCAGATCGCATCTGATGAAGGGCAACGTGTTGGGTATACGGACATAATACAGTCCACCGTTGATATTGTGCCACATCAAATTCGATTTTCCCCTGATTGGACACGTATAGTAATAATAGGAGGGGGGCTATGAGGGCTATAGCCCAGGGCAGCAAAATTCAGGGGCTACAAATTTTTGGAAAAATATCGAAGGCACAAGTCACAATAAAATATAAACATACAAATAAATGAATGACGAACCAAAAAAGGCTAATATACAAGAAGTGAGGCATCTACCTCCTTCAACTTCAAAGATTTGAAACGACTTTTTTGTCAATTTTATGCCGAGATATGTTTTCTCGATTTAACGTATAAAGTAATAAGCTACAATAGTCTGAGATTGATCCATCAACCCTATCAGTATACAATGTACAAGAACAAAATTTAACATTTATGAAAATTGAGCACTAATGAAAGCTACAGTGACTTAGTATGAAGATGAAACGAGCAGACGAAAAAAACAAAAAATCCAGTCAGATGAAACCAGAGCAGGAGATGTAGAAATGATTGGTAGAGAAAATTTCAGAATCAATCAAGAGTATTAAAATTCTTTAAAAGTTCAATATCCAAGAAGCACTTTGACATTGTTTGCAAAGCTTCAGTATCCTTAGAATATTTTAGTTTTTCAGAAAATTTCACTTTAAATTCAATGAACATTTTATGTAGTATTTAGTGGTAAATATTACTAACTTTGTCAATTGAACAAGTATCATCATGCTACAAGAATGATTGTAATGTTTTTGGACGTTTCCTGACGCTGTTTTATCTCTTTCATTTAACTGCAGTTCGAACTAAAATTTATTTCTGTGATATTTCTCATACTATGGTTCATTAACTCTATAATTTAAGTAATAAGATTAGGGACGTACAATTATTACTTAAACTATAAAATTTATTTATTTATCCAAGTGTTGTCCATTTTCCCCAAAAGTTTCAAAGATTACAATTAAAGTTTTAATACCAAGAGAAGCTTTAGACGAATCAAACTTTTCACTCTGAAGCAATTGATGAACTCGTCAAGCGTCTTCAAGAATTTGTTTTAATGTTTTAATGAGCAACGCGTCTAGCCATTTTGCTGTTGCATTAGATATTCTCTAAAATATTCCAAAATTATCGGATATTTATCTGCCTTAATTGCATAACTAAGATTTACCATCATTCTTCATTTATCATCTGCTCTACTATCATCGGCCATAACAGCAAAATAATACGCATCAATAGTTTCTTTTACAAACATATTCAATGAGCAGTTAGCAATACTGTCTATAATTCCACTGAGATACACGTCATCTAGACACAATTCTTGGGAGGATTGTAACTTTGTATAAATGGTTAACTTTTTTATCAAAACTTCAAAAACTTCTTCTAAATAATTCCACGATTTGTACTTGCGCCCTTTCATTATGGCCTCTAAACAAAACTGATGTTTTTTTTTTGTAATAAAAGAACTCTTAGAGTGATTATATTTGAGCGATCTATTAAAAAGAGACCGTTTTTTGCATAGCAATTCTATGATACTCAAAATCTCGAAGTACTTGATAATTTCTAAAGCTTTTTTCCAATTTTTAAAGCTGAGTGAGATAAAAACTGGTTCTCTAGATTTTTTTTAAATAGCCTATTAAAAATATTAGTAATAAAGTCTCTGCAATTTGCATAAATGCTCTGCAATTTGAATAATGAGTTGTATTGATGAGTACTATTGACTCTTCCAGTCAGCAGGATTAAATATAACTCTGCCCACCACATTTCGAATGTGATAAGTTGCTTTAAGATGTTACTCTCTGCATCGAAATTGATGTTGATGATCTAAACCATTAAAGCCAATAAAATATCATCAGACTCAAAGAAATATAATAAATATAATAGGAAGCAGAATGTTGAATTTTGACGCTGCATTCTAGCCAAAAATGGTCCCGAAACCATTTATGTTCTTGGGAAGCTTATTTCTGTTTTATACAACCTGCTGAATACGGATAATAATAATAAATGTTTACAATTACAAATTTAAAAAATCTTTTTACGCAACACTGCCCTTGAGTAGATGCAATTTCTGAATTTTTCATAGCTGTATATTATTTTTATACGATCCGATTAGCCGTTCAAATGGGGGAGAAACTCATGGTGGATACAGCCCTAATTTGTATGGACGAGTAGTTCTAATAATGCTCCAAGCTTTATTATCTGTTATGTTACGAGGATTGCTCCTACGTGTTGGCGTTGATAACGACTTTGGTCCTCTGCGATGGCAAAAAAAGAACTTTTCTCTTCTCTCTACGTTTGTGTACAAGAGCGCGTGCGTCATTAAACCGCCATCATAAATAAGCACCGTTATAGACGGAAAGTTTTTATTGCGAATGCACTTTTCGAGATTGCCCCGTAAACCGGGGGCCGTGATGGGGGCTGCTGGGGGCGCGGGGGGTGCGTGGGGCTTCGGGGGGCGCGGATTGCGCCAGACGGGCGCCTCTCCTCCGGAATTATAATCCCGACGCCCGCCGGGTCATTGGGAATCTATGACTCTGCGGGGCGACTGCCTCCCGGGGCTAGTGATCACTGCGAAATTATGGAAACCGAATGAATTGCACGAACATGAAGCGGAATTAATTACGAATGATCTTACAAACAAATAAGGCCTGCGCCTGTCAACCTAAATTCCAAAATTCCAGATTCGAAATTCTCGTTCCACTTTTCTTTTGGGTTTCCAATGTTTCTAAATTTTCTGAAACATGCTGTATGACATGTTTCACTTTTCACAAACTTTTATCTATAAAAATTTTCATTCAATAAATATCAATCATATAAAAAATAATATAGATATTTAAATATTTTATTTCATTGCGTACCTAAAATTCAATTTAAAATTAGCAACAATAACAGTAAAGTATGATGAATGAGGAAATTTCACTGAATCAAAGTTTTATCATATATGACTGGTAGGAGTTATTTTATTCCATTAATTTGCTGATGAGGTTGTTTTTCGCATAGAGTAAATCCTTTGAAATAACAAATAATAACATGAAAACTCTTATAAATTCTATTAATTTTGCGGAATGCGTTAACAGTTAAAACACTCTGACCAGAAATCGCGAATCTCTCGTAGACAAAACTCGGACAAAAGGCGAGCAAAACTGATGTTCGAAATTCCTCCGCGATTCTTTTTAAAATTCTCCACGATACGCCACGGCATAATCTGGCCAAACTTCGGGGCCGCCTGGCTTATACTTCTTTTGCATATTTCTTTTTTCCAACTTAATATTTGTAAGTGATAACTTTTCGCAGCTATGATAAGGGCGCACGAGAAGTTGCTAACTCCTCGACACGAAGATACCGAGAGTAGGGGGGTGAAGGGGGGGTGGGGGCTTTGTGCGACGACACTTAAGGCGGAGGTTCACGTGAAAATATGCTAATCCGCGAATTAAGATGACTGCACAGGCCGTCAAGGGGGCGTTTAATTAAATTAAAAATTCAAAAACGCGTAAAAGCGGAGTGTTATGAAATTATGTTTACAATTAAGACTTTTTGCACTTGCGGAATCCCACCGCTAAATTAACAGGCGGATATGTAATTATCGTAACGGTCGTGATTTAAAATATTTTTCGGTGTATTTCAGTTTGCCAATGGGATTTTATGGATTATTACCTTTTGGCAAAAACTAGTTAGGTTTAATACTTTAATTCTGTATTAATCTCTTAAAAGTTTATAATGTAATCTTTCTTACAGCCCCAATCACCCCCTTAGTTACGCCACTGACGGCGGCAGATTTAGGGGGGGGGGCTATGAGAGCTATAGCCCAGGGGGCTGTAGCCCCCTGGGCTATACAAGATTTTGCTATACTGGATTTTGCCCAGAGGAGCAAAATCCAGGGTCGGCAAATTTTTGGAAAAACACCAAAGGGACAAGTCACAATAAAAAATAAACATACGAATAAATAAATGACGAACGAAAAAAGGCAAATACAAGAAGCGAAGCATCTAACTACCTCCTTCAACTTCAAAGATTAGAAACGACTTTTTTGTCAATTTTATGCCGAGATATGTTATCTCGATTTAACGTATAAAGTAATAAGCTACAATAGTCTGAGATTGATCCATCAACCCTATCAGTATACAATGTACAAGAACAAAATTTAACATTTATGAAAATTGAGCACTAATGAAAGCTAAAGTGACTTAGTATGAAGATGAAGCGAATAGATGAAAAAAACATAAAATACAGTCATATGAAACCAGAGCAGGAGATGTAGAAATGAGTGGTAGAGAAAATTTCAGAATCAATCAAGAGTATTAAATTTCTTTAAATGTTCAATGTCCAAGAAGCACTTTGACATTGTTTGCAAAGCTTCAGTACCCTTAGAATATTTTTGTTTTTCAGAAAATTTCACTTTAAATTCTATGAACATTATATCTAGTATTTGACGTAAATATTACTTCGAAAATTAACTTTGACAACTGAACAAGTATCATCAAAATACAAGCATGATTGTAATGTTTTTGGACGTTTTCTGACGCTGTTTTATCTCTTTCATTTAACTGCAGTTCGAACTAAAATTGATTTCTGTGATATTTCTCATACTAAGGTTCATTAATTCTATAATTTAAGTAATAAGATTAGGGACGTACAATTATTACTTAAACTATAAAATTTATTTATTTATCCAAGTGTTGTTCATTTTCCCCAAAAGTTTCAAAGATTACAATTAAAGTTTTAACACCAAGAGAAGCTTTAGATGAATCAAACTTTTCACTCTGAAGCAATTGATGAACTCCTGAAGCGTCTTCAAGAATTTGTTTTAATGTTTTAATGAGCAACGCGTCTAGCCATTTTCCTGTTGCATTAGATATTCTTTAAAATATTCCAAAATTATCGGATATGTTAATTTATCTGCCTTAATGGCATAATTTACCATCATTCTTCATTTATCATCTGCTCTACTATCATCGGCCATAACAGCAAAATAATACGCATCAATAGTTTCTTTTACAAACATATTCAATGAGCAATTAGCAATACTGTCTACAATTCCACTGAGATACACGTTATCTAGACACAATTCTTGGGAGGATTGTAACTTTGTATAAATGGTTAACTTTTTTATCAAAACTTCAAAAACTTCTTCTAAATAATTCCACGATCTGTACTTTCGCCCTTTCATTATGGCCTCTAAACAAAACAAAACTGGTGTTTTTTTTTCTATTAAATTAAATCTATTAAAAAGAGACCATTTTTGCATAGCAATTCTATGATACTCAAAATCTCGATGTACTTGATAATTTCTAAAGCTTTTTTCCAGTTTTTTTTAAGCCGAGTGAGATAAAAACTGGTTCTAAATTATTTTTTTAAATAGCCTATTAAAAATATTAGTAATAAAGTCTCTGCAATTTGCTCTGCAATTTGAATAATGAGTTGAATTTATGAGTCCTATTGACTCTTCCAGTTAGCAGGATCAAATATAACTTTCCCCAACACATTTCGATTGTGATAAGTTGCTTTAAGATGTTACTCTCTGCATCGAAATTGATGTTGATAATCTAAACCATTAAAGCCAATAAAATATCATCAGACTCAAAGAAATCAAATAAATCGCCTAATACCGATACAATGATTAACGTTATCTCAACCGTGACTAATTACTGTAATTCCGTTCGGTCCTTTTCCATTGATTTCGGCATTGATTAAGTTGCTTCGGCAAGAAGTATAGGCTGCAGAAGTATAAATCCGCCACTGGCCACTGATGCTATATGAAGGGTGTATTATACAAATATAATTTATCTTGCGGCTTACACAAGTTGAAGTTGAAGTTAAAGATGAAGTCGGTCTGGTGCAGAAGTGAATTACGGTCTCTCGCCTTGTTAAGTGTGAGGTATGTTTATTGAGGGATTTAAATGTCAGGGCCGTGAGTCTTTCCACTTACCCATTTACGCCCCGGTCTGGCCTCATGGGCCTAAGCCCATTCTTGCACGGGTCCCGCGAAAGGACGACGTAATAAAGGGGGCCCATTGTGCCCCCGTAATGACTTTTGTTTGGTTTGTTTGGGGCTAATAATTGCGACTCTGGCCGCTGCTAATCAACCCCTCGCGAAGCACCGCCACTTCGGGGAAAATTGGGGCAAAACTCTGCTCCCTTTCTTCTCGCATCGAAATCGTTTAGTTAATTTGACGACACGACGATTTCGTTCGAAAACGTGAATAAGTTCGTCCGCCCACTGATAATAATTGGAGCGTTTCACGCATCCTTCACGAGATGTTTCATTATTTTATGTAACTTTCGTTACACGTACAAGTACAAGTGATTGCTGCAATTACTTGCTAATTCTACTATCCTATATCTGTAATCTATTTTTCTCAGTTTGAGGAACTCTTATATTCGTCACACATATGAATTGTGAATGGAATTCATATGAATATGAAATTACATAAAATTCGTATTTTGTGAGGGGCTTCTGTATACAAGGGCAGCGCAGAGTATACGAGTGAAAATAATTCCGCCCCTTCCTGCTCATATAGCTCATATAGCTCATATAGCTCCGGGGGCAAACATCATAATTTCGCGTGACAAATTGCGAGCATCGTCCGGAAACTTTTAAGATAAAGCCAGGACGAATTTGTTTACACGCCCCGAGATTAATCTCTCAACTTTCGACCCCGCATTAAGTGTGTGCCGCCCTCTCACACCGCCTCACCCCCCAGTATACGTCTTTTCCCCATGTATAATTCAAAGCATCCCAGGGACAATTTAGGCACGGCTGTAACAATTATCATTCGGCCAAAATGTGAGGATTTACATTTTTTATTTGTAAATAATTTTCGATTCTTGCATCGCGCCCATAGGCGCCCACTACAGGGGGGCAGCGGGGCAGATGTCCCCCTTGAGAAGTTGAGAAGTTTGTAATTTTGGCAGGGCACACTTTTTGTGGGTGAATTTTAACGTGAATGGCGCACAGTGGCAGAGAGAGGAAAATTTCAGACGATTCTGAAAATGTACTAGCTAGAGATGAATCCCAAATGACATGAAATGATCTAGACCAAGTGTTCATCTAGCAGTCTTGGAAAAAGGAAGTTTCTCCCTAATTTGGGAAATAAATATAAGTGGATCGAATATAATCCAGGAAGAGACAAGGTATTTTCTGTGATGAAGTGGACACTCTACGTAATACCATGAATAGACATGATAAAGCATCAATAAATGCGTTTGTGAAAAATTTCAAATACATGAAATTCGTTTTTACACAAATCCGCTGTGGAAAGGTATAATTCATTTTCCACAGGGAAAAATATTCACGAAAAAATATCGCTGGCGAAACGGAAAGAAATGATTCAATCACGAGTTCCTTTAAAAAATATTATTTCTACCTTGCAATTTTTGGCAGTACAGGGATTAGCAATTCAAGGCTATATCGATGAAACTTCCAGTTTCAAAGTTTTACTAAAACTCCGTTCTGAGTATGTTCCTGAATTGAATAGTTGAATAGTTGGTAGAATCGTACCGATTATAAATAGTGCTCTCGCGATGTTTTTACTGAAATATTGCCTATAATGGCTGATAATAGTTATTTACGTGACAAGCTTTGTAAATTAATCTTTATGGGCGAGCTGGAAGTTTGTGGGGTGAGCGACGTAGGAGCGAACCCCATAATCCAGTGAGCCTAGTAAAGATTAATTTACAAAGCGTGTCACGTACAAACTTTTATTTCCACCCTCATTTGACTATTTTTAAATAAATTGCTTGACATTTATTATACGGAGGCGTTGGGTAATTTGTACCTAGACGTAGTTATGGTAATGTAAACTATATTGCTGAATCTACGTGTGACAAAAGAAAAAATGTAAAAATGGTTCAATCTGGCAATCAGAAGGATTCTAATAAAGAAAACGAAGCGCCATTGACTGCAGTCACGACTTCAGCTTTCTCTGTTTCTAACAAAAACGTGACTATGGAAATTGAAAGTAACAACCAGAAAATGGTTGCCGAAAATGTACAAATGAATTTCGAAAACGAATAAAAGTGTATAATTATAAGCCTGGTCCATTATAGTTTTATAGTGTTTGTAATAATATTTGAATTAGTTTTCAATCTGTCTGCTTTTCTACAACAAAATAACCTTATAAAATGTCATTTACTAAGAAAGTGGAAATAAAGTTATTTCCATGACAGTTCGTGTTATAAAGGAAGCAACTTATTTTGCTATGTGACGACACAGCCGATATTTCATTGAAAGAGCAACTGTCAATATGCTTGAGAAATGTAGATAGCAATTTAGAAATCTATGAATATTTCATTGAATTTTATGAGACACCTTTCACGAATTCAGAAACGTTGTATTCAGTTATAAACGATGCATTGATAAGGCTAGAATTACCAATTGCAAACTGCAGAGGACTGTTATGATAGTGCAAGGAATGTAAGTGGAATTATAAGTGGATTGCAAGCAAGAATTCAACAGTCCGAAAATTGAGCCGTTTTTGTCCACTGCATGGTGCATATATTAAATTTGGTAGTGCAAGAAGGTATGCAAGAAAATTTGGAAATACGAAATTTCTTAAGCATTATGAAAGACCTCATACATGTTGTTAATAAATCGCCGAAACGAATCGAAATATTTAAGAGATTAAAATTAAATACAGAATGGGAGTCAATGGGATGGTGCATGCGAGTATCTTCACTAAAAAGTATTGTTAATAATTGTTAATAATAATTAATCGACTTTCTACAAAATGTCTCTGATAGTGATAAGTCTGAAGCTGATGCAAAGGCCAATGAATCGAAATTCTGAAAAGTCGGCGCCTATAATCTCGCCGTAAACGTATTTTGCCACCGACCGACGATCCGACTTAATCGCAAGCCAGATTAGGTTTAAGTTTGGCACGATCGGAAATCATCTCCTTTTCGCCCCCTGAATTCATAATGTGCAACTCCATAAATTAATTACGCGTTTTGCACGGGTGCTTGACGTCGGCCGTAATTCAACCCATTAAAATGTAAATTGCGCTCGGTAACTAACTGTAGGCCCCGTAACTCCTAACTGTAGTTGCCGAAGAGTTCTTGGGGGCCTCGGAGTAATTTCGGCACGCATCTTCGCCGTATTGGACGTTAAATCATAAGAAAGCGTAAGCGACGTCACGGTTTATCACTCGCGTGAACTGATGCATTAATCATGTCGGATATTGCTCAGACTGAAGCGTGGCTTCCTTTTATCACTTGTGAAAATTGATTTATATTGTAATAGAAGATTGGATAACGTAATCTGATTTGCTCGACATATGTGTTGATCGATTACATTACCCATGGAATCCATTCGTCAAGAATAGGAATGAATTCATTAAACTGGTCCGTGTACAACATTAGAATAATTGAAAGAGAAATTAAAAGTTGAAATTAATTACAATCAACATACAAAAGAAATTGTGCAGCATAATACATCTTCACACATGATGGAGTCTTCATCAGTTTCTAATTTAAATTTGCAGGAATTGCGAATTCATCTTTGAAAGATTGCATTACCAATGCTAATTTTCACGACGATAGTAAGCAGTTTCTAAAGTGAAATCATGATGATAATAATTTATGTAATTAGAATAATTATTACAAATGTCTTTATTTTCTAAAACCGACAAAATCTTGGACATACCTCGGATGCAATGAATCGCATTACAGCCGCAGATGTCAGTTCGAAATCCGAGCAATAGCCTGAATTTTAAGACATCTACGGCATTCATGACATTCATTTAATGAATTCTAGGCATGTTAACTTTGTGCCACATTGATATTGTTAAAGAGGCTAAATATTTGTTTGCCAGTCCATATGGTACCTATCAACAAAGGCCTACTTTTAACATGAAAATAACGCTTTAAAAGTATACAAACACCAGTACCTTAGAAAAATATATATCACGTAACGGTTAAGGGGGAGTTGTTTGTATGAGCATTCATACAAATAGAAGGATTTCGGGACGCAACAGATACCGACATCTACCGAATAGAGCACCTTTATGATATTGTGCTCTTGTTCTTAAGGATGGGCACCATCCACATAATAAAATTAGCGCTCCTCACAGAAAAGTCCAGCACTCGTCGAGTGTCTTTACCTTGCTATGCTATTCAATGATGGGCTTATTCTCAGTGTATAACTAAAAATGTAGCAATAATCAATGGATATGGGATACTGCAATGATCTGTGATGATTGTTTGTTTGATCACTGATTGTTGATTAAGTGTTTATTTAACACGTACTAACCTAAATAGCCTACAAGTTATCACTATTATCATCATCATATATATATATATATATATACAGTACCAGTACCAGTATACAGTACCAGACACAGGAATAACTGAATATAATACACTTCTGAACAAAATTAAGGGACCACTATTAAAATTCAAAATAAATTTAAAACCAGATAACAACATTTAATGAACCGAGTAAATATATAAATGCAAGTGTTTGCTAACAAATAAATAATATTCCTAATAAATAATAATAGTATTTAATAAACGTCAACATGTGAAAAATCTATTGAAAACAACTTATAACTTATAAAGAGTTATTTTATGTATATTTGGTGATCCCTTAATTTTGTCCAGAAGAGAAATTTTATATAGTTATTTATTTATTGATTTATTTATTTATTAACAAGCTAGCCAATACAAGTGTATAGTAATATAGTTGATTAAATGAGTAAATCATATTGAGAATGAATAATAAAATGTAAATTAAACTAGGCAACCAAGTGTACGCGGCGCTTTACTTTAGTGACGTTTTCTGGCGCCGTCTGTCGGCCAACAACGATCCGACGTTGACGACATTGCCGAAAGATGACGCGTCGGTTTGTTACATATCTTCAAATATTTCAAAAAATACTGATTAACTGAGTAATTATGTATGTGCAGATCATAGAAGATCAATTAACAGTCAGTTTAGAAGTTACGAGAGATCATAATAACGAGTGGTTTGCGCAAAAATCGTAAAAGAAAATGGGATTTTTGACTAAGCAGTTCAGCAGTTTTCCGCCAGGTGATAATCGAAAAAAATCGCCAAACAGGCCATTAAATCCTAACCTATTATATAACTATACAACTAAATTAATTTCGAGGATTTGAATTCATCGTTTAAATTTGATGGGAGCAATAGTACTGAATCACTCTTATCACACTCAAATTGATAACGTCGCTGTGCCTTAGACATAGTTAGTGTTATAACTTTCTCGCAATCAATTGTAACATTATATCACAGATCATCGTGATTTCTGCCCATTTGTTATTTGAAGGTTTCGCTACGAGAATAAGTTTATTATGGTGGAAACACCCTAGCGGAGTAACCCGGTCAGCGGAACTTCCCTGTGGCGAGTTCTGCATTCCTTATGTAAACCCACCATGTGAAGAACTAAAGTGTCAATGGACTGCACAGAATCATAAACCTTCTGTACCTAGAAGACGTCACTCCTGTCATGTCCGGAAATCCTGCAGTTCTGCATAGCTACCATGACAAAAAGTATCGGTGAGCTGCCAAACGTGTACACTGTAATTGGTTTCGGTGACTGAAACCATAAAATTAGAAGCAAATATTTAACTAAATCGATTTGTGTAGGAAATTGCAAACACATTGATTCACAATGAGTACTATATTACCCATAGGAAATGTACGAGCGTTTTACAAATGTATTAGCTAGGAAGAACCAAGTATACAGTCCTTGGGATTAACATAATAACGGTAAGGAATCATCATTGCATAATTTGACAGTCTACTGCAGATTATTTAGGATAAAATACTTTTATTGTAAATAAAACAATTGCACCTATATATTACAATTGATAAAATCATTAAGTACAAATGTTTGGGTATTGTAAAAAAAAAATATTTCATTGCAAAGTAAAACGTTAATATTCCCAAAATGACTCACACACGACACTCAACCCAGTACATGTAAATATGCATACTTATTCGGAATGGCTTTGTTTTGTGCAAAAAGTCTTTACATATAAAACTAAAACGGCGCTGCCATCCCACAGAGCCACCGCCGTCACGGTGGGCAAGCGAGGGACGCACAAGTGACTAGCAACGATTCTCACACCATCAGACGGCCGCCCACTGCAAGCGGGCACCCGCCTGATCTACTTCATCAGGCGTGACTGGCACTGGGGCGGGTCTACGTCTTTATCTTGCGCCCCACCTTGCTGTAGCCATTCCTGCCAGACTTGTGCCCGTTGCGACCCTCGGTGTTGAATCGGGACGCCTTGTTGCGCGACTCAAACACCACGTCAGAGTCCGAGTCTGTGTCGGACAGATCAGCTTTACGTGAATTATCTACAAGTATAAAACAGTATTATTCAACAATTTCAAACAAACAAACATTTCAACATAATACTCCACATGGAGTCGATAGCCAATAAAGATTATTATATATATAAAATATAGAAGATAATTGAATCGTTTATTTCAGAAACCCATCAACAGTGTCATTTATATAGGTTTTTCTCTACTTTTCTTTTTTACAGAATCAGTATTTGATATTGTGATTGCTTATTTTATGAGGCATTTAATTACAATATACATTTGATTCTGCTTAGTTGGACCGCCGGTCTATCGGGGCAGCCGCCTGTTTGGGCCAAATCTCATCGAATGGAGTCACAGTGTGACCTAGAATTCAGCAAAGAGTGTGAGACACTAGTCAAAGACGTTTCATGGGTGGACAGAATGTAGGAATTCGTCATGTTACAGTTTTGCTTTTTTTTTTCTGTTGGTTTTTCACATTGGCATCCATGTGTTTTGTCTTTGTGGTTGTTGCATTACAAAATAATTCCTTAGCTCTAAATCAAACTTAATTTACTAGCTGATAATGAAGTAATAGGTACTCTCAGGGACATTCTGGACCGTCTTTCCCAAGTTTTTAGGGCTTTAGTTGACTGCTTGTTCTCCATTTGAGCCGCAATGCTTTGAAATTTTGATTTGTCCTGAACAAGTGCATATAGTACAAACTTAAAAAATAGGTAGAAATGTAGTTTTTTGTTTGTACCATGTCAGACTATGAATGGATAGACTTACATGGATGAATATCCTCAGTATTCTCGATTAACTTGTAGGTTGTAGGTTTCTGGCCGCCTCTGAAAGAGCATCGGCTGATACATAAGTAAATGGCTCCCCAGACCGATCCAGCTAGACCAATCACCCCACAGACAATGCCAAGCACTACGTACAGAATGCTCCAGCTGCAGTCCGAATCTTCTTCATAGGCAAGATACACTTTAAACATATCCTAAAAAATAGGTATTAATTGATATTTCATTACTTGGGGCGGTCATAGATCACCAACTGATAACGGTTCATAATGCTTTATCTTTGCTTCATAAACTACGACTACGTACTTTACAACTGTACAACAAGTACTTACAGACATCCAAAATGCTTCGCACACGCACTTTCTGGTGATTTCTTCACAGACACCGTGCCCAGAACAGTTATTCTGGCAGACGGCCGTTTGCAGCCCGGCCACAGGAAAACCCAGCAAGCCTGCGTCCACCTTGAGCTTATCTCGCAAATGTAGCACAACCGCATTTGCATTGATAGGGTTGCCGTCGCTGCCCTCCACAAAGAAACGAATAATCGCTTTCTCTGTGCCTGCCTGAGCCTTCAGTTCACGAACCTACAACAGAAATATTATTTTAATTAGAACATGCAGTTAGGGGGATTAGTTAGTTTGGTATTTTTTCCGAGAAATATTACCATTTTAGAATTTCTAATTTGACACATATATATATATTATGAAATCTTAAATGACTCAACAGAGTTGAGCATTCTATTTTTTCTGTAAATGTGTATCTCAATTTTTTCTTTCATTAAATTAATATATTACTGAAACAAAATGCTCAATTCGATAGAGTCTGTTCTCTAGTTAAGGATTATGTATTTTAGGTGAAAAATTGCAAACGAAAACCGTTTAAATATTTTACAAGCTATAAAATTAATTTCAATTTAATGCAATACCATGTAGCCCGACCTATACACGATTATTATTTTGATATTATTATGTGGTTGAATTTAATGTGTTAGGGTGTTACAAAATTACCTGTAGTTTTGTGATATCCTGCACCAATAACGCCAGTTTGCCTTTTAAAGTGACATACTGAGCATGACTCAGCTGCTTGATGTCCACGTCCATGGTCATGTCCACTAGGTAGTAGAGCTTGCGGTCGTTTTTGACTGTAATCGTTACCGTGTTCGTGTCGCTCAATCCTTGCTCGTCCGACACAGTCAGGTTGAACACGTACTTCCCTGACACAAAGTCCGATAAAATCAGGACGGCCGACTCATCCGACTGCTCGGCGATCTTCCCAAATGCCAGGGAAGCGTCCGTGCGCACCCACTTCCACTTCACAATAGCCCAATCGTCGCTAGACTTGCTGCCGTTCACGTAAATCACGTTCCTGGGGAGCTCCACGACGAAATCACCTCCCGCATTGGCCACGGGCTTTTGATTTTTATCTAGAATTGTTAATAAAATTGTTAATTAATATGAAAAAAGCTCAATTATATTATATATATATAGTAGAGTTTATTTTTATGCGATAAGTAGTCTCACAGAAAATAATTACACAATTAAGTTTTAACGTACATTGGATTATTAAGGATAGGTTCTATAATTTTTTGAAAATGGCATCAAACCAAACCAATGAGTGCAAATAAATCTAAAATCGCATGTACCTATGCCGCAACATCTTCACAAGTGATTCTCTCGTGATTAGAAAACCGCCGCGTCATTGCCAAATGGCACATTCTGCAATCAAAGTTTGTAAAAATCGCAGAATATAAGAATGCCTAAATTCCTTTGAAAATCTGAAAGAATTTAATTTTAATGAGAATCATCTTAAAAGAAATTAATTATCAGAGTATGTAAATGTGCAACTTAAAAACTGTATTGAAAATATTCGCATAAAACGAAACTCAGTAACTCGAAACAGTATTTACTGCTTACTTTGATTTACAATGATGTACTGTATCGCACTGGCATTATTCTTATTATCATCAGTCACAGTGACTCGAAAGGAGTAGCCACCCTTAGTCAGCCCGGTAACGTTCGTCCTGCTGGCGTTGGCGTTGACGAAGACGACGTTCGAAGGTCCCTCGATCCCTTCCCACCTGTAGGCGGTGATTTTGTTGTCATCCGTGCTGTTGGTGGCGTCCACGACGACCCACGTCTGCGGCAGGCTTATGGTTATGTTGCCGCCAGTCTTTGCCACGGGCGGTTGGTTGGTCGGCGGCTTCACAAACACGTGCACACTGGCCACACTGCTCTGGTTGGCGCTGTCCGTGACCTTCAGCTGGAACGTGTACATTCCCTCCTCGAGATCGGAGAGGCGCAAGTATGGCGTCCGCGTGTCCTGCATGTCGACGGCCTTGTCTGCGTCATCGGGGCTCTTCGTCCACTCCCAGGTGGTGATGTTGTGGTCGTCGGTGCTCATGCTGCCGTTCAAAGTTATTTGGTTGTGCGGGAGGTAGATTATAGTGTCTTGACCTACAATTGTAACATCACAGTTACTATTTTGATTGGGATGCATTTTTATTAAGTTGCTTTTGATGGCTTCCTGACATATACTGTATTTACAGAAATCCCATGACTTCCCAAACCAAAGACAAAATAAATTTGGTACTATACTTGCTAACTGTAGTCCGAAGGGAGTATTCCTTTGAGGGATGGGTTGAGGACTATTGTCCATCGCTCTTGCATACGGGAGCCGTTATTATCACATTAGTCAAAGCGACAGATTAAAAATGAACAAAAGTTTTAAATGTCAAATGTAAAGTTAGTATTAGCTGATTTACGGATTTTTATGTTAGCTAAATGTCATCTTAACATGTAGGGATTTTTCTGAATACACTTTGAATAAATAATCGAGCCACTTTAAAGTAGATCGTGAAACTTATTAACATTTAGGTAAAACTGCCAGTTAAAAATTGAGAGTACCTGCGTTTGCATCGGGAGGGTAATCGGTGATTTTCAATACTGTTATATTGGCGCTGCTCGTACTTGTGGCTTTGTCCGTGTCGGTGACTGTTAATTTAAAGGTGTAATTGCCCGGTCTGCTCAGGTCATTCAGTTGTAAAGTCGGCTTGTCTACAAGCTGCGGCTGGTAACCTAAAACATTTCAGAAAATATACTTCCAGTCCGAATGTAAAATAAATGTAAAACTACATTTGTGACGATTAAACCGTTATTATTGTTTTTAAATACCTATTGGGCCCTGCTGGAGCTCCCAGTGATATGATACTATACCATTATCGTCAGTTGATGATGAAGCGTCCAAGACAGCACCAGTATTTGGCAGCTTGATGGTCTGATTGGCAGGTGTTATCACAATTTGCGGGGGCTTATTTATGCGTGACGGGGGCAACACTGTGACATTGACGAATGTTTCTCCGTATGCTTTCTCATTTGAAACGTTCACCTACAAATTAATACTGTCAAAATTATGGTCTATAATTGAATTGACTGTTCATCATAGGAAATTAAATGGTGAATGTTTAATATTCTTTACCAAGAAAACTGATAGTGTCTTATCTTCGCCTTGCATATCTTAATGTTTTCCAGTTCGGCTATGATTAATGGATGTGAAATAACGCATACCTTGAAAGTGTACAATCCTTCCGAAAGCTTGGTCAGATGCAGCACCTCTGCGTTCTGCTGCTTTACCGCGCTGCTGCCGTCGGGCTTATGCAAAGAGGTCCACTCATAGTTGTACTTGTCGCCCTCGTCCGGCTGTGGGGAGACCTCCGCCTTTAGGCTGACCTCATTGTCCGGGAGCCGGACCTGCTTCGAGGTAGCGCTCACGATCAGTTGCTTTTTACTGACGGGCAAGGTCAGGTTAGCGTCGGCGGGATCTAGGCGGCCGTTGATGGCGCTTTCCTCGATGCCGGCCATCACGCAGTTGCGTTCCTGGTCACGGACAAAGTCGGCCTTACATTTGCACGTACCTTAAAAATTAAACGGAACTGTCAATATATCATCAAAATAAATAGTTGGATGCAGGGTCATTTTGGTGATGTACAAATTTTCTTTAAATTGGTTTTTGGTGTAGACTTGTTGGACGCATTTCTGGATGCCGGGTTATCATTACAAACCTGCTCTAGTTTTTGGATAGTTCTGGATGCAATCCTCGTTCATGGAGCAGGTGGTCGCTATGCCAACAACGCAGCTGACGCTGTAGTCCACAGTGGAGTCGCTCATCTGGAGCACATCCCTGTAGGCGTCCTCGAATCGGTCCGGATGGTTTATATCACCGTACATATCCCTCCCGAGCTGATACTTAATATCTTCTAAAAACGTAGAAAGATTTAAACCCTTAAGAGAAACTTGCACCCTACCATTGGCCGCAAATTCCCCAATGGTAGTAACATCCAATGTGCAATATGTATGTACCTTGTTGCTCGAGCACGTCGGCCCATATCTCGTCGCCCGGCGTCGGCCGCACCAGCACCATGCTCACGTGCCTCATGGCGTCCAAATTGGAGCTCGCCATGGGGGCGCACATGTCATTGCTCACGCATGTGATGTGGTAGCACTTGCTGTCGGTCATGAAGGCAACATTGCAGGTCTCCTGCAGGCAGCAGTCGTACACGCAGCGCTTCTGCGTAGTCACCTCCGTTATCTCCTTAAAAACACCTGGAAAATAGAGGAACGGTCAATAAATTGGTGCGAGAAAATTCTGTAACGCCCACCATTACAGCTACTACACTCTGCATAATGTTTGCTCTAAGTCGCTACAGTATTAGGTGGTTTCGAAACTTTGGAGATGATTACATCAAATATTAAGTTCAGTAATGGAACATAGCAATAAAACAATAGAATCATAAGTCATAAGCAATGCAATAATTAGCTGCAAACAATATGGTTGTTAAACGACCCGATTTCTTTCTAGATTAACAGTCTAGGACAAGGTCGTATTCTGTGAAAGCGACCTTGCAGTAAAAGACAAACTTG